>CM024590.1:44009819-44429819 GCA_014182565.1 Eucalyptus marginata | reverse complement strand
AGGATTCCCAAGATTTGTGTCTCATTTTGTATTATTACTAAAACATTTCAATATATAAAATATAATACCATCATATACGTGACTATTGTAATTCACAGTGTGTAAATATCGCCACTCGAGTTTGTCACTAGCACAAAATTACTTACTCTGGTCATGATTATCGATGTTTACATGGTTTTAATATATATGCTATTTGTTTGAGATTTTGGTGTTATAAGTGGTATCAAAGCAACAACTTAAACATAGGAACATGAAATCAGAGAGATAATGTGGAATCAAAACATATATTACTCCCTACATTATAAAACTTTACTTGAATAAATATTATCTTTTCTAAATTTCGTCAAATTTTCTCATATTTCACTCTAGAAACTAAAATTAACAGAATATTTTGTCTCACTTTTTAAGCCGTGGTTCATCATTTGTCATTGTGAAGTACTATCCCATACATTTGAAGTCCTAACTTAGCTTACATTAAATTCATATAATTTCTTAGTTCTTAAATTCAATTAATTTTTCATTTTCCTTTTGGAAATTGTGTGTGACATTTTACAAATTAATCTTGGCTCAAGGTACGAAATTTAAAATCAATATGAAATATTGGTTTTACGTTAGCTTTCGTTTTCTATAGGTGTTTAATATGGCGCTACATGATTAGATTTTGTATATTATTATTCTTGGCAATTGATTTTGGAAGGTTTATACTCTGGTTGCCAAAATTGCCAAAATCCCATGCTTGAAATGTGTGGTCAGTAAACCGTTTTCTTAGCATGGCCATTATCAACAATGCCCCAAATCCCTTTTTTAAATATAAATAATTAAAAAAAAGATATTGGAAAGTATTCCAAAATCTTAGTCGTCATTAGTCGCCCAAATAACAAGAATGGGCATGAGAAAACACACTCATTACCAAACCTCCCACATCATTAACCCACAAAAATGCACTCAACGACATGTTTAATTAGGGAATATTCTAATTTTCAAGACAAATGCATTGAATCTACAATTTTTTTAATATAAATTTGTAATATATGCGGGAGTGTCAACTAAGGCATGCATTGCATTGCATGGCTGGCGAGTCAGAGCTTCATTACGGGAGGAAACAGGTCATTGGTGATCATCACGTACCCTTCCTAGTTCATTAAATGTCCGGATGGAGACAATTTTGTTAAATTTACTCGAGACGTCAAGCCCATTTTCCAAAGCCAAATTTCCCCCAAGACGGTAGGTGAAAAGTACAAGCGTGGAGTGAATCGCCTACGCCACATTCCCTTCCCCGCCCGTCTTCCACGTTCCTTTTTTTTCCCCTTCAATTTTGTTTTGGCCATCAAACATTTCTCTCTGGAAAACGAATATAAATGGGTTTTTTCTTGCTAGTGTACAAAGTGACTGTCCTCGTGGAAAACTGAAATCTCCAAGTTCCCATCTATTGGCATATCAATACGGTTCTAAGAGACCAAACATTCGCCTTGGATCGAGCTATATAGTTATTCAAATTCCATATGTAGAATTAGATGATGTGCGAGACAAAATCGATACAGATGACGCACTATGAAATTATTTGTATTAAATGGAACACGGATGACTTGTTGGTTTATATATATATTTTGAAATGCCTAATTTTTTCCATGAAAGCATCGCAAATCTTTGTTTGTTCTAATCTACCGACTTATATATGCCATATCTCTTCCCGACACGGACGGACAACTGGTCAAATTCCCCCTCCTGGCTATTGCTATTAGTCAACAATCGTCGAAACCCTCTTGTAATAAATTATCAGTGGCTCATGTGTCGCTCTATCTTCGATTGGATGAATTTCTTCTACTAGGTTTCTAATTGGCGCAACATAGACAAACTTCAAACACTCCAAGGTGAAAGAGATCTCGTCTAAAAGGGAGCTCCTCTTCCAATTGCCGCTGACTTCTTCTTGTTCCTTTTGTTCTTATGTTTTTCGGTCGGTCTAGATTTTCCCAAACAAGAGATTCTTTTTCCTTTTTCCAATTTGACTTTAAATCTACCGAAAAGGAACTTTGACAAAGCCCCATGGAGACGCCGAGAGAGAGAGAGAGACCGGGTCGTCGAACCCGAGTAGGCAAAGCAGGGCACGTTCCCCGCGCTCTGATTCACGATGAATTAACGGGCCCCCCTCGTGCACCATTTTTCCCGAAAGGCCCGTCATGTCAACATTGACTTTTGCTTCGTCCCCCCGCCTCCCCCATCGATCTTATCTCGTCGAGCTCGGTGGGATCGCGAAACGAAAGGACCGCGGTCGGTGCTCTTGACCCCTCTTCGAAGTTTCAATACGACCTCAGCTGACGATCCAATACGAAGAAAAAAGAACCCCCCGATGAGGGGTCGCATCGTGACGTCGCTTTGTTTACGTGTGAAAAAAGGGCTCGAGACGGATCGTGATAGTCAAGCGAGCTTATACGGACGAGCTATGATTCAGGCACCCCCTAAATGATCGCTCTAGAAAAAGCATGTCCTCGAGATACGCAATACACGTCTTGTGAGATCTCATGACTGCTCGAGCTCTGCAAATGATCTCAATTTCAAGATTCGTATCGTGGTCATTATGTCATTTGAAAAGTTCACCCTCTCGACACATGATTTGGTACCTGAGACTTTGTGCACACCCTGCACTACCATGTGTGAAAACGTTGCACGTTCTCATATTGAAAAAGCCCACAACTCCTTTCCCTCCAGTGATGACAAAGCCGCCCGTAGGAGGGTTTTAAGTGGAGCAGGAAATCGATCATATGATTAGTATTCATTGCTGCACCGCTTCGGTGCATCCTAGGATTAGGCCTTGGAAAGTTTCAACTTCGGAAATGGTTAATGATTTATTATTATCATTACCATCATGTTTACGGACCTAATAAGTATGACCAAGTCTCGATGGCCCTTTTGTCTGGTTCCTGTCCTGTGCATGCGTCTCGGCAGCAAAGTACATGTGGGGGTTGTCCCAACAATACGAACGACCGATCGAAATACCGTCACCAAGCGAGCGCTAAGGTCAAAATTGACTCGAGCTTTTACAAATCCAGCATCGAGACGGAGGAGGTCAACTTCAGTTTGTGAACTATTCTTTGAAAGAAAGGGTCAAATTCTGATTAATATACGTGGCGTATTTAGACTCAATGAGGAAGTTATTTCATTGTAATTTGTAGTTCCAAAGACAAAATTGTGGAAATTTGAGAAATACTATATGATTCTTCAACATAATCATCTCATCAAACATGAAAATTTCAACATAATCCCTCGATGTCTGAGCATAGATGTGTTTACCATCCAAACTTTATTTTGCCTGGTGAAGTTTTCTCATACAACCCTTGTTTTTACAACAAAAAGTGAAAGTACGCGTCTCATCTCGCCTCGCCCCTCAACCCAATAAAAGATCGAGTCGGTTTTCGCCTCTGAGAATCTTCCCCTCAAATACTCACTCAGTTCTATCGAGATTAAAGGAATTGATGTAATTGAGAAGAGATTAGTAGGGTGCTCAAGAGATTCGGATTGGAGTGTTGTGAACCGGACCGAGTCAATGTGACTGGAGGAGGGCCCTAAAATATTGATGATTTTTGCCCCGATTGAGCGGGCATTGACTTATTTCCCCACAACCCCCACAACTTTTTGGCCTTTGTCCACACCATCAAAATTATACCCATCTCTCTCTCTCTCTCTCTCTCTCTCTCTCTCTGATTTTTCTTTTTCGTTTATTCCCGAACTAAACAAAATGCGGGGCCCACTTTACCTTAAGAAAAAAATAAAAAAACAAATTGCGGGGGCAAAGCCAAAAAGAGAGGAGAGAAAAGGAGAAGAAAAGAAAGGAAGAGAGTATAAAACGAGTTGAGCGGGGTGTCATGAGCGGCAGCAGCGCCATCACCCCTCTAAGAGACGGAAGCGGAAAAGTCAAAGAGGAAGGAAGGAGCTTTTTGTGTGGTCGGTTTCACTGAGCGGGTTCTGTTTCTCCCTCTTTTACTTTCGCTTCTGCGCACCTTCTTCTCTTCTTCCTCGAACCTTACCAGCCTCCAGCAGCCAATCTTGCTTCCCTCCAAATAAGAAAGGGAGACCCATTAGCTTCATACCCAAACAGACGCCCGAGAGAGAGAGAGAGAGAGAGAGAGAGTTTGGCGTCGTTTTGTTGATCGGTGGTGCTGTTGTCGTTGATCATGGGGAACTGCTGGGGAAAAAGATCGGCTTCGGTGGATAACCACCATAGCCCCAACTCCACCAAACCTTGCAGCCCAGGTTTCTTCTTCTTCCTCCTCCTTCTCGGTTCGATGATCGTCTCTACTTTCTGGTGGATATGAGCTGAGCTCACGTATCATGTTTTTCATTTCCGTCTTCTTCTTTTTGTGTGTGTGTGTGTGTGTGTGTGTGTGTGTGTGTGTGTAGATGGTGCGTCAGCGGGGAGCGAGAACAGGAAGCCGCTGGCGGCGAACGGTGGGGGCGGCGGAGCGGACGAACCTCCGGCCACGGCTAAAGCCGGGGAGGTGATAACGTCCTACCTGAAAATGTACACGCTGGCGGAGCTGAAGAGCGCGACCCGGAACTTCAAGCCGGACACGATGCTCGGGGAGGGCGGGTTCGGAAGGGTGTTCAAGGGCTGGGTGGACGAGAGGACGCTCGCCCCGTCCAAGGTCGGCAACGGCATCCCGGTGGCCGTCAAGAAGTCCAATCCCGACAGCGATCAGGGCTTGCGCGAATGGCAGGTGCGTACTTAACATCATACGAAGATTCCATCCTCTGCCGCTCGATCCATACGTGACAATACTTCTCACTTGAATATGAGAAGAAGCCAAGTACGACCTGGACAATTTGCATCAGTCGTCTCCCCCTTCAGTAAGAGAGGAGAGAGCATACTAAAGATTTTTTCTTTCTTCCGGATTGAAAGGTCCTATCGAAATGAGTGATTTCCTTTTTAATAATTATAAAGTTCTTTTTCTTCGCGTCCAATTCTTGACCAAAGAATATTTTATTTATAAATTATTTCAACTTCGGTGGGCGCCGGAAACCCGACTCCCAGACTCGAGAGTTCATATTGACTAGAGTAAGGATTGATAATTACTTGTGCTTTGTTGCCTACTCACCAACCTCCTGCTTATTTACCCTGTCCTTTTGAAACAAACCACACCATTTCATGCACAGTTTAATATGATTTGTGGGAAGTTTTCACACAAAAATCTGAAATGAGATGGATTTTACCTCAAATATAACCTTAAGGTGGCCAGCTTGGTTAGACCCCAACTCACTGGTTGGCCAAACCTTCAATACCAATGTGCTCATGTATTGCAAGAGAGATGCATATTAGATGCATGGGCTCGCCCTTTGACAAAGATCTAGCCAACTAGTAAGCTCGGGTTGACCTTATTTGACACAAGATTTATTATGAATCATCTTTTGAGAAAATGGTCTCGTTATAGACCATACTCTGAAATTTTTCCTATGATTTAGGCCTGTAAAGACATACCTTTCTTGTATGGTAAAAAGCACAAATTGCTGTACATAATTAATTGAACTCACACTAGTTCGTGCAAAAGATGGCAAAACTAATTATCGACGCAATTTTATGTGCGTTGGTTAACAATAAATTCTATTTTTGTTATCTTTCCACAGTCGGAAGTCAAGTTCTTGGGGAAAGTTTCTCATCCGAATTTGGTGAGATTACTGGGGTATTGCTGGGAAGACAATCAGTATCTCCTCGTGTACGAGTACATGCAGAAGGGAAGCCTAGAAAATCACCTTTTCAGAAGTAAGATCATCCTCATAACCTTTGTCGCTACGCTTAGTAATCTCTTATTTTTTTCCCTCGAATATTATACAGCAAAGTAAAAAAAATGCGTAGGAAAACAACAAATAAAAAAAAATGAGATTTTTCACCGAAGGAACCTTCGGTAATGCAGGGGGAGCTGAACCACTTCCGTGGGACGTGAGGCTTAAAATAGCAATCGGAGCTGCTCGTGGGGTTGATTTCTTGCACACATCCGAGAAGAACGTAATCTACCGGGATTTTAAATCTTCCAATATACTATTGGATGTGGTAATTTTTCTATCGACTTGATTACTTTCGTTTGATTTTTCTGGCTATCGAGAATTTACTTTTAAGAATACCCATATAAATGTCGCCCGTGTCATCTAGTAAATGAGACAAAGCTCAAATTCTTTGTAAAGTATATCGGTTTTGGTTGGTGTCGCGTTAGTATATTGGATGCACCGGACACTTTAAATTTTTGCAGAAAAGTCTTTAGATCATATGGTCCACGCGAATGGGATTAACTTGACGTATGTTTGCAACTATTGGATGATACGTGGATATATAACCACCATTCTTGTGGGTTAATTGAGGTACTTTGTTCACTTTCTCTCGTTCGCGAAATTGGCACCAGGACTTCAATGCCAAGCTCTCGGATTTTGGGCTAGCGAAGCTGGGACCGGCAGGTGGGAACTCTCATGTGACCACACGAGTGATTGGAACATATGGATACGCCGCGCCTGAGTACATCGCCACCGGTAAGACAGAGATCCTATCTTTCTTCTCGGCAAGCGATGTTGAGTCAGTGACAACTACGTTCTTTAGAAGATTGATGAGATTACTTGGCGTGTGTTTTGCGAAATGATCTTATTGCAGTGCTCTTCATCAAGATCTCCCTCTCATATGCTTCTTTATCTTTAGCGAAGATTTCATGTGATCATAGCAAATGCATGTCAGAATGATAGAGGCTTAATTTGACAGGGCATCTGTACGTGAAGAGCGATGTTTACGGTTTCGGGGTGGTTCTCCTAGAAATGTTGACGGGTTTACAAGCGCTGGACAATAACCGGCCCAGCGGCCAGCAGAATCTGGTGGAATGGGCGAGGCCGTCGCTCCATGACAAGAGGAAGCTGAGGAAGATAATGGATTCGAGACTAGAAGGACGATACCCTCTGAAAGCTGCAACTCAAGCAGCTGAGCTCATCCTCAAATGCCTGGAGGGCGATCCTAAAGCGAGGCCCTCGATGGATGAAGTGCTGAAGACATTAGAACAAATTGACACCATTCGGGAGAAAAGGAAGGAGACCAAGGCGAGCGCATCGAACCGGCCTTCCTCTCACCAGCATCACTACAACCACCACCGATCACCACTTCAGCACAATCACAGTGCTGACGCTCCTCGCGGATCTGGAAGTCGATACTCCCCATCCGTGGTGTCAAGGACACATTGAGATGGAGATTTAACTTTTTTCTTGAGACCAGACGGAGCTGTAATCTGTTATTTAGTAGGCTATGCAACTCAGGCATTAGAAATTTGCGATTAGAAAGCAACTCTAAAGGCTAGTCTCTTGCTGAATATTTGCAGGTGGGGTTGGCTCTTCACGGCCAAATTGTGTGTACAGTTGTCTGGACTGGGGTTCCAAACACGATCAAACGTTTCACCAAAAATGCATTCGAATTATTTCCGAGATTGACTTATGGAAGATCTTCTGGTCTTATAAGTTCAGGGACAATATTATCATGCTCAATCGCCTTCGAAGTTAATTCGCCCATTTATGAAGGAGAGATCAGAAGATAATCGAGCGAACGCCTTAACTACTAAATGTAATCAAACTCGATTTACCCTCTTGTTTGCAGGAACGATGAGTCGGTAGTGTCAAGCACAATGCACTGTCAAAAGAAAGTAGGTAAATTAACTCTTAATGCTAACTTCTCGTCTGACATAGCGGAAGGTGCATTACACAAGAAACTTCCACTGGTGTTCTTGAGAGCAGTGAGGCGGTTGATTTTACAACCCGTAATCAAATGCATGATGATATTACCGGCAGTACAATCTGCTCACTTGATATTCCATCTAAATGAGACTCGAGGAGAAAGCGGTAACCAAACACAAAGGAGTAAGATCAGCACATGCAGTTCGCATTTACTAAATCAGGAATATCATGTTGCAGTAGAGTTTGTATTGCAAGGCAAGTTCAATATACCGCAACAAAAATAAGCATTGGAACAGAGTTTATAGCTCAGACATCGTTTTGTGCTCGCTCCACCCCAAAACATCCAGCTCTGTACGGTCCTTAAATGCTTGGTTGCACATTGAGCCAAGATGCTAATTTCTGACCCGAAGATTTGTCCGCCTGTTGCACTTGCAGGTAATCACAAATGAGTTCATTATCACATCTGCGTGGAAATATATTTCACAAAGCAAGCGACAACTGAATCCCACATTTCTGCATTTTGAGTTCTGCATTTTTCACTTTAACCCCATCAGCACTAGACAAGAAGTAAATGGCTATCTCACCTGAGACCAGTATGAAATCCAGAGGCTGCGGATCTCATGAGTCACACGTGTGGGTTAGATAAAGCATCGATCTATCGGCAGATGAACCACTCTTACCTGAAAAATGAAAACAGAGACAGACGATTGAGAAACATGAGACCATCAAACTATTTTCAGAAATGCGCAACTGAAGAATACCTGTCTATGATCGGCATCTCTCTCCGAGCTGCTTGAAGTTGTTCTCTTTCTCAATGATGGTCTGTTTGGAGCAACAAAAGTAATCAAAATCCAAACACATACATCAGTCAAACTACTCACTGCAATTCAATTGATCATCTAGGACAAGCTGAGTCTGTCCCATGGATATTGCCATGAAAGCACCTCAAGACAATCAATCTCTGTTTACGTAAAAGAGATCTAATTAAAAACACACCTTTTCATGCTTTCCAGTCAGCATAGCAGGTGGAATGGGATATCTCTCTCCATGACGAATGGGATCATAACTTGACGGAAAATAGTTTATCTGCAACAGGGAAATTAAGCATTTGCTCAACAGATAATCATTTTACATAATTGCAGACAGGCATTTCCTACATATGTAAACATGTATGTATGTTTCAGGTACAAAGTGCATTTGCAAAATTAAGAAAGTAATCTTCCTCAAAAGGAGGGAGGACATTCGCACTGCCACTTTAGGATCCGCAATTGACATGTCAGATTGCATCAAACGCCTACATGCTTATAGGAAAGCAAGATGTCTAGTTACATCAACAAAAAATCCACAAGAGATGCTGCCCAGAGCATCGCTGCTGAAGTATTCTAAGACGATTCTTACCTCTTCATCCCTATGCATGAAATTCGTGAAACCTTCAGGGTGATTGTTGTGATGAGCGCATTTAGGAGGGTATTTTTTTTTTTGGGGGGGGGGGGGGGAGTTGATGATATTTTGGTCCAAGATGGTGCCTCCGAGTATCAGAATATGAGATGATACGAGTTTGGAGCAGCTTTCATCCGAATCATAGACCCCGGGAATTACAATTGAAGGGCAAAATGCAAGCTGTTCATTCTCAGCAAAGAAGTTATCATGTTCCTATTCAAGACCAAGCGGCCAACTGGCATTAGGGGCAATATGTCCTTGGGCATGGTCTTAGCCCCATCAAGTGGGCCAAAGTCGAATTTGTTTTCAGGATCAGGATCGAGGATCTGAATGAAAAGTTTCCATTCAGGATAGTTTCCAGCAGCAATGGAATCATAAAATCCTGAGTTGCATGGCTGTGATTGGATCCCCCGACTCTAATTGCCTCTTCCTCCAGCAAGCTCTTGACCTGCAAGTTGGTCTCCAGTGAAACTTCACATGATGCTCTTTTCTGGCCTTGTTGATCAAAGTGTAGGTGTTAACTCCAGAGCCCTGCATGTGCCTGTAATCTTGTGCACTACCAATATCATCAAAGAGGAAGGTGAACAAGCGCAAGCTCTCGGGATGGTGGGAGAAAAGTCAAGGATCCTCCAGTTCTCCTGGACGTGGGATTTGGGGTTTGGTCTAAGTGCACGATCCATATCCGGGAATTTCATCCCATCGCAGATAAAGAAGATAGGGAAATTGTTTCCTACCAGATCAAAGTTACCCTGCAGTAACAGAAAAGGTAAGATCACATAGCAAAGTGCAACAAAACAAATGTATGCAATGTGGACAAGAGAACTGCCATATGCATCGGTCGAGTTTAGGCCACCCGTGAAAGGATTCATCACAGGGAGCATCATACTCATGCCCGTCCATACTGCACATTCATGTCTACTATCAAACGACCCTCACCTCTCTTGTGTAGAAGTTCACACCAGAACCCCAGGGGTCCCTCAGGGTTTCAGGGCTGCCCCTTTCGTGGATGAGGATGGAGAAACAGACAGTCACAGGTGTTTGAACTCCTGGTGCCTGAAGGAAATCGGCACGGGTAAGGTGAGAAATGTCATGAGTGACCTCAAAGAATCCCTTTGCACAGGCTCCCCTGGTGTGGACAGCAGTCTATGGAATCCTCTCCCTATCAAAGTTGGCTAGTTTCTCCACAAGTTGATAATCGTCAAGAAGAATTGGACCCATGACGTAGATGATAGTTTGCCATAAGCATATTCCACGTTTAGCATTACTCTAAAATTCGGTTCTATTGCGTCTTGATGAATTTGGATAGTTTTCTCTGCATATTTTTAACTCCAATATGCCTTGACTCAGAGTAGTTCACCGAGTAATTTCTTCCTATGCACATGATAATGGTGTGGATGGGTGAAAACCAGAAAACTCCAATATGCCTCGACGCCGAATGATCATCGACAATTGGCTAGAGGTGAGGTGACCTCACTGGCCATGGGCGAGGCCCAACCTTGCTAGAACCAACGAGGTTGACCTAGCCGGTGGTCAGCAATTGGCTAGAGGAAGAAGAAGAAGGGAAGAAAAAAGAAGAAGAAAGAGACAAAATAAAGGAAAGAAAAGAATTAATAAATAATTCAAAAAAAAAATAATAACATATTATTAAAAATTATTCATGTTAGTGCCGCCGAGTTACATAGGTCAACTGACGTCTATGTTAGCAATTTTCAACCAAAATTGACTGGATGAACTGAATTGATATAAACGCAAAAGGTTTAGAATTTAATTGGAAAAAAAAGTTTATGATTAAATTGACACAATTATAATAGTTTAGGACTTTTTTGTTAATCCCCCAATTGGCAAAAAAATGACATTTTATGATAAAAATGCCCTCGACCATGGTGTGAAATATGGCATATGACATGCACGTAATCATTGTGAAGATTTGTGCTGTTGGTGAGCTGGGACCAATCGAGATTAAGTCATCAACTTGCCTTTGTTTGCACAAAAAAAATAACTAGGTCGTTGATATGAATAGACACATGATTGAAGCATCAAATATTGTCAAGCACGTGACCCACCATCGATGACCACAAAGTATCGGTATTGGTGCACATCGAGGATTTGTCGCTGATTGTTGTTGATATACTATAATGTATGGTTAATAATGATTGATAAGGATGTCGATTAAGCAAGACCGACAAGTTATCAAGGTGTCAGAAGAAAGATAAACATATAAGAGGCATCAAGTTTCTCGTAGGTACAAGTTTGAAGTTTTTGAAAAACGAAGTGATTAAGGTCCAGTAGCAATAAGCACACATGGACAACTTTTAATAATATTTTTAAAGGGTCGACCTCGACCTCGTCGGCCGTCGCCTCCGGCCGGGTCGCGAGCTCACGGCCACCGGGCCGGAGGAAGAAAAAAAGAAAAAGAAAAATAAAAAAGAAAAAAAAAAAAAAAAGAAAAAAACAGAAAAACAATAAAATAATAAAATAATAAAAAATAACAAATAAAAAAATAAAAAATATTATTAAAAGTTGTCCACGTCGGCGCCAATCAAGCTTCACGTCGTACGGCGTAATCAGAAAATCTGGCCAAAATTGGCCGAAAAGGACTGAATTGGACAACGTAAAAGGTTTAGGATTAAATCGAGCGCGACAAAAGGTTTAGGACTTTTTTTGCACTTCTCCCATTTTTAAAGAAACGACAATATGAAGATAAGATTATGGCCCCGTGAGAATATAGGCATAGGATTTTCGAACATAGAGGAACATGGATACAATTGCTAAAAAACTGCTCAAGAATAGTCATGGCACATGCACTATAGATACCATCGCTTGTCTACTAGAAGCCCCTCTTATAAATCAAACAAATTTACTTTACTTTCGTGTACTGTAATTTTATTTTCTTGACTTGCGTAATCCTGGCTTGTTTCTTAGATGTAGTTTTCGGATCCGCGTTGTCAATTAAATTCTGGCATGTATCTTTATCCTAAGTGTTGTGTCGGAGGTGCAACATCTTTGTGTTTTCAAGTTTTATTGTTGAATAAATTCCAGCATAATTTGTTTATGCTTGGTTCTGTCGAAGTTGTAGTTTTCCAAGTTTTATTGTCCATTAAATTCTGACACGGTTTGTATTTGTACAGTTTGATTTGAAGTAAAGTTATTGATTTCCTTAGTCATTTGTGATGTTTTCTGTCTGGTGCAAAACCCGTCTCAATCATCTTTGGTGAACAATATTTCGTCCGTCAAGAAATTCCCACGAAACACCCATGCTTTTTTTTTTTTCCGAAAAACACCCTTATATCGACTACAAAAGCTTCAGAATGCGAGGGCATGATGCCCGGTGTGTAAGGAGTAACAAATTAGGGCCCAGGTTGACTGACTGGTCGTCCACTTCTGTTCTTTTTCCTTTTAATTGTTTCCATCCCTTTTGATGCATCAGAATCTGAACGCGTACCCCCCAAATCTGGAAACCGCATATATCTGCTACGCCTTCGTTGCTGTGGATCCTAAATTCCCGGCAGTTTCAGAATCGATCCGGATAGATTTTTGCCGATCCTTCCCGAGAATGGTGTTCAACGGGCCTTGCTCTCCGTCCAGCACTGATTCAGACACCGAGAGTGTAGCGCAGGTGAGTACTTCGATACTCACGAGCTGACCAAGGTGGACTCTGATGGAATTAATGATATTTCTATCGGAATCCAGACTTGCCCATTGTTCCCAAGAACGATGCTGCTCTCTGGGCCTTTCTCTCGGGCCAGCACCGATTCAGACACCAAGAGTGGAGGGATGGGAGGGAAGGTGAGTAGTTCTTTTTTGTGAGCACTGGTCTTTTCTAGTAAAGAATCGATGGAAACAATGATATTTCTATTGGGGACGAAGTGGTTGGATATCATGTGGGAATTGCGTACATGCTCTCTGGATTCAGCCAATCATTTGTTCTAGTCGCAGAAGTAGGCTTGATTACCCTGTCAGCATCTTATTTCTTGGTTAATAAAGATGGGATATGCCTATTCGGCAGGCAGAAAAGCGGCAGTGGAAATGGGGCCTAAATTCTGACAAACTTAGAAAGAAAGCTATGAGAGGACTGCCGGCGTCTCGAGGTAAGGGCCTTCTTTCTTCCGTGGATATTCAATTTTTGTGATTGGTATAATAGAAGACGAAATTCATATATGTCAAGTGCCAATCAAAGTCATTCTTTCACCCTCGTTGATTGCGTTTGATCATGTAAATTTCTAGCCAAAATAGAATTTCATAAAATATGATATATAATTCAAAGACTTTCGAGCAGATTTTGTTTCTCTTTTCTTTAGCTTCTCTGCGGCTGCTTCTCTTTTTCCTCGAACCTACAACCCTCTCCAGTTACCATTCAACCACCAAAATAAGAAAGGGAGAACCGCTTCATGTCAAAACAGACACATGGAGGGAGAGAGAGAGAGAGAGTTTGTGGAAGTGTTTTCTTAATCGTTGTTGTTGTTGACCATGGAGAATTGCTGGGGAAAAGGATCGGCTTCGATAGATCACCAGTCTCTTTTTTAAAACAATTGATAATGATTTCAAAAAATCTTACGTAATATCGAAGTGAGAACTCCTGAGTTCAAATCTTTTCGGTCCAACTATTGGGATTTTGTGTGTATATTTTTGGGTTTCGTGAAGGAGTTTGCTCTCTCAATCTGAATGACGATCGTGTTGGGGACTTGAATCTAGGCATACACTGTCGAAAGGCAAAATCATAGCAGCAGATAGAGTTATTGATGTGTGCTCATTGTTGGAAACGAATTTGGTGATCGGCCGTCGATTTTGATTTGAAGAAGTTATAAATCTGCTCTTTGAACATGTGACCCCAAACTTTACTACTAAAATTTATTTTGGGATTACTTTTGGCTAGCAGTTGGAATGCATTATCTCTCTCTCTTTTTCTTAATGGAAATGAATAAAAAGATACGAAGAGTGTTAAAAATTTTAAATAATAAATCATACTTTCACCTTATATCTATTATCGTTACTTTCCGATGGATATATGCTAAGTTCACATGTCACTTTTTTTTTTTTTTTTTTTTTGGGTGTAGAAGCTCTTGCTAAGAACCCCAAGGCAAAGCGAGATGCGTTGGTGGGGAGCAAGAACAAGAAGGGGGTGGCAAGTGGCAGTGGCATGGACAAAGCTCCGGCCGTGGTGAAAGCCGGCGAGGTGATAATGCCCAACCTGAAGATGTACACGCTGGCGGAGCTGAATAGCGTGACCCGGAACTTCAGGCCGGACTCGTTGCTTGGGAAGGGCGGGTTTGGAAGGGTGTTCAAGGGCTTCGTGGACGAGAGGACCCTTGCCCCGTCCGAGTTCGGCAGCGGGATCCCGGTGGCCGTCAAGAAGTCCAATCCAGACAGCCGTCAAGGCATGCGCGAATGGCTGGTGCGTACTTAACATTCATACTAAAATTCCATCCTCTCCCGCTCGATCTATACGTGACAATAAAGCACATAGTAATCAGCGATGAGAAGAAGCCAAAGACGACCTGGACAATTTGCAACAGTTGATTCCCCCTCAGTAAGAGCGGAGAGAGCACACTAAAGATTTTCTTTTCCGGATTAAAAAGGTCATATCGAAATGAGGGATTAAAAAAAAATAAATAAAAAAAATGAGGGATTTCCTTTTTAATAATTATAAAGTTCATTTTTCGGGTCCGATTCTTGACCAAAGAATATTTTAATTATAAATTGTTTCCACTTCGGTGGGCACCGGAAATCCGGCTCCCAGACTCGATAGTTCATACTGACCGTAAGTAAGAATTAATAATTACTTGTTGCCCACTAACCAACCTCCTGCTTATTTACCCTGTCCTTTTGAAACAAACCACACCGTTTTATGCACAGTGTAATATAATTTGTGAGAAAATGTCAAATAAGGATATGAAATTGGAACATTTTTTTAAAAAAGGATTGGGTGAATCTTATCTTAGATAAGGCAATGAAGTGGCAAAAATTAGTTGTAACTAAGGCCCCAAACTCACCGGTCCGCTAAATTTCAATACCAATGAGTTTGTGCATTGCCCGAAAACCAGCTGGCGAAGATTGGGTTGGCTGGTAATCTCGGAGGTTTATTTGAGACTAAGTTGGGGATTTCATGATTTTATTTGAGACGGTATCCAATTTCAACTATTTTTTGAGAAAACAGTCTCATTATAAATCATAGTCTGAAATTTTCTCTATGATTTTGGGCTGTAAACACATGCCTTTTGTATATAGTAAAAAAGCACAAATTGCTGCACATTATAAATTGAACTCACCCTGATTTGTGCAAAAGATCGCGAAACTGACTATCGACACAATTTTATGCGGGTTGGTTAACAATAAAGTCTATTTTATGTTATCCTTCCACAGTCGGAAATCGAGGTCTTGGGGAGACATTCTCATCCGAATGTGGTGAGATTACTGGGGTATTGCCAGGAAGACAATCACTACCTACTCGTGTACGAGTACATGAACAGGGGAAGCTTAGAAAATCACCTTTTCGCAAGTAAGATCATTCGCATTACCTTTTTTTTTCTGCTAAGCATTACCTTTTCTTTTTTTTTTTTCACTCGGATATCAGACAGCAAAATAAAAATAAAAATGCCCCTGGTAATTCAGGGACAGCTGGTGAACCACTTCCGTGGGACTTGAGGCTTAAAATAGCAATCGGAGCTGCCCGTGGGCTTGAATTCTTGCATAGACCCGAGATTAACGTCATCTACCGGGATTTTAAATCTTCCAATATATTATTGGATGCGGTAAATTTCTCTATCTACTTGATTATTTTCATTTGCTTTTTCCAGCTATCGAGAATTTTTTTAAGGGTACCGTATAAATTTCGTCCAATTTGCCTAGTAAACTATACAAAGCTCAAATTTCACTTTAAACCATCTCAATTTCGGTTGGTGTCACCTTGGTATATTTGATGCACCGGATACTTTCTATTTATGCGGAAGAGTCTTTAGATCACGTCGTCCACGTGAATGGGATTTACTTGATGTATGCCTATGATTATTAGATGATACACGGATGTAGAACTACCATTCTCGGGGATTAATTGAGAAACTTTGTTCACTTTCTCTCGTTGTGGCACCAGGACTACAATGCCAAGCTCTCGGATTTCGGGCTAGCAAGACTGGGGCCAGCGGGCAGGAACTCTTATGTGACCACGCGAGTGATTGAGATGGATGACGACGCCACTCCCGAGTACTTTGCCACCGGTAAGACGGAGATCCTATCTTTCTTCTCTGCGGGCAATTTTGGATCAGTGACAACTACACGCTCTTTAGAAGATTACAAGATTACTTGGCATGTGTTTTGCGAAATGATCTTACTGTAGTGTCTGTTCATCAAAATCGCTCAGATTTCGGGCTAGCAGAGCTGGGACTGGCGGGTGGGAACTCTCATGTGAGCACACAAGTGATCGGAACACTTGGATACGCCGCGCCCGAGTACATCGCCACCGGTAAGACAGAGATCCTATCTTTCTTCTCAACGGGTGATGTTGGGTGGGTGACAACTACGTTCTTTAGGAGATGACGAGATTACTTGGAATGTGTTTTGCGAAATGATCTTATTGCAGCGCTCTTCATCAAGATCTCCCTCTCATATGCTTCTTTATCTTTAGCAAAGATTTCATGTGATCATAGAAAATGCATGTTGGAATGATAGAGGCTTAATTTGACAGGGCATCTGTATGTGAAGAGCGATGTATACGGTTTCGGGGTGGTTCTCCTAGAAATGTTGACGGGTTTAAAAGTGCTCGACAAGAACCGCTCCAGCAGCCAAAAGAATCTGGTGGAATGGGCGAGACCGTCGCTCCACGACAAGAGGAAGCTGAGGAAGATAATGGATCTGAGACTAGAAGGACGATACCCTCTGAAAGCTGCAACTCAGGCAGCTGAGCTCATCCTCAAATGCCTGCGGCGCAATTTTAAAGCGAGGCCTTCGATGGATGAAGTGCTGAAGACATTAGAACATATTGACACCATTGAGAAAAGGAAGGAGAGCAAGGCCAGCGCATCAAGCCGGCCTTCTTCTCACCAGCATCATCACAACCACCATTGATCACCAATTCACCACAATTAGAGTGCTGACGGTCCTCCTGGATCTGGAAGTTGTTACCCCCCATCTGTGGTGTCAAGGACTCATGGAGATGGAGATTTTACTTATTTCTTGAGACCAGACGGAGCTGAAATCTGTTATTTAGTAGGATATGCAACTCAGTCATTAGAATTTTGCCGGTAGAAAGTCAGCAACTCTTAAGGCTGGTCTCTTGTTTAATCTTTGTCAAGGATCGCGGTGCAGGTGGGGTTGGCTCTTCACGGCCAAATTTGTGTGCACGGTTTGTCTAGACTGGGGTTCCAAACACGACCAAACGTTTCACCAAATATGCATTTGAATTATTTCCGAGATTGACTCATTGAAGATCTTCTGGTATTATAAGTTCAGGGACAGTATAATCATGCTCATTGCTCAGTTGCCTTCGAAGTCAATTTGCCCATTTATGAAGCAGAGATCTGAAGATAGTCCTACTGTGCCATCCTCTACGAAATAACACCTGTATTGCTAAATGTAATAAAACTAATTTACTCTCCTGTTTGCAGGAACGCTGAGTTGGTAATGTCATTCAAGCACAATGCACTGTCAAAAGAATGGAGGCAAATTAACTCTAAATACTAACTTCTCGTCCAACATAGCAGAAGGTGCATTTCGCGACATACTTTCACTAGAGCGCTTGAGACAAGTGAGGCGGTTGATTTTACCACCTGTAATCAAATGCATGATGATATTAACGGCAGTACAATCTGCTCACTCGATATTTTATGTAAATGGAGAATCAGCACATGCGATTGGCATTTATTAAATCAGGAATATCATGTTGCCAGAGAGTTTGTATTACAAGGCAAGTTCAATATATCACAGCAAAAAAAAAAGTTTATAGCTCAGATGTCGTTTTGTCCGCCTGTTGCAGTTGCAGGTAATCACAAATGAGTTCATTATGACATCTGCTATATCACAAAGCAAGCAACAACCGATCCCTCTGCATGTTTAATATTACATTTTTCACTTTAAATCGCCCCATCACGACTAGACAAGAATTGAACGGTTATCTCACCTGAGACCAGTATGAAATCCAGATGCTGTGGATCTCTTGAGTCACACGTGGATCAGACCAAGCATCGATCCATTGCCAGATGAACCGCTCTTGCTTGAGAAAAGAAAGATACAGACAGACGATTGAGAAACATGAGACCATCAAACCATTTTCAGGAAATGCACAACTGAAGAATACCTGCCAGGCGCCCTTGATCGGTATCTCTGTCCGGGCTGTTTGGAGCAACAAAAGTTAACAAAATCTAAACACACATACATCAGTCACACCACTCACTGCAATTCAATTGATCATCCAGGACAAGCTGAGTCTATCCCATCGATATAGCCATGAAAGCACCTCCAGACAATCAATCTCTATTCAAGTAAAAGAGATCCTACATAAAATATCTTTTTCACGCTTTCCACTCAGCATAGCAGTTGGAATGGGATATCTCTCCGCATGACGAACAGAATCACACCGTGAAGGAAAATAGTTTATCTGCAAAAGGGAAATTAAACATTCGCTCAACAGTTAATCATTTTACATAATAGCAGAAAGGTATTTCCTACATATGTAAACATGTATGTACGTTTCAGGCGCAAAGGGCATTTGTAAAATCAAGAAAGTAATCCTCCTCGAACAAAAAGGAGGGCTCGCACTGCCACTTTGGGATTTACAATTGACATGTCAGAATGCATCTCTAGGCCTTCATAATTATAGGAGAGCATGATGTCTAACTTGGTTACATCAACAAAAAATCCACAAGAGACGCTGCCCAGAGTATTGCTAAGGAAGGATTCAAAGAAGATTCTTACCTCTTCATCCCTATGCATGGCAATTCATGAAACCTTCATGGCGATTGTTGTGATGAGCGCATTTAGGAGCATTCGTAGGGGGCAGTTGAAGATAATTTGGTCCAAGACGGTGCCTCTGAGCATCGGAATATGAGAAAATACGAATTGGAACAGCTTATCATCTGAGTAGTAGACGCCAGGAACCACAATTGAAGGGCAAAATGCAAGCTGTTCATTCTCAGTAGTAGACGCCAGGAACCACAATTTTACCTTCAAATCCGTCCAAATATGTTTTCAATTATTAGAATATTTAACTATTAAACTACGCATTCATGTGACGGTCTAAATTTTTGAAAGCCATGATGGTACAAAATCTCACATCAACAGATATATTTTTATCTTCTTTTCGATTTATATTTTTATGTTACTTCAAATGATAATGATATATAAAAAGTGTTATATTTCTATGGTATGTCAATGATATATTGCGATTAAGACACACCGGTTCGTCTTCATATAATATTATAGAGAGACACCTTTTGAAATGGTGTGAAGAAATTTATATAAATAACTTATGCAGATAACCGTCATAATGGTTGATAGAAAGAACGTTTTGAAAGAAATTGTTATCTCTTCTTCTCCTCTCTCCGTCAAAGAACAAAAGACATTCCATTACTGCTTTGAGAAGACAATCGGCATTAATGTTATGGAACGTGAATACTTTCCTCGTGATTGTATTCGAACCATCATGAAGTCACATCATTCGTCGTTCGTTTGTGATTTATCGTATGTTCCTGGGTAATTCGTTTATTGCGTATCGAATATGTTAGTCATTTCTTCCACCGACTTTCTTTAAATTGGTATTAGAGCCTATTTTATGATCTCTACCTTGTTTTTATGTTGAATTTTTTTTCTTGATGTTGGATATGAGGATTAAGAAGATGAACTTCATATCGTCTAGATGATCATTACTTCGAAATTGCAATATGAATTGTCGAAAATGAACTAAAGCAAATAATGGGTTTGGAGGTTGCGGACGCCCATACGGTTTTGGTCATTTTTTGGAATATCTATTTTGCCAAAATCAACTTTTGAATATACTGGGTGAAAGTACTCATTGAGACGATCAAAATGGTGGGTGGCAAGTCGTTAGATGACGCCGGACGGGCCCACACGTGCAGCCAAAAAGCCGCAGCGCATGAGCACCGGGCGCGGGTTGAACCGATGTTTGCTAACGTCATTGATGACGTCAGCCAATGGTTGGTAACCACTTGCTAATGTCCTCGATGACGTCATTCACCGACGACCTGACTCGACGACCTGACTTGGTTGATCGGTCGGATTGGTCATCAGTCGGACTAGTTGGACCAGCCAGGAGCCCTATTGGCTTGCTTGCGTGTGCGCCACATGTGCCACGCTGAATTTCATATTTCTGTATGTGAACAGAAGTATAAATATCTTCATATACCATACGCTCGCTAAAGAGTATTGCATCTTCAAAATTGTAACCTTCCCATGGCAGATAAGCTACTTATACATTTTTACCCAAAGCGAGTTCGCCACCAATTGTAGCGGTACCATCCACTAAAATTTGTCCTTTTTTAATGCATTTACCCCATGGAACCTGGGGTATAGTTGCTATATGATTGTTTTATACATTGGTTCACATCATGCTATGCCTTTTGATACTTAATAGAAAATGTGGAAATTACATGATGTCATATAATTATTTTTTTTAGTGGGAGTTCGTGGGTTAGTAGAATTCGAAGGAGTTCTCATCTAGAACATGAAAATTTGTGCAAATTAAACTACTTAATGATAGTAGAACAATAGCACACCGAAACTGATTGGAAACATAGTGAATTTTCATTTTGGTATATTTTGTTAAAGTATCATTAATTTAGTTTATCTTTACTGTAAATTAAATATGTGTGTTAATGTGGAAAATGTGCTAATATTTATTCTACATTTATTATATCAATGTGCCTGTAACATTTGATTATGGTTTCGGCATTAGACTATTGTGGTTGACCTCCATAAGGCTAAATGATGACAATTATGATATTTGGTACCGAAAGTTTCAATACATCTTTGAGGAGTAAGAGGTTTTGGAAACCCTCAACCACACCATAGATGAGCCTGAGCATGAAACTTTAGCTCAGCACAGAAGAGATCAAAAAGCTTATCAAGCGTGGAAAAAGAAAAATAACATTACTCACATCATGTTATTGAGTTGTATGCAAGATGATATCATGTGTGAGTTTAAAGGTTATGATAAAGCTTAAATAATGTGGGTTGCTTGGGGTATGTCTACCACTAAATTGAGGAGACTCACCATCAAATTTGACACATACTGAAAGCACTCAAATCTAATGATGAGGTAGCATTTTCAAGAGATGTTAAACATGATTCGTGAGTTGAAGTCGGCAGGTCATACTTTTACTGATGAACAATAAATTCAGACTGTTATAAAAAATTTTCCTAACAGTTGCGAATATATGAAAATCAACGTGATCCATAATAAGAATATTGTCACTTTTGACAATATAGCGAATAATTTGGAATTAGAGGATGAGTGCCTAGAGGCCCCGAGATCCTCTACTTATACTTATGTTGTTGAATCGAATTTGCGCAAAGTTTCGGACTTCAAGCGCAAGGGGAACCATAAATTCAATAGCAAAGGGAAGAAGACTGATCAGACACCTAAGAAGATTAAGATCCTCCAACGTAAGAAGCGTGGTGGGAAGAAAGACAAGACCAAGATGAAGTGTTATAATTGTGCTTAGCTGGGTCACTTCGCTTGTGAATGCATTGAGCCAAAAGAGGTACTTAATTACTCAATTACTTTAAGTAATACTTTTGTTTCTAGCATCGTAATACTTACTGAGTCTCATCTAATATGGATTGTAGACTCCGGAACAATAGAATACATAGTTAGAGACTAAGGAGCACTTGTGGAATATTATCGGATACAATTTGGAAGAAGATGAATATATGTTGGGAATAACTCGAGGGTTAAAGTAAATGGTAACAACACATGTGAATTAATTTTACGTAGTGGTCGAAACCTATTCCTATATGATATCCTCTATACTCTAGATATTTGACGGAATTTGGCCTCCGTAGTTGTTTTTCTTAACTCAGGTTATGTATTGAATTTTCATTGTGATTGTGTTGACATTTTATTTAGAACAATTTATTATGATTATGGTTTGAATTGTTTTATGGTATTAGACATTGACTATGATGTGTACAATATTGATGTTAATGGTTATTTTTTTTTTTAATTGCATCTTTTGGTAATATTAAGACTGATGTAAGTATTTGGCATGCTAGACTAGGTCACATTAGGTTATAAAAAAAAATGCAAAAGTTAGCTATAGAAGACCTTTTAGGGTCACTCGCTAATATTGATCTATCCACATGTGAACATTGTTTAATGGGAAAAACAACTAGAAAACCATTCGGTAAAGGAGTTAGAATCGAACTTCTATTACAACTCATATATTTTGACATTCGTGGTTCATTGAACATGAGGGTGAGGCAATAGAGCCTTATATTTCATCATTTTATAGATGACTTCACGCGTTTCGATTTATATATATATATATATATATATATATATATATTTATTTATTTATTTATTTATTTTCCATAAGTTAGAAACATTGATTGCTTTAGATGATATATATAGCGTTGGTAAAGCATTAATTGAACAAAACAGTAAACGCATTGAAAACCGATCACGGACGTAAATATCTATTTGAGCAATTCAAGGATCTTTCTGATGAAAAGAGAATTGTAAGACAATTGACTATTCTTAGTACTCTGCAACAAAATGGGGTTGCTGAGAGAAGGGATGCAATCCTATTGAAAATGGTTAAGTCCATGATGGCCCAAGAAAATCTACCTATCTCATATTGGAAAGATGCGTTATTGATTGTTGTCTATATACTTAACCGTGTGCTCTCTAAATCAGTCACTTTCATCCCTTATGAATTGTGAACTGGAAAACCAGTCTTAAGTAATCTACAATTTTAAAGGTGTATAGTTTATGTTCATGATTCTTCTCATATATAAGACAAATTGGGCCCTAGAGGGAAGAAATGTATTTTTATAAGATATCTTAAACACTTCAAAAGGTGTGTATTCATAGATAAATACGCTAATGGAAGTATGACTGAAATGGAGTTACGATATATCACGTTCTTAGATAACAATTTTTCTAGTAGAGGTGAGATTAATAAAGATTTCCAATTATATAAGATGGAATATCTTGATAATATATCCAATAATGTTGTCGAGAGAAATGAAAATTTACCTCAAGATATAAGACATAGTGGAAGTGTCACATTGCTTGGCAAACTAAATTAAGAAGAAGTTTAATTATGTAAAAGTAATCGTAAACGTTTTCCCCGTCGTCGTTTTGAAATTGAAGAGGAAGCATTTATGATTGCTTTGTAAGTCACTACTGAGCCTAAGACTATCGAAGAGGCTTTCTTATCATCTGATAAGGAAGAATAGAGAAAAGATTTGAAAAATAAAATTGAGTTAATGAGGGCAAACCACATTTGGGAGTTGATTAATCTTGCCACCCAATCGCAAAGTTATTGTAAACAAATGGGTTTTAAAGATTAAACAGAAAGGCAAATGGATCCATCAAAAAGTATAGGACTCGTCTTATAGCGAAAGACTATATTCAACAAGAAAGTGTAGATTATGAGGTAACATTTTCACCAGTTGTAAAGTTTGCCTCTATTTGTCTTATCCTAGCTATCGTCGCAAATTTGGACTTAAAATTACATTAAATGAATGTAAAAATGACATTTCTCAATGGAGAATTATATGAGGAAATCTACATAAAGTAATCCATAGGTTTTATAGTTAAAAGTTAGGAGCGTATAGTTTGCAAACTTCATCGCTCAATATATGGCCTCAAGCAATCATCTAAGTAGTGATATTTTTGTTTTTATTAAGCCATAACATTTTTTGGGTTCATGATGAACGAAGAGGATCACTATGTATATGTCAAATGATTCGAAAATAGATTTATGATTTTATCACTTTATGTAGACGATATACTGTTGGTTGAAAATGACAAGGTTTTGTTATCACTATAATATAATTGTTGTCCTTCAATTTTAAAATGAAGGATGTGGGAGAAGTTGTTTATGTATTGAGTTAAGATTGAAAGAAATCGATTAAGAAATTTTTTTACTCTGTCACAAGAGTCTTATATAATGAAGATGCTTGAGCGTTTCAATATTCAATATTGTAATTCCATTGATACCCTTATCATGTAAGGTGAAAGCCTGAATACTAAGATGTGTTATAAGACTTCAAAAGAAAAGAAAGAAATAGAAACTGTTCCTTACACTAGTGCGGTCGGAAATTTAATATATGCTAGATGTGTACTCAACTCAACATATGTCATGCCGTGGGGTTGGTGAGCCGATATTAATCAAATCCTAGTCAAGCACATTAGAAAGCAGTAAAGAGGATCCTATGATACTTGAAAGGTACTATGGACTAACAACTTTGTTATCAAGGGAATAATTTACGCTTATTAGTCTACTCAGATGTTGATTGGGGAGGATATCTAGATAAGCGTAAATCAACTTTTAGATAAAACAAGTGCAATTTATTGGAATATTAAGAAGCATATACGCACAACTTTATATATGATGGAGGCATTATTTATTGCATGCTCTACCGTAGTACAAGAAGCAGTATAGCTAAAACGTTTCTTGGAAAATTTAGCCATTATCATTGAGGTTCTAGGGCCAGCGATAATTTATTGTGATAGTTAAATAGCCATTGTCTATGTGAAAAATCTCAAGTATCATAGTAGGATGAAGCACATTGACATAAACAATAACTTCATTAGAGATATAATAGAGCAGAAAGAAGTGATCTTACAATAAATTTCAACCAATAAAATGGTCACTGATCCATTTCCCAAGGTTGTTCCTAATGACGTGTTCTTGACCCATAAGATCCCTCTAGAATTACGTAAAATATGATATGTAATATTGTTAAGGATCATTGGTATATGTATATGTAAACATATGTATTATACTTGTTTGTCTTTAATGACTTGATATTTTATCAATAAGTACAAATTTATTATGAGATTAGCACAAACACACATATATTGTTGAAAGGTATGTCAGCAGTCAATTATTGGCTTATTCACATGAGCAATCACCTCGAGTACTATAGTTAGCGCATTGAGATGATATGTTATATACTATAAATGTTGAAAGAGTAAGTTTAATACATAAAACATTTTACATCGACTTGATTGGAGTTAAGATGAGGTCTGTGATTTGTATGTGATAAGACCGAACATGATAATTCCATGATAATGTATGCTTACAGGATGCTGGTGGGCGTTGTAGAAAGTGAGCTGATATATCAATCGAGCTAAACATGAGTACGTGAGAAGTACGAGACTATATTTAGATTAAGATCCGTATAGTGGATAATAAATGACATACGTTCTTATAAAAAGAGAAATCCATTATAGAAATCCATTATAGCATCTAATTCATATTACATGTGTATTGTACCACCGGCAATGGAATGTGAGTGAAATTATCCATATTTATTCATCATGTGAGTCATTGAAGTAATTTATAATTTACCTCATTATGTGCCCTATGTTACTTTTAACAATATTTTCAAAGTGAAAGATCAATGTTATTACTTTAACATGTTATCAGCGATCATGAATAGATATGGTTTTATGGAACATGTTTATGAAAACAGTTGTTCTGAAATGGAGAGAAGCATGAGTATGAATGAAGACTATTGTTATTTTTCATCTATTTCATGTATTTATTGATTGATCAATTATATTGCCCTATGCGGTTTTGGATATAATTGTAAATACATGATGTTATAAGAATAGTTATACTTGGGCTGATGTAGCAAAATATGTCTAGGGCACTATGAGACATCAATTATTTATTTTTTGTGGGGTTATAGCCATATGTTATCCATAATAGATGCATAATTTAATCTTCCAAGTACAGGTGTATTCACTGGTTGCACGGCTCTCTTACTAATATGAATTGTTTCTAAAGTAGATAAATGTTGAATACCTTATATTCTTATTAGAGCATTACTAAGCTCACCATGTTTGAGTGGGAGATGTTATATTTCTATGGTACGTTCATGATGGGGTACAATTAAAATGAATCGATTTGTCTATGTATAACATAAGGGAGAGACATCTTTTGAAAGGGTGTGAAGGAAGTTATATAAATAACTTCTAGAGATAATCATCATAATGATTGACAGAAAGAACGTTTTGAGAGAACTATTCTATCTTCTTCTCCTTTCTCCATCGAAAAACAAAAGGCATTCTATTACTACTTTGAGAAGATAATCGGCATTAATGCTGTGGAACATGAACACTTTCCACGTAATTGTATTCTGACCATCGTGAAGTCGTAGCATGCATTGTTTGCTCGTGATTTAACATGCGTTTCTGGGTAATTCGTTTATTGGGTATCAAAAAGATTAGTCATTTCTTCTACCGACTTTTTTCCAACATGGCTTCGATATCATCATGCGTTATTCAGTGTTCTTTTTTCCCACTAGTATCCAAACAATCTTATAACTTAATACCTCCATTTCCTTTCTTCTCTTTTCTCTCGTAACTCCCAAGTGTGCTCACACATTAAATGTATACATAATAAATATTTCTCTTGTCAGCATCCAAGCATCCATATCTATTTATATCTATGTCCATATATCCCAAAGGCGGGAGTCGAGACTCTTGTTACACCGATTGAGCATTCCTAAATTAGTCTCGAATCTTGCAATAGAAAAAGGCCAAGAAAAAAAGGACATAACTAAGCGACTTCCCACTTCTTCCACTTTATTGCAAAACACATCATTCTCTTCCTCCATCTTTCTGATAAAATCCAGAGGATATTATTAAGGGTTAATACCATATAAAATCTTGAATTATGTCTACTGTAACACAAATATCCTTAATGTTTTATTATGTGACTAAAAATCTTAAACTTGTCTATTGTAACACAAATACCCTAAGTATTTAAAAATCATGAACTAATATCAATATGACAAATATACAATGGATGAAACTGAAATAGAATGTATATTTTTTCGTGACACAAAAAAAAGTTGGGGTATATGCATCGCAATAAGAATGGAATAATAGTACTAATAAAAGATTACATAGCCATTCTGTCCAGATTGGAGGGCATGCCCTATTCATGAAGCGCATTTCTCGACTTCAATGTATCACCTGCTCATGCCACGTCACTGAAAATTATTCTCCAGTCATTCAAAAATCTTACTAAATTTAATCCCGTTGTTATGATATGCCGTGATTGATTTATCCTTAATTTGAGAGAAAGTATCATTTCTCATTCGGGGGTAATGAATCAATCAGTTGGCTCAAATTGTTTTTGCTAATTTGGTGCTGCAGAATCTGGGGAGTGCGATCCCCACAGGATACGGAGAGATCCTTTCGACCGAGTCAAGAAACGACAGCGTTTGGTGGAGACTTAGCCGTGGATTTGGCGTTGGGTTTAGCTCATTCTCGTTCTTTCTTTAGACCCGGCCTATAAAGTTTTACAGTTTCAATATTGGGTTTGGGGTCTGGATATGTCCTTTCTTTCTGGGTATTCCATATGACTGATTGCTGATTACTGATGGGGCACAATTTCTTGATCCATAAAGCCCGCTCCTAACCATGAGTGGAGATGTTTCTCGATGAATCGGGTCATTATACGACGATCAACAAAATTAGAGACAGTCTCCGACAGAGTCAAAAATGCCTTTTGCCGAGATTGAAGACGAAGGGCCATGGATTTCTAGCAAACTGCAAATGGCATAATTAGGCATTCCAAACAATTTTAGTACCAAACCGGATAACCCCAGCTCCTTTTAAGCGTTCAGCAAGCCCCTTCTTCACTTCTACCGAGTACTTGCTAAAAAAATTCGAAAGAGCAAACAAAACGTGCTCCACATCAGATTCATACACCAGAAGACGATTTTCGATTAATAAATTCAGATACATTGGGATTAGGATAGGTAGCCCATGAACGGGGAAATTACCAAAAAGCCCTAAATTTATTGTGATCGTGTCAACTTAATCCTATTGTTTTTTTTTGGTTAATTGAGTTTTAAATATTTTGTATTTGTGTCAATTTAGTTCATCCGATTAATTTTAACCTGAAATTGTTAATATAAACATTAGCAATTGTACGTGATGCTGTTACAATTTTTATTATTTATTCAAATTATTCATTTATTTATTTTCTTTCTCTATCTTTTTTTTTCTTGCCTTGTTATTCTTGTTCTTCTTCTTTTCTTCCTTTAGTCGGTCACTAGACCTTGGCAACTGACTAGAGGTAAGGGCCAATGAGGTCAGGTGAGCCATGTGTAGGCTACTTGTTGGGCTAGCGAGAGTCTAGCCTCATCAACCATGGGCGAGGCCTAACCTTCCCAGATCTGGCAAGGTCATGCCTTGCATAGCCATGGCAAGTTTCGCCCTCGTTGGCCTTTCCTTTGGCCGGTCGTCATTGAGGTCCGGTGAGCGGTAAGAGGAAGAAAAAGAAGGGAAGAAAAACAAAGAAAGAAAGATAAAGAAAAGAAAAAGGAAAAAAATGAAAATTTTGGAAAAAATAGTACACATCAATGTTGGCTACATCATATAGGATGATCAATGTCCATGTTAGCGATTTTTGACTAAAATTGGTTGGATAGATTAAATTTACACAAATGCAAAATGTTTATAACTCAAATTGCAAGAAAAAAAATTTAAAACTAAATTGACACAATCGTAATGAGTTTAGGACTCTTTTGATAATATGCCCAAATAGATGCTTTAATAGTAGCCATTTCTCACATCTTTCTTTTTCTTTCTCTATTTCCTTCCAAAGGTTCGTAAAGGAGTCTCTGTATAGCCTTCAGTATTTTGATATTCAGTTTCATATAATTTTTTTTGGGTAATTTGAATAATATTTTAAAGTTTAGTAGGAATGCGAAAAATTAATTTCAACTTTAAAAGAAAACACAAATAAGTAGGCTCTTTTATTGATTATGCTTGCAAGCTTTCTCTAGGAAGGAAGCACGGTTCCTTCCTTGTTTTTTGGTCTTATCAAATAAGGGCTCACGCGGCCATGGGAATCATCTTGGTCGTTTCGTCTTCACTCGTCCTCCGTTTACTTTTCAAGAACAAAATCGTGGATCGCTCGGTCAACAGATCTGGTAGAAGCTTCCGAACTAAGAAAAAAAAAAAAAAGGAATCAAGTAGACCTCCGCATTCGCTGGTCTACCGGCACCGACACTTAGGATTGGATCTTACTCGAACTCGAAGAAGCCAGGTTTGGGCGAGCTTGAGCGTCTCGTCGATGAGCTTGCAGACCTTGCGGCTACGGTTCTCCACCTTCACGCTCGTGCTCTTGTCCATCTTCACGTACAGACCTTGTCTGCAGCCGGCGAGGCCTTACCCCGCCTCCGCGTTGCCCACATCCGGACAAGACATTTCTTACATCATATCAGAATTCTTCATAAATTAAATTCACAAATTAATATTTATAACTTTGGAAAGGTTTTTCATAAAATTTTCTTAAAACGTCTTTCATAAAGTATAAAGTGTTTTGCAAATAACTGAAAAGTAGATCGTGCTCGATCCTATATTTTATGCAACAAAATTCTTATTCCATAAGTCAAACATATCAAATATCTTTCGCTTTCAAAACATGAATTTACAAACTCAATTAAGAGATAACGTCACTTGCCTGAGAATGCCCAAACCAAACAATGCATAGTTAAACGAGTTAATGATTTTGTAATCCTAACAATTAAATGAGAATCGACGTTAAAATCGAATAGAACTCTATCTCAAATATAAAACGGTAAAATTACACCTAAATGCTAACAAAATGACTTTTATGTACTAATGAATCGCTCACTCAAAGTAATTATCAGAATTAAATGCAATGCGGGACTCGAACGCAAAACCCTAAAATCTCGCTCTAACAAATTCGATGCTTCAAATTAAACTCTATCAAACCCCACGTAACTCTACAATAATATAATCTATAATTTTTATGAAATTCTATAACTCAACAACTCAAAAATCAGATTTCGTAACCTGAATCTCACATAATTGAATTTAAGCCTTTAATCCCAACAAGTAATCCTATTGGGAGAAGAAGGGACGGGAGCACTCAACGGGCGTTGCGGGCCTTGTGGCTTGGTGAGGCTCTGTGACGTGCCCTTTCTCTATTCCCTTTCTCAGACTTATTTCCCCTCCCTTTATTTTCCCGCATTGCTTTCCGTCTTATCTCTCATCCTTTAATTACTCGGTGGTCTCCTTTTTTCTCTATTTCCTTTTCTTGGGCCCCACCCTTTGAAAAGTCAATATTACAAAAGTTTGTCTTGCTGTACTTCTTGTCTGGAGTTAGTGCAGAGTCCATCTCGGTCTCAATGATTGTTGGTATCGGGAGAGAAATTCCAGCAAAGTACCTTACTTTTTTCTATATTTATCAAAAGACACCCTTTCTTCAATTGCAAAAGTTTCAGAATGCAGGGGCACGATGACCACCGGGTCGACTGACTGTCTATCGGCTTCCACAATATCTTTGCAAAAAGCACGTCTTTTCTTTTCCTCTTTGCTGTCTACTTCCACGAGGAATTTCCGTCCCTCCTGATGCATCAGAGTCTGAACGCCTCCCCGGCAGATCTATAAGTCTCGCGTACATCTGCTGCGCCGTCGTCGCTGTGGATCCCAAATTCCCGTCAATTTCAGAATCAATCCAGATAGATTTTTGCTGATCCTTCCCCCAGAATGGTGTTCAACGGGCCTTCCTCTCCGTCCAGCACCGATTCAGACACCGAGAGTGTAGGGAAGGTGAGTACTTCGTTTTTGTGAGCACGAGCTGATCGAGTTGCATCCTTTTTCAGTAAAGAGTCAATGGAAATGATGATATTTCTATTGGGGACGAAGTGGTTCAAGATTACGTGGGGATTGCTTACATGCTCTGTCTGGATTCAGTCAATCATTTGTTCTAGTCGTAGAAATAGGCTTAATCTCTCCGTGAGCATCTTATTTCTTGGTCAATAAAGATGGGATACACCTAATTCAGCAGGTAGAAAAGCGGGGTTGGAAACTGGGCAAAAATTCTGACCAACTTAGAAGGAAAGCTATGAAAGGACTATCGGCGTCTCGAGGTAAGGGCCTTCTTTCTTCCGCGGTTATTCAATTCTTTTGTGATTAGTATGATAGAAGACAAAAATTCGTATATTTCAAGTTTATAGATTGTGTTTGCCCGTCTAAATTTCTAGTCAGGATATGATTCAATATAATAGGATATATATTCCAGAGACTTTATTATATTATATGCATTATTTAGTGAATCTAGCAATAAAACAGGATATTTTCATATTATATATTGTTTATTATTTGGTATTTACAACATGTTAATATAAATGAACGTGAAAATGTACAGATGGAGATTTTAAAGGCTCTAATAATTCATTGCCAAATCTAATAATAAAAAAGAGTAAAACTAAAAAAAGTTTTAAAAATTAAAAAAAATATCTACATCAACATCAATCATATCATGTCAGATGATGAACTTGATTGGTACAAATTTATAATACTTATAATTCAATTAATTCAATTGAAAAGTTTATGACTGACAATGTAATAAATTTATGATTTTTTTGATATTTTTCTATTCCGAAAAAGTCGGACGTCAAGAGGAGAAAGGAGCTTGTGGTTGCTGGTAGCGAGCAAATTTTGTTTCTCCTCTTTTCTTTCGCTTCTCAGCGGCCGCTTCTCTTTTTCCTCGAACCTCACAACCCTCTCCAGCTACCATTCCCCCACCGAAAAGGATTGGCTCTGGATGATGGGCTCCGCTGGATCATTACTCTTAAAATTTTTAAATAATAAATTAAACCTCAATTTAATAACTTAAACTTTTTAAATAGTTAGTAATAGTCTTATATAAAATCTCACATGACATAAGTGTTATAATATTTAAATAATAACCACATATTTATCTAATAGTCCTATAAACCTCAATCTACGTATGGTGTTTTTCATTTCCTTTTTCTTTCTTTCCTTTTCTTATGTAAATAAGCTCTTGCTAAGAGCCCTAAGGTAAGCCCTAAGGTAAAGCAAGATGCATCGGCGGGGAGCAAGAACGGGAAGCTACCGGCGGCAAGTAGCAGTGGCACGGACGAAACTCTAGCTGCAGCGAAAGTGATAATGCCCAACCTGAAGATGTACACGCTGGCGGAGCTGAAGAGCGCGACCAGGAGCTTTAGCACGGACACGATGCTTGGGGAGGGCAAGTTTGGGAGGGTGTTCAAGGGTTGGGTGGACGAGAACACCCTTGTCCTGTCCCATGTCCACAATGGCATCCCGGTTGCCATCAAGAAGTATAATCCCGATAGCCATCAGGGCTTGTGCAAGTGGCAGGTACATATTTACATTTATACAATTCCATTATCTCTCACTCGGTCTATATTTCGTTTGATGATTTCCAGTTTACATTTTCGTTGAAAGCACTTTACAAGAGAAAATTATCAAAAAAGTCATGAACTTTTTGCAATTATGTCAATTGGTCCTTAATTTTTTTTGCTAATTCAATCCTAAACTTTTTGTAATTGTACCAATTTAGTTCATCCGGCTAAATTTAAATTTAGTCAATCAGTCTTGACGCAGTGGATAATTTTTTAATTATATTTTATTTTTTCAGATTTTTTAGTTTCTTTTTTCCTTGTTTCTCTTCTTTTTTTTTCCCCTCTCTCTCTCTCTCTCCTCTTTCTTTCTTCCTCTAGTCGGTCATCGAACCTTAGTGATCGGCCAGAGGCAAATGGAGAAGCTTGCCCCTATCGGCCATTGGCATGGGTGAGGCTGAGCTCGCCCAACGACGACAAGGCCTCACCCAACCGGGGGCAAGGCCAACCTCCCTATCGATCAAGCAAGGCTCGACCTCGCACATGCCAGTGGTCTAGTGACTAGCTAGAGAGAGAGAGAGGGGAAAATAAAAATAAATGAATAATAAATATTATTAAGAAATTATCCACATGAGCAACAGCCGAACGACCGGCCCTTTTGTGGACGCCGGTCGACCAAGGACTAAATTGGCCAACAAAAAGCTTAAGACTGAATTGACATAATTATAAAAGGTTTATGATTTCTATGTAATTTTCCCCACTTTACATAGTAGTATGTGATAATGCTCCTCACTTTAATATAAAAGAAGTAGGAAAAATTACCAAAAATTTCAAATCTATTTTGAACCTTATAATTGTGCTAATTCAATCCTCAATCTTTTTATATTTTATCAATTAAGTCCATTCAGCTAATTTTGATTAGAAATTGCCGACGAATGATGTGGCATTTTAGTATGATCGGATTGATATGGATATTTTATAATAATATTTTAATATTTTAATATTTTAAATTGACATGGATGTTGGCTAAGCATGATCGGCGTTGACGATATGGACAATTTATAATAATATTTTTAATTTTTAATTTTTTAGTTATTTTTTGAATTTTTTTTTTATTTTCTTTCATTTTCCTTCTTTAATTTTTTTTTCTTTTTCCTTTTTTTTTTTCCTTTTTTTTTTCCTTTCTCCCTTTGCCAACCTCGGGTGAGGGTTGCCCTTGTTGGCCTCGAGTCCCTTCGCCAAATTGGGCGAGGGCGAGGGTTACCCTTGCTAGCTTAGAAGAGGTAGCCCACACTCACCTAGGTAAGGGCCTTGCTAGGGGCTGGCGAGAGTGACCCTCACATGGGCATCCCTTACCTAAGGCCGGTGACCTCCACTGGCCATAGATGAGGTTTAGTGATAGTCGACAAAGGGAAAAAAAAAAAGTCAAGAAGGAATAGAGAAGAAAAAAAAAAAAGGAAAAAAATAGAGAAGAAAAAAAAAAAAAGGAAAAAAATAATAAATAGATAAATAAATTGAAAAAATATTAAAATATTATAAAAAATTATTCACGTCAATGTTGGTCGTTCCATGAAGGATGCCCAATGTCCATGTTAGCGATTTCTAGTCAAAGTTAGCTTGATGGGATTACTTGGTAAATTATGAAATTATTTAGAATTTAATCGGTACATTAAAAGAGTTTAGAATTGAATTATAAAAATGTAATAAATTTATGAATTTTTAGATAATTTTTAAAAAAATGGGACATCCTAATCAACGACCAGAAGAAGCAAAGAGGACCGGACAATGTGAAAAGTTGACTCCTCACGGTGGGAGAGTATATTGATTTTTTTTCCGAATCAAAAGGTCCTTTTTAATAATTACAAAGTTCTTTTTTGGTTCAATTCTCGACCAAAGAATATTTCAATTATAAACAGTTTCAAATTTGATGGGCGCCAATACTGCTACCAAAAATAAAAGATAAAAAAAACTCGAGTTCATATCGGCTAAAGTAAGGATCAGTTAATTACCTAAGCTTCGTTGCCTATTCGCCAACCTCCTGCTTATTTACCTTGTCCTTTGAAACAAACCACACTATTTCATGCATAGTATAATATGATTTTGGGAAAATTTGAAATAAGAATCTGAAATGGGGCCATTTTCTTTTTTTTTTTTTTTTTTTTTAAAAAAATTTGAGTAGATCTTGTCTTGTGCATTGGATGAAAGATGCATGTTAGATGCATGGGCTCGCCGGTCGGCGAAGAATTGGCTCACTGACAAGTAAGCTCAGGTCTTAATTGAAACGAAGTTGGGAGCTTTAAACCATTTTTTGAGAAAACAGCTTCATCTCAGCTTTTTATATGAGATTTTCTCTATAATTTCTGTATGTAAACACATAATTTTTTGTATAGTAAACAATATTAATTGCTGCACATAATTAATTGAACTCACACTAATTCGTTCAACAACTAATTCTATATGCATGGATTAATAGGTATGTTATTTTATGTTATCTTTCCACAGTCGGAAGTCAAGTTCTTGGGGAAGTTTTCTCATCCGAATTTGGTAAGATTACTGGGGTATTGCTGGGAAGACAATCACTACCTACTCGTGTACGAGTACATCCAGAGGGAAAGCTTAGAAAATCACCTTTTCAGAAGTAAGATCATCCGCATGACTTTTTTTCTTTTTTAGATATGTCTACCGAGATGCATTTTATAACATTTTTATTTCCGAAAATAATTTTTATTTAGAAATATATATTTTTTCATTTTTATTTTCTAGACGAGTTTCAGAGTATTTAAATGCGTTTAGATAATCCTACAAAATTTATATTTTCGAAATAAAAAAGAACATGAATGCATTTAGTATGACGATTAAATATTTTCATGGCGTAAAATTTCTTTTATTTTTAATAATAATTTTCTAATTTTTCTGAATTTTTTTCTTCTCTGTTTTCCTCCCTTTTTCTTCCTCCTCTAGTTGACAACCTCATGATACATTGATACCTCACCTAGCCACCGGTGAGGCTCTAGCAAGATCACTGGACCTTGGCAATGACTGACGACCGTTTAGAGATGAGATCTGGCAACTTGAGGATGGAGAAAAAGAAAAGAAAAAAAGAAAATGACTTGTTTTAAAAATTGTTCTCGAAAATAAATAAGTTACTTTTTTCTATTTATTATTTTTGTTTTAATCTGTTTTGAGAATTGGGAATAGAAGTTAGCTTACATTACCAAATGGCTTTTTATTCTTATTTTGTTTTGAGGAACAAAAGAAGAGAAATTTTAAGAAATAGAAACTTTACAAAATATGCACACTCTCTCTCTTTTTCACTTGAATATCAGACAGCAAAAGGAAAATGCTTAGGAAAACAAAAATATGAAAGAAAAAGATTGTTCACCGCAGAGGGAGCTGAACCTCTTCCGTGGGACGTGAGGCTTAAAATTGCAATCGGAGCTGCCCGCGGGCTTCATTTCTTGCATACATCCGAGAATAACGCCATCTACGGGCTGTTCAAATCTTCCAATATACTACTGGATGCGGTAAATTTTTCTTACCTACTTGATTATTTTTGTTTGCTTCTTCGGCGAAAACTTATTTTAAGAATACCTGTATAAATATAGCTCATGGCACCCAATAAACAATAAAAAAAAGGCTCAAATTTCATTTTAAAACATCTCAATTTCAGTTGATATCGCATCGGTACAGTTGATGCATTGAATACTATAGAATTTGTGGAAGAGTATTTAGATCATGCGGTCCATGTGAATGGGATTTTGCCTGTTACTATTGGATGATACATACAATTCTTGGGAATTAATTTAAAAACTTTGTTCACTTTTTCTCGTTTGTGAAATTGGCCCTAGGACTACAATGCCAAGCTCTCAGATTTTGGGCTAGCAAAGCTGGGACCGGCACGCGAGGACTCTCAAGTGACAAAGCTAGAAGAAGAAGAAGTGATTGAAAGATATGTTTACGCCGCTCCTGAGTTCATTGCCACCGGTAAGACAATGATCCCATCTTTCTTCTCCACAGGCAATGTTGGATCGGTGACAACTACATTCTTTAGAAGATTAAGGAGATTACTTGGAATGTGTTTTGCGAAATGATCTTTCTACAATATATGTTTGTGAGAATTTCCCACTCATATGCTTCTTTATCTTTAGCAAAGATTTCTTGTGACCTTAGAAAATGCGTGACGGAATGACAATGGCTCAATTTGACAGGGCATTTGTATGTGAAGAGTGATGTATACGGCTTTGGAGTGATTCTACTAGAAATGTTGACGGGTTTACAAGCGCTCCACCTTACCTCCTCCAGCAGCCAGCAGAATCCGGTCGAATGGGCGAGGCAATGGCTCCACGACAAGAGGAAGCTGAGGACAATAATAGATCCGAGACTAGATGGTCGATACCCTCTGAAAGCTGCAACTCAGACAGCTGAGCTCACCCTCAAATGCTTGGAGGGCGATCCTGGAGTGAGGCCCTCGATGGATGAAGTGCTGGCGACATTAGAACATATCGACACCATTTGGGAGAAGAAGAAGGAGGCCAAGGCGAGCGCATCGAGTGGGCCTGCTTCTCACCAGCATCACCACAACCACAACCACCATCACCACAACCACCATTGATCGCCGATTCGCCCCAATCACAGTGCTGATAGTCCTCGTGGGGCTGGAAGTTGATACTCCCCAGCCGTGGTGTCGACGACTCGTTGAGATGGAGATTTAACTTATAAATATTTTGCAAGTAGAAAGTCAGCAATTGTAAAGGCTAGTCTCTTGTCAAATATTTGTCAAGGATCGCAGTGCAGGAGAAGTTGGCTCTTCACGGCCAAATTTGTGTATACATTAGTCTAGACTGGGGCTTCAAACGTGATCAGAAGTTTCACCAAAGATGCATTCGAATTATTTGCGAGATTGATTTATCGAAGATCTTCTGATCTTATAAGTTCAGGGACAATAATATTACCTTTTCGGCCTAGTAAAGATTAGTAGAAGGATGACAAAAGGAAGAAACTTGAACAAGGAAAAGGAAATCCATATATGGTGATCATGCTCAGTCGCCTTCCCCGTTAATTTGCCTTTTTATGAAGCAGAGATCCGAAGATAGTCCTAAGGTGCCGTCCTCTATGAGCTAACGCATGCATTGCTAAATATAATAAAACTCAATTTACTCTCTTGTTTGTGTTGAGGATATTTCCTAAATTGATTTTGAAGATTGACCAAACTTATCCGGAATAAAGATTTTGATTCCGATTAGAGGTGGCAAAATGGGTCTTAGACTCATATATGACCCATTTAAATCATAAATGGGTCATATATGGGTCACTTGTTTTTTGAATAGACTAGTTAAATGGGTTTAATAATTAAAGACTTAAGATATGTGGGTCTTAAGTGGATCTTAAATGGGTTGGATTTAGAACCCATTTTCATTTTTGATGATAACTATTTTTCAGGTGGAAAGTCCGATGGGATGTGATCAGATGTTATCAATCAGAATTAAAATTGTAGCTTAATTATTTCCTTCCTTACGTGTTCAGTCAAACGGCTAGAAATGAGTAAACTACTCCTGCAATGTTGCAGACTAGTGGCGATTGGTTGGATTCATTGCCTTATATATAAAGAGTTCGAAAGAAAAGTATCTCTTGAAGATTTGGATTTCCTAGAACAACTTATTTGAGGTGAAACATACTTTTTAACTTGAAGCACTCGATTGATGGAAACCCAAACTACTATATGGGCATAAGAAATTATGGGAAGCATCAACCTCGGCGATCTTGCAACGATTAGATCTTCTCGACGAGATTCAGGCCAACGGGTAGATTGACTGGGTAAGTACTCTTGGAGATATGTACAACGGTCAACTTGGACTAGGAGGAATATAAGAGGAGGTTTTGAAGTTGAAGGAATCAAGAATTTGCATTCACAGGAATTGAAACTTTTAATTCAAAAGTCTGAAGAGTGTTTTGTGATATTATACTTTCGTCTCTGTGAGCATCATTGTATAACCATTTAAAGTTTGAGAGTGCGTGAGAGGTTATACACATGAGTTTGAGTGTTCAGAACTTAGATATTGTAACCTATGATTGGTTCTTATCAATGGATTCCAGTCAGTAGACTGTAGCACAGGAGAGTAGACGTAGGTTTGCAAAAGTCGAACCACTATAAATTTTTGTGTGCAATTCTCTATCATTTACTTTTTTTTATTAATTGTGATAAAATTATACATCGGTAAAATCTGACTACTTCATCAAAAATTTTATTGTTGCAATATTTGTTTAAATTTTTTTCATTTCTGCACAATCACCTATACACCCCCTCTAGGTGATAGTTATAGCCATAATAGTTTGCAAGAACGATGAGTTGGTAGTGTCATTCAAGCACAATGCACTGTCAAAAGATTGGAGGCAAATCAAACTCTTAATTCTAACTTCTCGTCCCCCATAGTAGAAGCCGCAGTAAACAGCATGCTTTCACTGATGCGCGTGAGAGCAGTGAGGCGGTTGAATTTGACACCCGTAATCAAATGCATGGTGATATTACCGGCAACACGATCTGCTCACCTGATATTTTATGTAAATGAGATTCCAGGAGAAGGTGATAACCAAACGCAAAGGAGTGAGATCAGCATATGCAATTGACATTTATTAAATCAGGAATATCATGTTGCCAGAAAGTTTGTATGACAGGGCAAGTTTGATATACCACAACAAAAATAAGCATTGGAACAGAGTTTATAGCTCGGACATCGTTTTGTGCTTGCTCCATCCCAAAACATCCAGCTTTGTATTGTCCTTAATTGCTCGGTCGCACATTGAGCTGAGATGCTAATTTCTGACCCAGAGATTTGTCGGCCTATTGCAATTGCAAGTTGTTGATACCTAAATTTTGGGCAACCCATTTAGTCATTTATTGCATAAAAAAATTAGGGATTAATTTTTAACCCCTAAGCAAAAATATTAGAATTCAATTGCATAACATATAATTTTAGGTGCATTTATTTTTAATTTGCATTTGCATTGGACCGGCGATAGATGGATTCGACGTGATGGTTCGGAACTTTAAATTGATAAGTTGAAATTTAGCACGAAAGAAGATATCGGCGCCTCGTATCCAGAGGAGATAGTGGCTCATCTTTGCGAGATTTGAAATGGAGAATATTCATTTTTGCAAAGGAAATCTAGAAAGAGATGTGGAAAATTAAAAGAAATATTGCGTTCGAAAAAAATCTTCGTGGATATCGATTTTGAAAAATTAAAACTTTAATCCGTGGCTTATAAATAGGTTAAAACGCATAGGGTTTTTGGGGGCCCACGCAATTCAATACATGGCTGCAATTAAGAGCTCGAATAGAGAGAGAGAGGACGTGAGATATCGAGGCCACAGTATAGACAAGAAGAAAAATCACGAGAGGTGGGACCTTCAGAGTGGGAGGACAGATTCTGGGGGTGCCTTCTTGATAGTGGCCTTGATATTTCTGCCCCGGACACCTTGAAGACAAGCAGACATCTTCAGTTTTTGTACTGCTCTATTGCGACTTCATCCGTGCTAATATTTCCCTTCTGCTAGCCTGACGAGCGGTTGATGGCTAGACAATTCGATGGTTCACCGACACGCATAACCTCTCCAATTCGTTGTTCCAGCAGCACTACTCTAGTCAAGACCAGCAAGCTTCGGATTTCTGGCAACCTCCAGGTGAACATCTAGCGAACCAGCTCCAAGGTCACTCCTGACGAGGCCTCTCGTGGGAGCCCACATCGCGCTCGTCTTGTCGCCAAGCAACGAAGTTTCTGTGGTATTTCCCGTGAAGCAGCTCGGTGTCCGCATCCGCCTAACCTGGCAAGTCTTCACCGCTCTTAGTCGATTGCACGCAGCCATCTCGGAGATTCGGACTAGCCCTTCGACACTCAGACCACTCGGCTACTGCTTATTGCTCCTCGTTGCCCTACGTTCAGAGAGATCTCCTTGTTTTTCAGTGGGCCTAGCGAGTTTTTGTATTAAAGCCAGCACCTCCAGATCCATCACTCCAGGAACCGACGAGCTATCAGCAACCCCATTGCCTCTCAGTCATCGTAGCTGTATCCAAATCTGATTTTGCAGGTTCCTTGGTTTTTTTCCGGGCAATCCCAACAATTTCCAACGAGCTCACATAACAATTCCAACGATCACTCGCATGTGCGTCGAGGGCTACAATTGACGCAAGAAGACAAAACTGGAGCAACCGGTGGAAATTTGTCTTATAGCTGAAGGAAGTTCAAGTGCCAGAATTTGGGAGCGCACTATTTGCTGGTCCAAGCTTTAAGAGGAAAAAGATGAGTTGACTTCAGCTGCTACCTGTTCAAGCCATCGTCCCATGCAGCACTTTCTACAGCTTGATATCACCAGCAAAGCCTCGTTGTTCCTTAAATTCTCGATGTCCGTTTTTGCAGGTTTCTGGGTGAGCGACTAATGAGTAATTGACGATTTTCACCGGTTCCTTGTCGAGCCACGCCAAGTCACCACCTTCGCCGTCGATCGATTGCAGGCCCTTGAGCCTGCCGTGCCGCGCCCATCGTTGGTCCATTCTACCAATTGGATTTTTGAAAAAAAATCAAATTTAGGTAGAGATCTATTTTATTTTATTAGGTGAATTTATTAGATTTAGTTTATTGGGTAGATTTATCTTATTTAGTTTTTTTGATATTTTGTCTCATTGTTTGAAATATTTCTCGATAATTGAAATCCCCGATGTAAGATCCACCGCAACCGCACGAATTTTTTTATCCCATCTATAAGGCTTTAGATGGAATAATTATTCACACGGGAGTAAAATTGATATCTTGATATTTAAGGCTTAAGATCAATTTATCGATTTTATTAGCGAAATAATCAAATTTGAATTTAATTCGAATGATGGATAACATGGATGATTTTGGTGTTTATCTCTTAATTGTTTTGTTTATCCCGAAAATACAAAAAAAAAAAAAAATTGCATTTGCATTCCATGTAGATTAGAATTGATTGCATGACTAGTTAGTTAGTTATTTTTTTAAAATGCATGTTTAGAAAGTATCTAGAATAGATAATATCTCACATTTAGTTAGATTTTTATTTTTAGCAATTATAATTACGAATTTTTATAAAAAATACAAAAAAAAATTCATGGGCATGTCATATAGAATTAGGTTCATGAAATGCACGTCATTTAGTGATGGATTACTAAGTTTATTTAATTAGAAATCATATCTAGGACTGTCGATGTGAATTATGATTTAACATTATAGATGCTTTCGTTGCTATGAGGTAAGTCTTGCTATTTATTCATTACTTTATCTGGGTGTTAAATTGGTGGTTTGCGCATCCGCATGAACACCTCACATGTTAGGGAAGTGAATTAAAATTAATTCAAGCTGCTTGCCAAGCATTTTTTTTCAAAATAAAAGAGAAAGGTAACGAAAGGGCATTAGAGAAATCTAGCGTAACCAAGTCCCCAAACTCACAAATGTGACATCTTGAAATTCGACCATGTTTCGATAAAGTGAAATGGGCCTTTCATCGACGTGCCTATAGTCATTTTTCTCTGAGCTGATCACTCACGAGTTAACTAACCTATTGGGTGAAGCCATTAAGGGATGTATCCGTGGTAAAATCCCTAAAAGCTACTTAATTGGTTGGATTGGACTAAAATTGCGTCTGATCGATTCTAACTACGGAATTGAACTCGATTTCGGGAATCGAATATTCGAGCGTGTCATAATTCATTTTTAGGACCTCGTCTCATCGTCCGTCAAATTATTGACGAGTCCGAAATTTCGGGAAAGAAATTATCGGACGAAAAATCGAAGACCGGAAGAAAATAAAAAGAGAAAGAGAAAGGGAAAATAATAGTAGTAATAAGAATAGTGTGATTTTCTTATTATTCTCTCCATTTTCTCTCCATTTTCTCTCTCTCCATTTTCTCTCTCTCCCTTTTCTCTCCCCCTCTCTCATTTCCCCTCGTGTGTTTTTACCCCCTCGTCTCATCGACCGAATGCCCCCTCTCCCTCTTTGATTTTCACTTTGACTTTTCAAAGTTTAAACACCCTTATCCTTTCTTTCTCTCTCCTCTCTTCTTCCCCCCCCTCCCACGTGACCGAACTCTTCTTCTTCCTTTTTCTTTGTGCGAACCAGCCCAAAACTAGCAAAAGCAGAACAGCGGCTCACCTAAAGACTCGCCGTCACCGCCCACGCACCGCCGCCCCGCGCCCGCGCTCGCGCGCGTCCACCGCTCGCCACCGTCCCCGCCTGTCCGTGCGCCCACCGCCCTCACCGCGCCAGCCGCGCCCCGTTCCGCTCTCGCGCCCCCCGTTCCGCCCTGTCCGGCCACCTCCGCCGCCGTTCGACCCCGCCGGACCTCCACCTGCCTCCCCGCGCTTGGCTGCCCTTGCCGATGATCGTGGTGAAGTCCGTTTATTTAATTGGGCTTTATTTTGAGCTAAATTGAATTTTTTATATTTATTAATTATTTTTCGGAAATTAAGACCGAGATGGCCGATGATCGAAATCTTGTGTTGATTGTCGTAGCGTAGTCCGTTTATTTATTTGAACTCTACGTTGCATGGAATTAATTTAATTGTGATATTTTAGGGATTTACCCTAAATTGAATGATTGATTGATAGATGGCCGAGTATGGCTATTTAGCATTTTAATGCCTTGTTGGACTGTAAGTGGAGAGAGTGGTGAGAGCTAACTGAGAATTCTATTGGCTGAGACCGATCAAGCACGAAGTATAGACAAGCGTGGTTCGGTGATTAAGAATATCACTGTGCGAAAACAGCGCCTTAAAGAACGCACGTAGACTGTCTATGACTTGTGGCAGGCGTGGTTCAGTGATTAAAGATATCACTGTGCGAAAACGGCGCCTTAAAGAATGCACGTAGACTGTCTGTGATCTATGACGGGCGTGGTTCAGTGATGAGGAATATCACTATGCGAAAACGGCGCCTTAAAGAACGCACGTAGACCGTCTATTACTTATGTTACCTTGGCGAAAATGACGCCGAGAGCATTGATGTGGCTCTGTGACTGAGTGCACTACGGGAGGTTATATAATGTGGAATTAATGACCTAGGATGGTCTGTCTGACATGTAATCGACTAGTTTGATTGATCAATGATTTGATCCGATTGCCGTGACTTAATTGACTATCATGGAGTATCTGTATATAACTTGAATTGCAGGTTGGAACTGAGGCCAAGGTAAGTCCTCTGACTCGTGCTGTGCTTAGGCAACCGAGTAGTGTATTGGTTCCCTAATTGAGTTTTAGTGGGGTAGAACTTGCTGAGACGTAGTCTCATCTCAGTTGTGGGACAACATTTCAAGCCCTTAGAATGGCAGCACCTCCACCTCCTCGTCCTCGTATGCATTACGGTGTCCCAGAGCAGATTTCAGAATTTGAGACCCACTTCCATGTCCACCCTCATCCGGAAGGATTAGTGTACGTATTAGTTCAATCGACCATCTGGGTTAACGTGGGAGAGGAAGACCAGAGGCCCCACCGATATCGGTCTTGGTACCGTGATTATTTCGATGGACGCAAAGAAGGTACTATTCCAGAAGAGGACGTGCCTTTTGACGTGATGGAAAAGGCATTCGGAAAGGGAACAGCCGATCGAGTGGATGGATCGGTAGTGGATGCGAGGGACCCGCAATAGGAGGCCGAGGCTCACACTCCCGTATATTCGACCGAGGAAGACAATGGGCTTGAAGGTAACGGTGAGATGGCGCAGCAGGAGGTGGGAGGACCGGAGGAGGATGAAGATTGGGGAGAAGCTGAGGAGATACTTGAAGATGAGCCGGCATCTGAAGCCGAGGACGAAGCTGAAGAGGAGGACGAAGGATCGGAGGAGGAGGAACTTAGCGAAGAAGGAACCAAGGAGGATTCGAATGATCCTGAGTACGACCCGGATGAGAACTGAGATCCCATCTTCTTTTGTGAATCCTGTTTTGGTGTGTATAGAGTGAAATAGGAGGTTGTGAAGGGTTGTGAAGTACACTGGTTTGTGTTTTGTATAAAAGTTTGGTTATGAGTTTCAATATGAAAGTATGGCCCTGCTTTTCTATCCCATTGTTTTATTGTCTGGGGATTTTCTTTATACTTCCGCATGCGCATATTAAATGAACGGGGTTGGCGTGCGTCCCGAGACGTCACTATTAATCGACCAGGTGAGGGATGGGCAAGCGTTCGAGGATCGGGGCGTGACAACAAATCTCTGGTTCGTAAGAGTATAGTAAATATCCCGTTACTTTACTTGGGTTTCTAATCGACCCACCGAAAAATAGGTTAATGACGACTCTTAATTGAAAAATCATTTGCATGTTAAGAACTTGAACCTAAGTCGCGAATTGGTATGAGCTTGGGCGCGCATGATAAAATTTCTGTTTTCGATTTCTATTTTCGTTCCCCTAAGAACGGGTTTGAATGTAAACTCCGTTTGGTAACGCAATTTGATTTCTCTATTTTTGAAACAGATTTCTATTACGAAATAGAGAAATCGAAGAAATCGAAGCTGAAATTTTTAACTTCTCATTTTCTGAAATAGAAATAGAAATTTTTTTTTTCTCAACTTTTCAATTTATTTAATTTAGTCCAAAATATTTTAATGATTTTTTAATATAATCATTTCAATAAATATTGATTGAAAATCTTAACCATTGGGCAGATTGTGGGAATTGAATGGACAAGGCTTCATTTGTTGCACGCAAGAGATTTCACGCATGGTAATAGTCAACTTGCTATATTCATATCTAACGAGTCTTTTTTCACCTACTTTCCATAGTACGCCAGACAATGGCTCTATCTGGCTAACTATTTTTTTAATCATAAACTTCATATTGAGGCAGTAAAAATGGGTCAAATCATTAGGGTTTCATCCGGTTTTTTTTTTATATAGTGTCATCACTTATCAAGACGCGGGTAAAAAGAGATCTAATAAAGAATCTGTTGTTCGTGTAAGAGTGTTGATGAAAATACAGATTTTGATAATAAATTTTTAAATAATCCTAGTGTTGATACTTTTGAAAAAAACTAGTGACGATTTTTGAACATGGTGAGGATTTTTTTAACAAAATTTGGAAAGAAATTGGAATTAGACTTGAAGTTAGGATTTTTTTTTTTTAGGAGATTAGACTATTATAATCATGGCTATCATTAGACTTATTTGATTAATGTGAAATAAATTTTGGCAAAAACATAACGACATATTCACTACAATTGAATTTCAATTGATTTTTTTTTTTTGCCACGTTGTTTATTTTTTGAAAGAAAATATTACGTAATAGGAAAGTAAGCACGTGTAATAGAAAATTCCATGAAATTGTATTTTCAACTTTTGTAATGTATTAGTATTATTTCAACTATTATTTTGTATTTGAAGATTTCCTATGTTGTTTTAGTATTATTTCCGACTATTATTTTGTATTTGAGGATTTCCTATGTTGTTATCTAATCAATTTCTATTCCTAGAAATAGAAATTTTATTCTGTTATCAAACGGATTTTTGTTCCAAAAATAGAAATTTTGAGTCGTTATCAAACGGGTTTCTTTACTCAAAAACCTGTTTGGGGAATAGAAATTGAGAAATTAATTTCTGGAACAAAAATTTTGTCATGTGCGCCCTTAGCAATCCATTAGCTAAACTCTAGGTGGTGCATCCGAAAATTTGGTCGCGACACAAGTAATCTTAAATGAGTTCATTATCACATCTGCATGGATACACACACACACACACACACACACACACATATATATATTTCTGCATGTTGAATATTATTTTTTCACTTCAACCTGTGCCATTAGGACTAGACAACGCTGTCTCACCTGAGACCAGTATGAAATCTAGATGCTGCGGATCTCATGAGTCACACGTGGGTCAGACAAAGCATTGATCCATCAACAAATGAACTTCTCTTACATGAGACCATCACACCATTATCAGGAAATGAACGACTGAAGGAAACCTATCAGGCGTCCACGGTCGGTATCTCTCTCCGGGCTGCTTGAAGTTGTTCTCTTTCTCAATGATAGTCTGTTTGGACCAACAAAAATTAATATCGATACCAACATGAAAGCACCTCAAGCAATCAATCTCTATTCAAGTAAAATAGATCTTATGAAACATACCTTTTCACGCTTTCCAGTCTGTCACGCCCCGAATCTCAAGCGTGTGCCCATCTCTTTCTGGTCAATAAAATTTTGCAACTTCCCAGGATGAGTCGTCGACCCTTTCATTTTATTGCACATGCGGAAGCGAATAAATATCCCCTAACAGTAACCATCTCGGGATAGAAAAGCAGGACATCAATTCACAAAAGCACACTTTTATAAACAATGAGATTCAGGTTCAAAACTAGTTTAGTCGAAAGTCTACAAAAGGGTCAACTCTCAAAAGAGGCTGTCCTAAGACATACTAATAGGACACATCCGCCGATCCTCCATACTCCACCTCCTCAGACTTCGGGGTCTTGGTCCTCCATGACCACCTTCTAAGGACCTGCAAATGGTTATTTAATAACCAGTGAGATAATGTCACAGCAAGTCCATACTCTAAACCTCGATTAGGAGGGTAATATGCCCAGAAGCGTCCTAACCACACAATCACACAATTAGCACAGATGACTTACCTCGCCTCAGTTCCTCCCTGCAGGTCAGCACAGTTCATATACATTATGTATAGAATCAATACACACAACAATTGAAACGCATTACTCAACTCAATAATTCATAGGTTTCTTGATTATAGGGCCAAATCATTATGACACGTCCCATACCATGTCACATAATTTTGTCCCATAATCCGGCGCATCTATTCCACTCAACATGCGTTCCAATTGATAATTACGCCCCTCTAGGGCACGGCCTACTCCCAAGTTCGGCGGTCTACTGGCATAGCCAGGCACCGTCTCACCCCATTAAGCACGGCTACGTCTCTCAAAGGCGGTATTCTATAAATGAGCATCAGTCCAGAATCTACTGCAACCGGCATCCATTGGTAGGGCATCCCATATAGGGGCACCTCCAACTCAACAACTCGGGATGGATTATCTTAACCAACACACGACCACTCAATCTCGGCCCAGGACACTGTGCAATGCACTCAAATGCCTCCATTAAAATAGTGATCTTGGCCTATTTCCTTCGTATTAAAAACACTCGGTGAAAATAGTCGTGCGTGGGTATACGGTCAGATTGGACCCAGAAAATTTATAACCTTCTTTTCAAAATCCCATTGGTTTATATAGTATATTAAACCATTTTCGATGTTTAAAACCTGACACCAAGGATTTTCTGAATAAATATCAAAATTCACAAATTTTGGAATAATTGACCCAATTTCCAATCAGCGCTCAAATTTCACAATTTAACACTCGATTGCATAAATTAACCACACCATTGCAATCAGTACGAAATTCCGATCACCGGCTATCTCGGTCTAATTTCCGGAAAAATAATTAATAATTAATTAATTTCTAAAATTAATTAAATAAATCAATTTAAATACTAAAATGCCAACCTAGTCCAAAATCACTAAATTAAATACCGATACGGACCCGGAAAATTCCTGAACCCTTCTAGATAAATAACACAATTTATTTAGGCCTCACTTAATTTAATCTAACCACCTAACATGCATAATTGCATAATTAAATCACTAAATTAATCTAACTAATCACCTAATTCCTAATTAATTAAATCTAAACACCCCTTAGACGTCATTAGCCTACTAAGAAGAGTTTAGTGCATAAACTCAACGGTGTAAAACGAAGACTGGTTCACCGTGACGGCGGCTGAAATCCAAATTTTCGGCGGCGTCGATGGACACTTAGATCGGGCCCAAAGGCCTTACAAGCCCACAGCAAACACTAGGCTTGGTCTCGGGCTTGGGCTTGGTTGCGGGCTGGGCCTACTTCACGGGCCCAAGATGGGCTTGAAACTTGGGCTGAAATCCAATGGGCCGAGCTGCACTTGAATGGGCCGAATTGTTGGCTCGTGGACTGGAATTGCTGGGCTGAACTTGCAACAAAATTCACGGGCTGCTGCTGAAGATGGGCTGCTGAAAACAATTGCGAACTGGGCTGAGTTGGGCTTGAATTAGGTGGCAACTGAACTTGCGTGGGTTATGGGCTGAGATCGAGGAGATGGGCTCACGAGCAATTGGATTGCTAAACTTGGCCGAAGGCGCAGACGTGTGAAGCGATGGAGATGAGAAGCGGACGAAGGCAGCTCTTTCGGTGGGGTCTTCAGGGTGCATGACAAAATTTCTGTTCCAGAAATAGTTTCTGGAACAGATCTATTTCTATTTCTGGACGAGTTTCTGAGCAAAAAAATATGTTTGATAACGATACAAAATTTCTGTTTCAGAAATAGAAATAAGTTTGATAATAGTATAAAATTTCTATTTCTTAAAACATTTTTTTTTTGGAGCAAATGAGATGTCCATTCTTACAAATTTCATATGCTTATGAACCCGTTGACCCAAATACAAAGTAAGGGCAGTGTAGGGGATCAGGATCCGAAAATCCAATATAAGGGCAATTTATACCATCTCCTATTCATACCCACGAGCAGCAAACCCAACTCCAATCCCAAGATTCATACGCAAAAAAGCACACGAACCCACGTAAAAAGAAGAGGAAAATGAAAGACGTGATTTTGAAGGTGATATCGGCATGAACCAGAGAAGGGAGGAGACGGGTAGTTCTGCTTGTTTGCGCACTTCGCGGTCCTGGGACTCGTCGGACGAACTCGAGCTGACAGATTGACCCAGGAAAGCAGAACCGAAGAGAGACTCAATTGGGCAGTTTGAAGAGGAGGGGGCCAAGTTCCAAAACTTGCACTGTGTGGATGAAAAGGAAAGGGCGTCGCCAGGCGTTGCTGAGGTCGCGAGGCCGTGGTAGCTTCTGGTGAGACGGAGCAGAGCAGGAGCGGCTCAGGCGTCGGTTCTCGGGATCTGCTGCAGAGGGCTTCTGGCGTCGCAGGGGAACGAGCGGCGGGGGTGCAGGCGCGAGATCTGTTGCCGAGGGGTGTTTGGACGACAAGCGGGGATAGTGGGTCGCGGCGAGGGGGCGGATTCGCGAGCAGATGTCGATGAGATGAGGAGAGGCAGAGAGCGTCCAGTGGAGGAGACGATCCGAGCGTCCAGTGGAGGAGACGATGTCTCGAGGAGATGAGGAGACGATCCGAGCATCCAGTGGAGGAGACGATCCGAGCGTCCGGTGGAGGAGACGATGTCTCGAGGAGATGAGGAGAGGCAGAGAGCGTCCAGTGGAGGAGACGATCCGAGCGTGAAATGGTGAAAACGATGTCTTGAGGAGATGAGGAGAGGCGGAGGAGGAGGAGGAGGCAGAGACGTCGTAGAGGAGATGAGGGAGGAGTCACCGAAATTAGGGTTGAGAATTTTGTGGGAGAAATAATTTATTTCTATTCCGTAAATCAAAAATAGAAAATTTTAATTTCTGGTTTTCTGCCCAAAACCAATTTAACATAAATTTATTCCAGAAATTGAAAAACGGGAATAAGTTTATCAAGTTTTGTTTGGAGAAAGTGAAACGGAATAGAAAAATTGTTTCTGGAACAGAAATTGGTGATTATCATGCACCCCCAAGCTGCTGAAGTCCACGGGCGTGAAGAGGAATCAACGAACCAACGGGAGACAGAAGCTAGTGGAGCATGCAGAGTTGACTAAACCGAATGAAGACTCGGACGAACTGGCAGGAGGTCTTCGGTAGAGCTACTCCGTTGAAGGTGGAAGACGCCTGGCAGCAAAGAAGAAAACAAGCTGGAGCTGAGGAATCGTGGCTTCGGTGGACGATGGACTTCAATGGAGTGGAGATGGGAGCTTCAGTGGAGGTGTGGGTCTTCGGTGGGTGGTGAATGGGCAGACGTCGGATAGAGAGATGCGAAGACGTAGAGGGAAATGAAAGCAACGCCAAAGTAGAAGTGAAGCAATTCCTTCGTCCAAGGAAAGTGAAGATGAAAGCATGAAAGAAGAGGGGGTCAATGAGGCGTGTCTGAAGCTTTGAATGGAGGGGGCGTGCGTATGAAGCCAGCTAAGAGGGGGAACAAAAATTCAACAACCTTAGCCAAATCATTAAATGCTTTGGTCCCACAAGCCTCAATCTCATCCTCTATGTCTCCCCCATTATTTTCAAGCATAAATTCCACCATTAAACCAATTTAAAGTCCAAAATAATGCTGCCCTCCCTTAGTTCCGAATTTCACATTTTGAACTTCCAATTTCTTCGACGAATTCCCAAATTCAACGTCCAAATTTGATGTGGAAAAGGCCCGTAGAATTTTTACAAGTGCCCCTCGTCAAATAGCTCGGCTTGCAAGTCGAAATTTCCCTTCCAATCGACCCATTCGAATTTCCGCTAATTTCCGAAACGTCCGAAACGATTTTCCGTAAAAATCCCGGAATCTCCGAAAATTATTCAGAGGATGAGTCAACGTTCCTAAAATATATTGTGACACGACGTAACTTTTAATTTCTGAAATCGGGTTCAAATTCATAGTTAATTTGAACGATGTGATTTTAGCGTGGCACTGCTGCCACTGGGTAGTTTTTAGGAATTTTAAGCTCAATTGAAGGGCAAAATGCAAGTTGTTCATTCTCAGCAAAGAAGTTATCATGTTCCTATTCAAGACCAAGCGGCCAACTGGCATTAGGGGCAATATGTCCTCGGGCCAGGTCATAGCCCCATCAAGTGGGCCAAAGTCGAATTTGTTTTCATGATCAGGATCGAGGATCTGAACGAAAAGTTTCCATTCAGGATAGTTTCCAGCAGCAATGGAATCATAAAATCCTGAGTTGCATGGCTGTGATTGGATCCCCCGACTATAATTGCCTCTTCCTCCAGCAAGCTCTTGACCCGCAAGTTGGTTTCCAGGGAAACTTCACATGATGCGCTTTTCTGGCCTTGTTGATCAAAGTGTAGGTGTTAACTCCAGAGTCCTGCATGTGCCTGTAATCCTGTGCACTACCAATATCATCAAAGAGGAAGGTGAACAAGCGCAAGCTCTCGGGATGGTGGAAGAAAAAGTCAAGGATCCTCCAGTTCTCCTGGACACGGGATTTGGGGTTTGGTCTAAGTGCACGAACCATATCAAGGAATTTCATCCCATCGCGGATAAAGAAGATAGGGAAATTGTTTCCTACCAGATCAAAGTTACCCTGCAGTAACAGAGAAGGTAAGAGCACATAGCAAAGTGCAACAAAACAAATGTATGCAATGTGGACAAGAGAACTGCCATATGCATCGGTCGAGTTTAGGCCACCCGTGAAAGGATTCATCACAGGGACCATCATACTCATGCCCGTCTATACTGCACATTCATGTCTACTACCAAAACGACCCTCACCTCTCTTGTGTAGAAGTTCACACGAGAACCCCAAGGGTCCCTCAAGGTTTCAGGGCCGCCCCTTCGTGGATGAGGATGGAGAAGCGGACAGTCACAGGTGTTTGAACTCCTGGTGCCTGAAGGAAATCGGCACGGGTAAGGTGAGAAATGTCATGAGTGACCTCAAAGAATCCCTTTGCACAGGCTCCCCTGGCATGAACAGCACTCTATGGAATCCTCTCCCTATCAAAGTCGGCAAATTTCTCCACAAGGTGATAATCGTCAAGAAGAATTGGACCTGTGACGTAGATGATGGTTTGCCATAAGCATATTCCACGTTTAGCATTACTCTAAAATTAGGTTCTATTGCGTCTTGATGAATTTGGATAGTTTTCTCTGCATATTTTTAACTCCAATATGCCTTGACTCAGAGTAGTTCACCGAGTAATTTCTTCCTATGCATATGCTAATGGCTACACACCAGCAGCAGAATGATGTATAAGGATGAAAAGCTAGAAAACTCCAATATGCCTTGACTCGGAATGATTGCCAACGACTGGCCGGAGGCGAGGTAACCTCATTGGCCAAGGGTGAGGCTCGACCTTGCTAGAACCAAAGGTGAGATCAATCTAGCCACCCTCGCCTCTAGCCGGTGGTTAGCGATTGGCTAGAGGAAGAAGAAGAAGAAGGGAAGAAAAAAAAAAGAAGAAAGAGACAAAATAAAAGAAAGAAAAGAATTAATAAATAATTCAAAAAAATAATAACATATTATTAAAAATTGTGCTCGCCGAGCTACATAGGTTAGCACTGACATCTATGTCAATAATTTCCAACAAAAATTGATCGGATGAATTGAATTGGTACAAATAGAAAATGTTTACGATTTAATTGGAAAAAAAAAATTATGACTAAATTGACACAATTAAAATAATTTTAGGACTTTTTTGGTAATACCCTCAATTGGCAAAAAAATGGAATTTTATGATAAAAATGCTCTCGACCATGGCATGAAATATAGCATATGACATGCACATAATCATCGTGAAGATTTGTGCTGTTGGTGAGCTAGGACCAATTGAGATTAAGTCATCAACTTCCCTTTGTTTGCACAAAAAAAAATAAAAAATCAGGTCGTTGATATGAATAAAGAAGGCCCTACACGGAGCTCGGGCGGGCTCCCGATCCAGCGAGCCCGAGCTTCGCGCCCGAATCCGGCGCGAGCTCGCGGCTCGCCGAGCCCGGCTCGCGGCAAGCTCGGGCGAGATCGGCCGAGCCTCGAGCTCGCCGGCGATCTCGCCACCGGGTCTTGGTCGGTCGCCGGGCAGCCGGCCATCATCAGGTAGGAAGGAGGCATTCATTCCTAACGATTTTCCACAAAGTGGTGACGAAAGGTCTAACTTGTACAAATCTTTCGATTTTGCAATCGCGGCGGCGGAAGGAGGAGGGAGAAGGAGGAGGAAGGAGGCGGCGGCGGAGGAAGGAAGAAGAAGGAAGGAAAAGAAAAAAAAAAGAATAAAAAAGAATAAAAAAGAATAAAAAGAATAAAATAAAATTTTCGATTTTTTAAAAAATATAAAAAAATAAAATTAATTTTTTGGTCAATTAAAAATATTAAAATTCAATTTTTGATAATTTTTCCCAAACAATTAAATGTATTTTTTAACGAATTGGAAAATATTTTCCACTCAAATTTTAGGTTTTAGTAGAACACCTGGGAAAATGTAGTCATTTTCCAAAAAATGACTTTCGGGAAAATGTTTTTTAGGAAACATGATAGTTTAGTGAAATGAACGGACCCTAAGTTATTGATTTTCTTAGTCACTTGAGATGTTTCCTGTCTGGTGCAAAACCTGTCTCAATTATTTTTGGTGAACGATATTTCGTCCGTGGAGAAATTTCCACGAAACACCCTTACTTTGACTACAAAAGCTTCAGAATGCGAGGGCATGATGCCCGGCCTGTAAGGAGTGACAAATTTCGGCCCAGGTTGACTGACTGTTTGTCCGCTTCCGCAGTTTCTTCGAAAAAGCACGCTTCTTTTCTTTTTCGTTTTAATTGTCTATTTTAACAAGGAAGTTTCCGTCCCTTTTGATGCATCAGAATCAGAACGCGTACCTCGCAAATCTGGAAACTCGCGTATATCTGCTACACCTTCGTTGCCGTGGATCCTAAATTCCCGTCAGTTTCAGAATCGATCCAGATAGATTTTTGCCGATCCTTCCCGAGAATGGTGTTCAACTGGCGCTCTCCGTCCATATCCAGCACCGATTCAGACACCGAGAGTGTAGCGAAGGTGAGTACTTCGTTTTTGTGAGCACGAGCTGACTGAGCTGGGCCTTTGTTAGTAAAAACTCGGTGGGGTTAATGATACTTATATCGGGATCCAGACAGGTTTTTGCCCATTGTTCCCGAGAATGGGGTTCGCAGGGCCTTCCTCTCTGGCCAGCACCGATTCAGACACCAAGAGTGGAGGGATGGTGAGTAGTTCGTTTTTGCGAGCACGAGTCTTTTCTAGTAAAGAATCGATGGAATTAATGATATATCTATTGGGGACGAAGTGGTGGGAGAAGCATATATGCTCCCTGGATTCAGTCAATCATTTGTTCTAGTCGTAGAAATAGGCTTAATCTCTCCGTGAGCATCTTATTTCTTGGTCAATGAAGATGGGATTTGCCCAATTCGGCAGGAGGAAAAGCTGGAGTCGAAATTGGACCTAAATTCTGACCAACTTATTAGAAGGAAACCTGTGAGAGGACTATCAGCGTATCCAGGTAGGGCCTTCTTTCTTTCGCTGATATTCAATTTTTGTGATTGGTACAATAGAAGACGACATTCATATATTGTAACTGCCAATCAAAGTCCTTCATCTAAACCCATAGGCTGTGTTCGATTGTTTAGATTTCTAGCCATATAATTTAGAGACTTTGCTATATCCTATCAATTGTTTAGTGATTTTTAATAATAAAGTCAGATATTTTCATATCATACTATATATGTTATTTGGTATTTGGAACATTTGAGTATAAATGAACATAATAATGCACAAACAGACATTGTGAAATCTCTCATAATTCATTGTTAGATCTAGTAATAAAAAAACGAAAAACAATAAAAGTAACAAAAACTAAAAAAAAAAAAAAAAAAAAATAACAAAAGTATTCCCTTAGCATTGGCCAAATCATATAAGACGACATTTGTCCATGACGGTGATTCTTAGCCAAAATTAACGAGCAGCCTCAATTGGCACACATCATAAGGTTTATGATTAAATTAATTCAATTGAAAAGTTAATGACGGATAATTTTGTTGGGTGGTTTTGAGCTTCTCTCACCCCAAAAACTAGCTCAACAGTAAGACTTTCTCTCATACTTATAAGTCGATCACCAGTCCCTTTTACAAAAGACGTGGAACAATCTCAACAATCTCCCCCTCACAAATTAGGCTTGGGTCGGAGGCACAATAACCCATGGGTCGGAGGCACAATAACCCATAACTCTCCCCCTCACAAATCAGGCCTAGGTCGGAGGCACGATAAACGGTAACTCTCCCGTGTAGCTGTTGGTTCAAACTTGTTGGCAACCTAAGCTCTGATACCAGTGTTGGGTAGTCTTGGGCTTCTCTCACCCAAAAAACTAGTTCAATGGTGTAGCTTTCCCTTCCTCTTATAAACCGACCACCAACCCCGTCTTTTTTCTACGACTTACTTCTTCTTTTTTTCTCAATTCAATTCATGTCTTTTGCCAATGCCAAATATTCGACGTATTTATCATATTACTCGCTTGATTAAAAGTTTAAGACTACTCTATTATCATATATATAAAAAAAATATTTTATGATCTATAATATAAGTAGTAGTAATCATAAATATATTACCAATTGACTCCTATTCCTAATAAATTGACCCCAAAATAGCATATCCAAATTATAAGAAAGCCTATAGAAGCCACAATTGCCCAATTTAAACTTTCCCAATTATTATTTGTTTGAGTAATAAATGCCCAAGTTTCCTTTGGGTCCCAATTCCAATATGACCCCCATGCCTCATTAGCCCATACTGCTCCCGAAAGAATACCTATGGTTAAAAAGAGAAACCCTATGTGGGACAATCTTAACAATTTTCCTGTGTAGCTGTTGGTTCAAACTTGTTGGCAACCTAAGCTCTGATACCAGTGTTGAGTGGTTTTGGGCCTCTCTCACTCAAAAAACTAGCTCAATGGTATAGCTTTCCCTCTCTCTTATAAACGGACCACCAGTCATTTCTACGACCGATGTGGGACAACCTCAACAATTTTCCCCTCACAAATCGAGCCTCTCACCCCCAAAAAACTAGCTCAATGGTGTAGCTTTCCCTCCCTCATATAAACGGACCGCCAGTCCCTTCTACAATCGATGTGGGACAACCTTAATAATTTTCCCCTCACAAATCGAGCCTAGGTCAAAAGCATAATAACCTATAACTCTCCCATGTACTGTTGGTCCCTAGGCTCTGATAATAGTGTTGGGTGATTTTGGGCCTCTCTCATCCCAAAACTAGTTTAAAGGATGAGATTTTCCCTTCCACTTAGAAATCCACCATCAGTCCCTTCTAGTCAGTCTCAACAATCTTCCTTTCATACATCAAGCCTAGGTCAGAGCAAGAACAACTCTTTACTTTTCCGTGTGGTTATTGGATCCAAACTTGTTGGCAACCTGGACTCAGAGGTCTTGAGTCTCTCTCACCCCAAAAGTTAGTTTAAATGTGAGACTTTCCATCACACTTATAAACCATTCATTAACCCCTTCCACGACTAATATGGAACGACTTTAATAAATTTGTAATAAATTAATAACTTTTTTGGTATTTTTTTCGAGAGAGGCGGAAGCAGAAAAGTCAAGAGGAGGAAGGAGTTTATGGTTGCTTGCATTGAGCAAATTTTGTTTCTCCTCTTTTCTTTTGCTTCTTTGCAGCTGCTTCTCCTTTTCCTCGAACCTCACAACCCTCCAGCTACCTTGCACCAAACAAAATAAGAAAGGGAGAAAAATTTCACATCAAAACAGACACGTGGAGAGAGAGAGAGAGAAAGAGGGGCACCAAAACAAAATAAGAAAGGGAGAACAATTTCACATCAAAAGAGACACGTAGAGAGAGAGAGAGAGTTTGTGGAGTCATTTTCTTAATCATCGTTGTTGTTGATCATGAGGAATTGTTGAGGAAAAGGATCGGCTTCGATGGGATCATCACTATTAAAACATTTAAATAATAAACCCCATATAGAATAGTTGGTAGTGATTTTATATAATTTTACATGATATCAGTGTAGGAACTCCTAAGTTCAAAACCACCCCATGTAAAATTTTGGCTTTTCCTCCTCACGACGGGAAAAGTTCGAATCGCAGCGTCGTCATTTGTGGACTTACCTGTGGCGTCAGGGTAGTGGTTTGGCGTCATGGTTTACTAGAGCAAGAGCTCCTAAATCAAAAAAAAAAAAAAAAAAACTCCTAAGTTCAAATCTTTCCAGTCCAACCCACGTGTGAGGGATTTTTGCACCTATATTTTTTGGGTTTTGTTTCCATTGAATTTTGTTAGGGTACAAGTCCAGTTTCGTAGGAAATTATAGGAGTTTCTTGAAGATTTTGCTCTTACAATCTATATGATGATAGTGTTGGAAATGCCGAACCTAGGTGTGCACCATCAAAAGGCAGAATTATAGCAACAGATGGAGTTCTCATTTTTGGTTCAAAGAAGTCATAGACTTGCTCTTTGAGCATGTGATTGCTAACTTTGTTATTTGAAGCTTGTTTTGCTTTGAAATTATTTGGGATTTATCTTGGTTTGCAGTTGGATTGCCCTCTCTCTCTCATAGAAATAAATGAAATATTACTTTCGACCAAAAAAAAAAAAATTACGTGTGAGGGGAAGTGTTAAAATATTTAAACATCTAATAGCTACTATCATTACTTTCTGCTACATATAAGCAAAGTTTATGTGTCACGTTTTTCATTTCCTTTTTTATGTTTGTATATAGGAGCACTTACCAAGAACCCCAAGGTAAAGCGAGATGCGTCAGTAGGGAGCGAGAATGGGAGGTCACCGGTGGCGAGCGGTGGCGGCGCCAAGGAAGAAGCTCCAGCTACGGTGAAAGCTGGGGAAGTGATAATACCCAACCTGAAGATCTACACGTGGGCAGAGCTAAAGAGCATGACCAGGAACTTCTTGGCGCACAGAGTACTCGAACAGGACGAGTTCGGAGTTGTGTTCAAGGGTTGGGTGGACGAGAGGACCCTCGGCCCGTCCGAGGTCGGCGGGGGCATTACGATCGCTGTCAAGAAGTATCGACTCAGTAGAGAACCAGGCTTATGCAAATGGCAGGTACATATCATACAATTCCATTCTCTCCCGCTTGGTCAATATCTCGTTTCAAGGTTTCGAGTTCTCATTTTCAGTTGAAAGCACTTTACAGAGTAATATGTGATGATACTCCTCACTCGAATATAAAATAAAGCAGGAAAAATTACAAAAAAAATCGTACATTTATTGTGCTTTTCCCAATTCAATTTTGCCAATTGAATCTATCCAAATTTTGTTTTTCACGGGGGACATTGCACCCCAACCCCACGGCATTTTGGCGTAAAAAGCCGACACATGAACAATTTTTAATAATATTTTGATATTTTTTGAATTTTTAATATTTTTTGATATTTTTGAATTTTCTTCTATTTTCCTCTTTACTTTTTACTTGTTTTTCCCATTTACTCTACTTTCTTTTCTTTTCTTTTTTCTTTTTCTCTTTTCCTCCTACCAGCCTTGGGCAAGGGATGCTCAGGCCCGGGTTGGCAGGGAGCCAGGGTTGCCCTTGCTAGCCCAAGCAAAGGCAACCCACCCTTGCCCAGGCAAGGGAGACCCTCACCCAAGGCTAGCAAGGGCGGTCCTGCTTGAGGTTGCCAACAACCTCCATTGGCCATTGATGAGGCCCAATGATGTTCGATAGTGAGAAAAGGGGAAAAAGAAAAAAGAAAACAAAAAGAGAAAGAAGAGAAAAGGGAACAAAAGGAAAAAAAAAAAAGTAAAAAAGGAAAAGAGAAGAAAAGAAAAATGTTAAATAAATAAGTAAATCGAAAATATATTGAAATAATATAAAAATTATCACGTTTAGGTCCACTATATCATGTAAGAAGCATGGCGTCCATATTAGTGATTTGTGGCCAAAATTAGTCGGATTGAGTCAATTGGCAAAATGTGAAAATATTAAGAACTCAATCAACACAATTAAAAGATTTAGGACTGACTCAACAAAAATATAATAGATTTACGACTTTTTGAACGATTTTGCAAATTAAACACATTCTTATTAACGATGAGAAGAAGAAAAGACGACCTGGACAATGTGCAAAATTGACTCCCCTCGGTGAGAAAGCATATTTATTTTTTCCGAATTAAAGGTCCTTTTTAATAATTATAAAGTTCTGTTTTTGTCCAACTCCCAAATAAAGAATATTTCAATTATAAATAGTTTCAAATTTGATGAGCACCGGAAATCCGGTCGCCAAACTCGAGTTCATATTGGCTAAAGTTTATATTAGTTAATTACTTGCACTTTGTTGCCTATTCATCCACCTCCTGTTTAGTTAATACTTTCCTTGTCCTTAAACAAACAATGTATAATATGATTTTGAGAAAATTTGAAATAAGATTTGACATGGGGCATTTTCTTTATAAAAAAAAAAAATCAAGTAAATCTTGTTTCAAACAAAGTCTTGAAGTGGCTAACTTTGTCTTAAATTAAACCTCAAACTCACTAGTAGGCCAAATTTTTTTATGCCAATGAGCATGTGCATTGAACAAAAGATGCATATTAGATGCACAAGCTCGATTTGGCTCACCAACCGGTAAGCTCGGGTTTCATTTTGAGACTAAGTTGGGAGCTTTAAACTAATTTTTGAGAAAATGGCTCTGTGTTAGATCCTTATATGACATTTTCCTATAATTTGGCCATGTAAATAAATACATACTTTTTTTGTATAGCAAAAAGCATTAATTGATGCAAATAATTGATTGAACTGCACTAATTCGTGCAAAAGATCGCGAACTTAATTATCTGACACAATTCTATGTGCATTGATTAACAGTTATGTTGTTTTATGTTGTCTTTCCACAGTCGATAGTTGAGTTCTTGGGGAAGTATTCTCATCCGAATTTGGTGAGATTACTGGGGTACTGCTGGGAAAACAATCGGTGCCTCCTCGTACACGAGGACATGCAGAGGGGAAGCTTAGAGAATCACCTTTTCAGATGTAAGATCATCCGCATATCTTTTGTTGCTATGCTTATTAATCTCTTCTTCTTCTTTTTATCCTCAAATATTATACAGCAAAATGCGTAGGAAAACAAAAAAGAAAAAGAAAAAAAGATGATTCACCGAAGAAACTTATGGTAATGCAGGGGGAGAAGAACCACTTCCGTGGGGGTGAGGCTTAAAATAGCAATCGGAGCTGCCTGTGGGCTTGATTTCTTGCATACATCCGAGAATAACGCCTTCTACGTGCAGTTCGAATCTAACAATATACTACTGGATGCGGTAAAAATTTTTTACCTAATTGAACATTTCCATTTGCTTCTCCAACCATCCAAAATTTATTTTAAGAATACACGTATAAATATAGCCCATGGTACCTAATAAACAATTTTGGTTGATGTCACGTCGGTACATTTGATGTAGTGAATACTTTAGAATTTTGTGAAAGAGTATTTGGATCACATGGTCCACGCGAATGAGATTTACCTGATATATGCCTACGGCTATTGGATGATACATCAATGTATAACCACAATTCTTGGGGATTAATTGAGAAACTTGGTTCACTTTCTCTTGTTCATGACATTGGCACCAGGACTACAATGCCAAGCTCTCGGATTTCGGGCTAGCAGAGTTGAAACGGGCGCGCGAAATCTCTCCTGGTATTGCACCGGTGATTGTGACGTACGGATACGAAGCCCCCGAGTACATTAACAGCAGTAAGACAAAGATCCTATCTTTCTTCTCCATGGGCAATGTTGGATTGGTGACAACTACATGCTTTAGAAGATTAACGAGACTACTTGGCATGTGTTTTGCGAAATGATCTTACTACAATATCTGTTCATCAAAATCTCCCTTTCATATGCTTCTTTATGTTTAGTGAAGATTTTAGGTGACCTTAGAAAATGCGTGTTAGAATGACAAAGGCTCAATTTGACAGGGGACCTGCACGTGAAAAGCGATGTATATGGCTTCGGAGTGATTCTACTGGAAATGTTGACAGGTTTACGAGCGCTCGACAGGACCCGCCCCAGCGGTCGGCAGATTCTGGTGGAATGGGCAAGGCCGTCGCTCCACGACCTGAGGAAGCTGAGGAAGATAATGGATCCGAGACTAGAAGGACAATACCCTCTGAAAGCTGCAACTCAGGCAGCTGAGCTCATCCTCAAATGCCTGGAGGGCGATCCTAAAGCGAGGCCCTCGATGGATGAAGTGCTGGCGACATTAGAACATATCAACACCATTCAACACCATTCGGAAGAAGAAGAAGGAGACCAAGGCGGGCGCATCGAGCCCACCTTCTTCTCACCAGCATCGTCACAACCACCATTGATCACCAATTCACCACAATCACAATGCTGACGGTCCTCATGGATCTGAAAGTCGATACTCCCCATCCACGGTGTCGAGGACTTATTGAGATGGAAATTTCAACTTCTTAAGACCAGACGAGCTGAAATCTGTTATTTAGTAAGATATGCAACTCAGGCGTTAGAATTTTGCAAGTAGAATGTCAGCAACTCTAAAGGCGGTTCTCTTGTTAAATTTTTGTCACGTATCGCAGTGCAGGTGGGGTTGGCTCTTCACGGCCAAATTTGTGTGTACAGTTGTCTAGACTGGAGTTCCACACACGATCAAACGTTTCAACAGAGATGCATTCGAATTATTTGTGAGATTGATTTATCGATCTTCTGGTCTCTCGGGCGCCTTCCAAGTTAATTTGCCCTTTTATGAAGCAGAGATCCAAAGATAGTCCTAACGTGCCCTCCTCTATGAGCTCATGCCCGCATTGCTAAATGTAACAAAAATCGATTTACTCTCTTGTTTGCAGGAACGATGAGTTGGTAGTGTCACTCAAGCACATCGCACTGTCAAAAGAATGGAGGCAAATTAAACTCTCAATTCTAACCTCTCGTCCCACATAGCAGAAGGCGCGGTAAACAGCATACTTTATGTAGATGAGACTTCAGGAGAAAGTGATGACCAAACACAGAGGAGCAAGATCAGCACATGCAATTGGCATTTATTAAATCAGGAATATCATGTTGCCAGAGAGTTTGTATGACAGGGCAAGTTCAATATACCACAACAAAAAAATAAGCATTGGAACAGAGTTTATAGGTCGGACATCATTTTGTGCTTGCTCCATCCCAGAACATCCAGCTTTGTCTGGTCCTTAAATGCTTGGTCGCAAATTGAGCCGAGATGCTAATTTCTGACCCAGAGATTTGTCGACCTGTTGCAATTGCAAGTAATCTCAAATGAGTTCATTATCACATCTGCATGTGTGTGTGTGTGTATCTCACAAAGCAAGCAACAACCGAATCCCCCATTTCTGGATGTTAAATATTACATTTTTCACTTAAACCCGCTCCATCAGGGCTAGACAAGAAGTAAACAGCTATCTCACCTGAAACCAGTATGAATTCCAGACGCTGCGGATCTCATGAGTCACGCGTGGGTCAGACAAAGCATCGACCCATCGGCAGATGAACCGCTCTTGCCTGAAAAAAGAAGATAGAGACAGATGATTGAGAAACATGAGACCATCAAACCGTTATCAGGAAATGCACAACTGAAGGATACCTGTCAGGCGTCCATGATCGGTATCTCTCTCCGGGCTGCTTGAAGTTGTTCTCTTTCTCAATGATGGTCTGTTTGGAGCAACAAAAGTTAACAAAATCCAAACACACATACATCTAGTCACAACTAACTGCAATTCAATTGATTATCTACTGGACAAGCTGAGTCTATCCCATCAATATCACCATGAAAGCACCTCAAGACAACCAATTTCTGTTCAAGTAAAGAAGATCCTAGGAAACAAACCTTTTCACGCTTTCCAGTCAGCATAGCAGTTGGAATGGGATATCTCTCTGCATGACGAACAGGATCGTACCTTGATGGAAAATAGTTTATCTGCAAAAGGGAAAATAAGCATTTGCTCAACAGATAATCTTTTTACATAATAGCAGACAGGTATTTCCTACATATGTAAACTTGTATGTATGTTTTAGGCACAAAGTGCAATTGCAAAATTATGAAGGTAATCCTCCTCTAACAAAAAAGGAGAGAGGACATTTGCACTGCCACTTTGGGATCTATAATTGACATATCAAATTGCATCACAACGCCTTCATATGTCAGGGAAAGCGTGATGTTAACTTAGTTACACCAACCAAAAATCCACCAGAGATGCTGCCCAGAGTATTGCTGCGGAAGGATTCAAAGAAGATTCTTACCTCTTCATCCCTATGCATGAAATTCATGAAACCGTCATGGTGATTGTTGTGATGAGCACATTTAGGAGCATTGGGGGGGAGTTGAAGATAATTTGGTCCAAGACGGTGCCTCTGAGTATCAGAATATGAGAAGATACGAGTTTGGAGCAGCTTATCATCTGAGTAGAAGACCCCAGGAACCACGATTGAAGGGCAAAATGCAAGCTGTTCATTCTCGGCAAAGAAGTTATCAATGTTCCTATTCAAGACCAAGCGGCCAACTGGCATTAGGGGCAATATATCTTCGGGCCAGGTCTTAGTCACATCAAGTGGGTCAAAGTCGAATTTGTCTTCATGATCAGGATCGATGATCTGAATGAAAAGTTTCCATTCAGGATAGTTTCCAGCAGCAATGGAATCATAAAGATCCTGAGTCGCATGGCTGTGATTGGATCCCCCAACTCTAATTGCCTCTTCCTCCAGCAAGTTCTTGACCCCGCAAGTTGGTTTCCAGTGAAACTTCACATAATGCGCTTTTCCGGCCTTGTTGATCAAAGTGTAGGTGTTAACTCCAGAGCCCTCCATGTGCCTGTAATCTTGGGGAATACCAATGTCATCAAAGAGGAAGGTGAACATGTGCAAGCTCTCAGGATGGTGGGAGAAAAAGTCAACGATCCTCCAGTTCTCCTGGATGTGGGATTTGGGGTTTGGTTTAAGAGCATGAACCATATCCGGGAATTTCATCCCATCACGGATAAAGAAGACAGGGAAATTGTTTCCCACCAGATCAAAGTTACCCTGCAGTAACAGAAAACGCAAGATCACAAAACAAATGTATGCAATGTGTACAAGAGATCTGCCATCTCCCCAATTCAAGTGTCAAAGTGGATTCAATACCATAGCAGTAATCATGAATAAAGTTAATCCAAAAGTAGCAATTATCAATATGATGTCTCTTAGTAGATAGGTACTAATCAAAAAATGAGCCAAGTATATTCTATTGAAATTTATAGATGCAACCATGCTTCAGCAGAATGGGATATGAAAAGCAGTTAGCTCTTACTGACCACACATCTATAGCACATGCATTGATTGAGCCTAGGCTCCCCGTGAAAGGGTCTATCACAGTGAGCATCAAACTTATGCTCTTCCAAACTGCAGACTTCTATCTGTTACCAAAATTCCCTTACCTCTCTTGTGTAGAACTTCACAGCAAAACCTCGAGGGTCCCTCAGGGTTTCAGGGCTGCCCCTTTCATGGATGACAGTGGAGAAACGGACAATCACCGGTGTTTGAACCCCTGGTGCCCGAAGGAAATCAGCACAGGTAAGGTGAGAAATGTCATGAGTGACCTCAAAGAATCCCTTTGCACTGGCTCCCCTGGCATGGACCACACGCTCTGGAATCCTCTCCCTATCAAAGTTGGCAAGTTTCTCCACAAGGTGATAATCCTCAAGAAGAATTGGACCTGTGATGTAGATGTTAATTTTCCGTAAGCATGTTACCATGTTAAGCATTACTCTAAAGTTAAATTTTATTGTGGCTTAATGAATTTGGATAACTTTTTCTGCATACCTATAACTCCAATATGCCTCGACTCAAAGTAGCTCACCAAGCAATTTCTTCCTATACACATGCTAATGGCTACCACCAACAGCAGAATGATGTGTGAGGATGAAGAGGCGGATACACTAGTCAAAATTAACTTATCATTCTTCTCACTTTCAAAAGCTATATAGTTACTGAAGAATAAGACCTGTGCTCCGCTCTCTAAGGAACAGTGTATTGCTAGGAAGCTGAATTTATATGCACAAGCTAGTCTTCAAGTTCCACTTCTTTATTAGAGAATTACGTATGAATGTGAGGATGGCATTAGGGATAATATTTAGATTTGTCCTGCAACATTGGACAAAACCATTTTCAGCAGAACAATCTAACTAGTTCATCACCACATTTCTCTTGCAATAACAAAATATTGCAGATTTTCTTTCACGTTTCCTCACCAAACATTGGGCCTGTCAAAATGGGTTATAGACCAATTTCTTAACCCATATTTGATGGGTTGAGTTGTTATATGAGTTAGTTATATTCTGTAAATGGGTTTAGACCCAATCCTATGGGTCATAAATAGGTTTAATATGGATGCTAAATGGGTTCACAACTTATTTAAACCCAACCGGCCTCTATAACCCTCTTTACTTTCTCTTAATCTCACGCTCGCTTGTTCCATGCTTTCACCCGTTTGATAAGTCTACCATAACACTATAAGCATGAAGAATCCAAGTATTACATAAATGAAGGACTGTGCTACTGCGCAAACTTATAAGAGGAAAAGAAAAATCATGGGGACAAACAACCAACTAGCATAAGAGGCCAGATATCAACATCAACACCAGATAGTTTCCTTTCTTCCAAAAACAGGGGATGCGAACGTGCACGAAAGTCACAAAGAATTGGGTAGAGAGAGTGCTACAATCAAAGAAGGGCGGTGTCCTTTCTGTCGAACGGCTGAGCTAATGTGAATCTCTATCGATGACTAGACATTCATGTCCTCGGCCAAGAAAGAGAAAATAAAAGACAAGGACATCAGATGTATACCTCTGCTTCCAACAGTCAACGAAGAGTTATTGTTCCAGACAGGAGCACCAGAGTTCGTAGTCCAAAAAGAAGTGTTGAAAGCACTGGATGGACGGTACTGCAAAGCACAATCGTCATAATTAGCAAGTGAAACCAATGTTTAACATCACAAGCAGCAAATCAGAAGCCCGTACGCCAGCATACAGCATGAATTCTAACTCTCTTCGAATTTTGGCGGGAGAATAACGATGAACAGACCGCAGAACAATAATTCAACCTCTCCAAAAAATTCTAATCAGAAAGCAAGAGCTCCAGAAAATAAGCTTTCAGAAAAAAAGAAAGAAGCAGAAAAAGGAGTCTCTTCGCCATTCGGTCCAATCTCGCCGCACCCCGAATCACCAACCTCAACTCAAAGCGAAACACGACCAAAAACAAGGCACGAGAAAGAGAAGTCCGAAGGCGCGAAAATCATTGGAACAGTACGATGGCGAAGGCGACGACGACGAAACGAAGCAAGAAATGGGCACAAGCAGCACCAAAGCGAGACGCGAACGAGCGCAAAAGTCGACAAATTCAAAGCAACCCGCATCAAGCTCAAGCAACCGAAGCACGAAAAACCGGTAGTCAGAACCTTGTGCGGATCCATGGCGGGAGGCGACCACGAGCTCAACGAGAATGAACAGAGAGAGAGAGAGAGAGAAGCACGAGGCGGATGGGCGAGGCTGGACTACCGAGGTATCATAAATATGGAGGAGATGGAGATGGAGAGTGTGTGGCAATTATAGGAGCTGAGGTTTCCTTCAGGCTTTTGGCAGATTTCGGGAAGCGTGGCTCGTGGCTCGCATTTCAACTCCCTCCATATCTCTTTTGGACAGTTTTCAAGCGGAAGCTGCTAACAGCTACCTCGTCCCTTTCTCCTCCTCCCCTCCCTCTCTTTCTCTGGTCTTTCTTTGTTTTTTTTTTTTAAATTAGATAAAAAAAATGTCCTTTTTCCTTGCAAATATGGTAATCCGCAAAATATTATTATTTTTATCTGTCCCCATAAATAACGGCTCGGATACGTTTTTTTTCTCCTCCAGAATTTATACCCGGGGCTTATCGCTTGACGTGGCTCCCGAGCTTTTCATAAATTTTTTGGACAGGAACTGACGAGAACGCGGAACGTAAGAAACGTGTAGTTAGCGAAAACCAGACATGGAAAGAAAATATCTCATTGGACCAAAAAAAAAAAAAAAAAATCATGTTTTTTACCGGACTTCATAGAGAAAGATTGTGTTTTATTTCCGTGCCTGTCATTTGGTAAAACTGTATCAGAAAGACCTCGCTTTACTCGGAGGGAAAAGGGTCAACTCCCCCCCGTTCCTAGTCCGGCAGAAGATCGGAGATCATTTTGTATTCCAAACATGCTGAGGTTAAAAGCAAAGGAAAAAAAATCACCAAAAATCTTAAATTTTATCCAATATGATAAATTTATCCCAAATTTTTTTTTTTTTTTTTATGACATAAAAACCCTAAACTTTAGAAACTATAACCCATTTACCTCAACAGCTGGCTAAAGAGCATTTTCGTTTTCAATTTTTAAATGTTTTTTTTTTTTTCCTTTTTCTTTTCTTTTTTTCTTTTTTGTTGGCGGCAGAAGGAAGCCGACTCAAGCAAGGCCGCCCTCGTTGCCCTTCCCTAGGCAAGCGCCGCCCTCGTTGCCCTTCCCTAGGCAAGCGAGGGCGGCCCTCCCCTGGGTCGGGTGAGGGACAGCCCTCCCTAGATTCGACGAGAGCATTCCTCTCCAGATCCAACCTAGGTAAGGGCTGCCTCGCTTGCGTTGAGTGAGGGTTACCCTCGCCACCCTTGTCGGATTTGGTGAAGGTTGTCCTCACCCAATTTAGGGGAAGGCCGCCCTCACCAATTCGACTTCCCTTCGCCATGGTTGGCGAAGGGAAGATAGGAAAAAAATAAATATAAAATAAATAAAAGAAGAAAATGCAGTATAAATTAGGATAAATATATCGCGTGAGTATAATTTTGAAATTTTTTGTATCAAAAAAAGTTCAAAGTAAATTTATCATGCTAAATAAAATCTAGGATTTGGTGGTATTTTTTCTAAAACAAATAAAATTTCTAAACTTGAATTTATCGTGCTCGATTTGATAGAAAATCGGTCGCATCGGATTCAGACGGGGCACTGGTGAATTCTAGATTTTCGAGATCGAATTGTACTTTTGTCCTGGGATTTCATGATAGAATTGCGCTCTCGTCGATAAAAATAAAATTAAGTAATAATTTATTTTAAAAAAAGAAAGAAAGAGGAGGGGCGACGTGTTTTCGTCTTTCCCGGGAGATGGGTTCATGTCATGGTGACACGATTGAAAAGGAGTTTTTCGAGAAATGGAGTTCAAAAAAAAGGGGGGAAATTATTGAGGACGGAATGCGTTCGATTTTCCTTATCCGAAGGGGGGTTGTACCTTCGGTGGTTAGTGAGAGCCCATCGGTTACCACTCAAAACCGGGGGAATCGACGCAAACCATTCAATCTCATTCGAGTGAACGTGCGATTCCTTCCAGGTTCTTCTCTGCTTTGCTTTCAGATTTTGACCCGAAGGAGGTGCTCGCTTGGCCCACGGCGTTCTTCAAGAGCCGTTTCGATTGGAGTCGGCTCGTGATAAGGTCGAGTCGTTGCTTAAAACTATTCACGGGAGCCTATGTGGAAACTTTGATGCTTCGAATGTGTGCTTAATTACCCGACTTGTGTTAACATTCGATCCCCGGACATACGGTTGGTAAAAACAGGTGGTCTGCTTGACCCTTAAAAAAAAAAAAAGGTTCAGTGAGAATTATAATCGAAACAATCGGGATAATAATCGAGCCGTGTAAGTTGTCAGTGAAAATTCAATCATAACCCAGTGACTTCGTAATTTGGATATTCGAGAAGAAACCTAACGCTCATATACATTAACATAGTTGGATTTATCTTTAATTGAAAGTTTTAAGAAAAAATAAATAAATTTTGAGTCGGTTAATTATTATCAATTATTCGTATTACTCTAATGATCTGATGCAACGATAGCTTTTAGTTAATCATGTTTGCTAGTCTCTCCCAGTATTTCGATTTTAAAAAAATGCTTTCATATATTTTTAAGGTGCTTTGCAATGCCATAAAGACATACACATCTACCTCAATGACATAATTAATGTATAATACGATTTTACAATATTATATAAGTTAATACCACAAAAACTTTGAATTATGCTCAATATAATACAAATATCCTAAACTCTTTTTTTATCATTAAAAAACTTAAACTAATCTATTGTAACAAAGATATCACAAAATTCTTTTTGTCATAAAAAATCTCAAATTTATGCTAGTATGATAAATATACCCTAGATAGTATATGTGACATATATATAAATTAGGGTTTTTGCGACATAAAAAAATAGTTGGGGGTATTTGTGTCACAGTAAATAAGTTTTAGGATTTTTTGTGATATAAAAAAAGTTCGAAATGTTTGTGTTACGTACTCATGTGAAGCGTAATTTGAGAGCTTTTTTTTTTCTTTTTTAAAGTATTTGCTCTAACAAAATATGAAAACGCCGCAAGTTTACTTCATGACTTGTCGTCGGAGTCACGCGTGAAAGAAAGGGTCGCAGAGGAACGTTATATTCTGGCCCGCAAAAGCTAACGTCGCTCCTTATCCTCTCCTCGACTGGAAAACGTGCCTTCACATTAGAAGTATCTCGAGAGGATGCTCCATCAGCCACGTCAACTAATCGGCTAGTATTTACACAAATGCTGGATTTTTATTTTTCTTTAAAGATTGGTTTGTTCGAATGAAAATTGTTTTCGGGAAATTGATTCCTAATTTTCTTGTGTTTGGATGACGGAAAATCAATCGATTTACGAAAAATGTTTTCCATGAACCGAAAGCAACAAGTTCAGATTGTGAGGAAAATGACTCCCCTTCTTCCAACAAAATAATATCATTTTCTTAAATCAAGTAAGTATTTTTCTTGAAAATTATTTCATTGATAAAATACTCCATTCATTACATAAGAAATAACGAGCTTAAAATTCCAATGTATCACTAAACACATGATATTTTGAACTTTAGAGAATCGATTAAGAGGGAGGAGATCAAGAGAAATAGAGAATGAAGTTCTATTGAACAAAGCTCACGACTAATTTCATTGTCCGATTCCCCACGAAAGCCTTGAAAATGAAAGCGTGGAAAGAGATGGCGGACTTATTTGTCGATTTTTCCACTATCACCCTAAAAAAAAAAACAAAAAACCTTGTCTTACATAAAGTCATTTCCTCTGCCAAAGGAAAAAGGAGAAAAGAAAATAAAATAAATATATGTCTACTAGTATATTGCTAAGATAATAATCTATAATATGGCAGTTCCCTTACTTTTAACGTACAGCATCACAGGGGATGTGCCATATTAGTAATCAAATCAGGCAACAAATAAAGAATGAAAGCAAATTGCAATTCCATGCATCGATATAGAAAGTCCACATAAATTCGTAACCATTGAAAAAAAAATATAAAAACATAAATGTGTAATCTGCCGGAAAAAGTAGGATCAGACTCGATATCTCTCCCATCCAAAACCGAACGCAATCCTGGCCGTCGGATCGAGGAAGTGACCGTTGTAGGCTCCTCTCTCTCTCTCTCTCTCTCCCCGAATTCAAATCCATCCCACCCTCCGCTCCCCTCAATAAAAACCCCCAAGAAAAAAAAAAGAGAGAGAGAGAGAGACAAGCCAAGAAAAGCGAAAAGAAGTTGAAGGGCAGAACCAAAGCTTTTCGCCATTCAATTCGTAGGTGCCTTCCCTCTCTTCTATAATCTCCATATCCGTCTTATCTTCGCCGCCACATTCGATCACATCTCTCTCGATCTCTGCTTGTGCAGGTCGATCTGCGCGTTTCTGGGATGTCGAAAATGAAGCTGGACCGCAAGCCTCCGCTCGCCAGATCTCCGGCCCGCCTTCGTCCCCGCCGCGTCCTCCGGTCGAGCGCGACCGCCATGAAATCCTTGCAGACCCCTCCAGGTTTGATTCTGATTTGCTGTGAAATCTTTTCGGTCGGGAGGTCATTTGTATCGCGGGCGATTGCTTCTGCGTATGCGCGCGTGCTGTGTCGTGATGGGTTTTGACTGACCGCGTCAGGATCCTTGACGAAATCGCAAAAGCTGAGCCGCGCGTGGGACATCGAAGAATCGGAGCTCCGCCCCTGAGTACCGCTCCATCTCGTGCGAGCTCCGCGCGCTGACGGAGATGGTCCGCGACGAGCTCAGCAACGCGGATCCCGCGGGCTCCTTGTTCGCCGGCAGCGCGGGGGCCAACACGGTCTCCGTGTTCGAGAGGGGGAGGTTCTACGACGTGTACTCCGCGAGGAGGAACGAGAGGCTGAGGAGGAAGAAAGGGGGGGAGCTGGGGGAGGAGAAGAAGGCCGTGTACGACCTCGGCGTCACGGTCGAGCCGACGAAGAGGAGGGGGGAAGGGAAGAAGCTGGAGAGCCTGAGGAAATCGGTCTGCGCGGCTTACTCTGTGGAGAGGAGTGAGGCGACCCCGGCACCTAGGTACTTGCTCAGAAGCAGCACAAAGGAGAACAAGAAGCCTCCCCTGGCCATGAACTATGAGAAGTCCACCATCGCCGGTGAGCGAAGGATCGGGGCCCGGACAGGGAAGAAAAACTGAGAGTCGGAATGATGGTGAAGGGTTAGAGGTAGGTGGGTGGTAAAGACAATATAGGTTTCTGATTCGAACTTGGGTTTGGACATGTCTTCCTCTTCGGGATGACAGTTTGGTGTTGTCTATAAGGTCTTGATTGTGAGCGTGAGTGAACATTTATTCTGGGGGATTGTACGGCTATATCAGTTCGGCAAATGTGTTAAGTGTTTGCGGAATTGAATCTTCTAGTTTTCAAAGCAATGACATTTGTTCAGTGTCAGTAGTATAAGTCTGTGGTTCTTGAGAAAACTAAATAATAGATAAGTGATTTCAAGCTGTAATTACTTCTGAAATTTTCAGAAGTAATTAAAGCTTGAAACCTCGGGCAATGTTGGGGGTGCTGGGGACTCTTTTTGTCCTGCATTTCGTGACATTTTCCGTCTAAGCAGAAACTTCTCCAGCAACGGAATTCAAAGTAAACCCAAGAACTGCATTGAAAGTACCAATTTTTTCATTTACAATTAGAATTATCACCTTCATTATTCCAAGAGAAAGATGGGAAATATAATACAAGGCTCTAGTGTTGCATTGTTGTATTCTATTTAACGTTGCTGGACGAAAATATCCTTTGTTCAAAACATGTGTAATCTTGATTAACTTCTAGCTTTGAATCCCATAGGAGAATGGTCGGTCGATGTTATCAAATGAATCTGTAAGACAAGTGTTGTCAGCTTCTTGCAATTTATGACAAGGATTGGATGGTCTGTTTCCTGCAAAAAAACATAGGCTGGCTGAGTGACGCAATATGAAACACAGATTTCAGCTAAGATCTTCAGTAGTTCCTAATCCCCCCAAATCAGAATTTTCAACTCACCAAACCAGAAATTAACCTTCTTTTCTCATTCTTACCGATTAATGAAATCCGGTTGCTCAAATGCCAGGATTATCACATTATGGAAAGCAGAGACAATCTACTGACCTAAATTGATAGCTGAGAAGATCATCAACAGAGAGACTACTTTACAATGTGCTTTGGCTGCATGACTTGGGCTCGTCTAAACATGATTTCACAGGGCAGGCGTTTTCCCTTCTTATCTTGATCTCAATGTCTGCCTCATGTATCTCAGACCAGACCGCAACATAGCTCTGGCTTTCCTGTCAGGCATGCACCCAGATATTATCATCTCTTCGTACACCTCTGGAACCTGAATTCCCAGCCAAAAGAAGAATTAACATGCAATATATGATGCTGAAGGCAATCTAAACATCCAAGTAGACGATAGGTTTTAATATATATTAGAAACTTGTCTGTCATTTTAGTTGGCAGATATTGAAGACCATCAGATGCATTGAGCCATGGACAACATCGAACATTGCCATTATCAACAAACAAAGAACAATAATAATGTGCCACGTATCATGCATTCATACTTATACTACTACTATGATAATTACTCATAATCTAATGTCAGGCAGAATAGAACACTGAATACACAAGCAATCTAGCATCTAATCGGCCCAAGAGAACAATTGTTCAGAAGGAAAGAACATACGAAATGCAGAAGATGCATAACTACTGTAGTCAATATTATCTTGAGACTAACAACAGCCCCACCAACATCATATCCTGGAAAGCAGCTACTCTTACTACAAGGAAAAAAGGAAACCCAAGTTACAGGTCTCTCAGCTCCATACCCTCCAAAATTAAACAACATGTGGCATGAATGGAAAAAGGCCAACGATTATTCAGTTCATTCACCCACATCAGTTGTTTCTTAATAGCTCAGAGTTTGCCTCAACAACATAACATTTCTTCCCTCCTTACAGTAGATGCTGCAAAGTCAATGTAAAAGCAAATAACAAATTGGTCTAAAACCAAATTACTGGTGGCAGTGATGTCAGAGATACTTTGGCGAGCCTGATCCAGATTCATTACTAAAGCAGGATAAAGCTTTCACATTGAGTCTCTCAGGGTGGTTATTGAGGGAAGATTAACTACATCTAGAAGGCAGATAGATGGGTGGCCAGGCAATAGCATCCACAAGGGCCCTTATATGCGCAAGAGCCATGGTTCAACCACCAGTTTCCCTTCCCTAACAACTTAAAGAACAAAAATAGCAGGAAAATAATGTCTGTCCAGATTACTGTCCCTTTGTTCATCTTTGCATTTAAACATGTAACCCTGAGGTAAGCTGACTTTGGAAAAGAAAAGATTATACTGTTGGCAGTCTTCTCAATAGTGAACTTTTTCACGCATCAACTTCTGCAGGTGGTTAAGGAAACACAAAATTAAAGGTCGCGTAAATGTGGAGCGAATCTGACTGACTATGAAAAGATCCTCAACATTGAAGTTTTTCTTTTTGGGAGATGATATCATGGAAGTTAAGTACCTCAATACGCTTGACCCAAAAAAAAAAAAAAAAAAAAGTACTTTGATATGCCAGTTCTGCATTGAATTATGTCTAGTGTCTATTTTTGCAACAGCGAAATGAGTTATACCTTTTGAAACTTATCCACACGAATCAGGGCTTTCATGAGCGTCGTATATGTCACTACATCTGGCTTCAGATTCTGCAATTATAGGGAGTGCAAGGGACAAAAAGTAAAGACACCAACAAGTTACACAATGAAAATACACAAAGGAAGTGAAAACAAAATTTAGTTAACTTACATTTTCCTTCATGTACTGCAACACAGCAAAGGCTTCGGCATCCCTTCTATCCTCCCCAAACGCGTTGATCAATGAGTTTAGAGCAAATAGACTGGGCTTTAGACCATCAGCTCTCATAAGCCTGAATGCATCTAATGCTTGGTCGGACAAACCCTGTTGATAAATAGTAAACTGATCAACAAGAAGCTTAATATATGCACTTACATTTTCAACTATTTGGGACACTCAAATCCTCTCTCTCTCACATCAGAATCAATCGCTAAACAAAATCAACAGGCATGATACAAAAACAAAGAGGCTGAAGAGGGAGAATTATCTAAAGGGAGTGTCCTTTCAACTTAGGAGCTTGTATCTATGTACATTGTCAATACATAAAAAGCTTAGATACCTCAAAGTTACTTCAAGTCTTATAAACTCCCCAGAGTACAACTAGTCTCCTTGTTAATTGTAGTAACCTGGTAATGCTATTAAGTGGACCATACCCTTGTACAATCATAACAAGCAATCAAGACAGTAACTACAACTAAAGGTGCAAGTGCAACGAAAAGGAAGTAATCTTCAAACTCAAGAAAATAAATCAGTGTTAACAAGAATTAAGCTCAGAGTAAGAGAATTTATAAACATCTAAGGATACAACTAAGAGCAGACTTAGGTAATCTTCACCAGTAGACAAACAATAGTAAAAAGGATGACTAAAACAGAATGCTTTTTATGGTCACTTGGGGCTGATACACTTGAAGAAGGCAAAGATTGCATCCGATCAATATTAGAAACTGAAAAAATTTCTTAACAATGAGCACTCTGCAGAATGGAGAGGAGTGAAGATAGCAACTTACCCTTTGAGCATAAGCATTTATTAAAGCATTATACATCGTCGATGATGGTTTCAACCCTGCAGACTTCATATCGTCCAAACAATCTACAGCGTCATTGAACCTCCCAGACTGACCATATATATCAATGAGCGTGGTGTACGTCACAACGTTTGGAAGCAAGCCTTCCCCCCGCATCTTCCCCAGCAAGCTGTTTACATCCTCCCACCTCTGCTGCTCCCCAAAAGAATTAATCATAATGTTATATGTCGTAGTGCAAGGCGAGCAACCCCTCTCCTTCATTTCCTCAAACAACTCTTCTGCTCTGTCATGGCGTCCTGCTTTGGAATGACAATCAATGAGAGTATTCCAAGTAACGTTACATGGTTCAATCCCCTCTGATAGCATTCGGTCAAATGTATCCATTGCATGATCAAGACAATTATACTTTCCAAAAGTATCAATCATCACATTGTAAAAATGCCTATCAGGGCGCACCCCACAACTTTTCATCTCCCTCAAAACCTGAAACGTCCTCTGCCACTCCCCTTTATCACGATAACCAGCCAAAATCCTGCCAAAGACAAAGGAGTTCGGCTGCAAATTGCTGGCTTCCATTTCTTTCAACACAATTCTTGCGCTTTCCCATCTACCTGCATTTACATATGCATCAATAAGAAGACTATAAGTATGCTCATCTGGCAACACCCCGTTCCTTTCCATCTCCGATACAATCCACTCTGCATCTCTCAGAGACCCCGTTTTCACGTAGCCTTTTAACAAAGCATTATAAGCCCTCGTCCTCGGTTTCAACCCACCTTCTTTCAACTCCTCGAAAACTGCTTCCGCCTCCAAAGTCCTACCAGAATTCCCTAATGCAGATATAACAGCAACGAGAGTAGCCGTCTTAGGACTCAACCCACAACCTTGAGCCAAGCCTAGAAAATGCAAAGCCCTGTCTGGATCACCGGACTTGGCAAAACCAAAAATCACGTCATGAAACAACTGCGCGTCGAGCTCAATCTTATCCAACTCAATCTCCCTATAGAGCCTTTGCAAAATCGAAGAATCTATCTTATTGCTACGCGTAAGAGACTGAATAATCAAACTGTAATTGACAAAATCCGATTGGTACCCGTCCTGGCGCATTCTGGACATCAAATTCAGGGCCTTCTCCAAATCGTCGTTACGAGCGCAAGCTCCAATCAGGGCGTTGTACGTCAGAGGCGTCAGAGTCTGCCGCTGAGACAGCAGAAAAGCTTCGTAGAGCTTCTCGGAGCGTCCGAGAGCGTGGATGAGGATGGAGTAGAGAAGCTCGTAGGAGAAGCAGAGGTTGTGCTTCTGGAGCCACGAAACGACGGCGTAGGCGACCCCAGTGGACGAAGGAGAGGAGCAGAGGGACTTGAGAAGAGAGTGCCAGAGGGGCGCGGGAACGGCGCGGTACGACTCGGCGAGCTGGAACTCGGCGCGATCGAGCGAGGTCGGGGACGCCGAGCCGGAGCCCGAGTCGGAGTCCGCAGAGCTTATGGAATTGGAGAGGAAGTCGAGGAGGGGAGCGAAGTCGTAGCGACGGCTTTGCAGGGAGAGAACGTCGTCGTCGCCGTCGCCGTCGCGGGCGCCGTCGCCTCCGACTTCCAATCGTCGTAATTCGTCGTCGTCGAGGTCGACGTCGGGGCGGAGGTGCGGAGAGGTGGAGGGAGAGGAGTAGTCGGAGGAGGTGAATGCGCCGGCGGTGGAGGAGGAAGTGGCGGAGGAGAGAGGCGGGAAGAGGAGGAGGTGGTGGCGGCGGAGGAGAGTCGGCGAGTTGGGGAGCTGAGTTGAGGGAAACCGAGTTGGGATTGGGGGGTGGAGCGCGAACATGGCTAGACTCAGCGAGAGAGAGAGAGAGAGAGAGAGAGAGAGGGAGGAAGAATCTGCAACGGTGGGAGTTTGTGGAGGGAGAAGACGGAGAAGGGTGTTCTATCGTTACCCATCCGCAGATGCGACGCCGTTCCGTTCTGTGAGACGGGGCACCTTTGCAATCACTAGTTTAATCATGGACCAACGGAAAGAGCATTTCGCTTGACTACTCCTAACATAAACGGCTCATGAACTTTAAATTTTAACATAATAACTTTATTTATTCAACGTGATCTTTAAATCTTTAGCACATATTTAATTCCGTCCCTAAATTATATAAAAATAATTATTATTATCCTTCAATTAATTTAAATTCAACGTTTTTATATAGTTCGAGAGAGATCACATCAAATAAATTAAAATTTCAGAAATTACGTTGCATATTGAGTTACATTTAAATCATATTACACAAATTAAAAATTCAAGAACCACATAGTTCATGGATCATTTATATCATTTTCCCATAAATTATAAACAAAATCATATAATTTAAATTACCGATATTTATCCACTTCATAATTTATAAATCCTATATTGTTTTTGTGTCAAGAAACTTTACTGATATTTATCCACTTCATAATTTGTAAATCATGTATTATTTTTGCGTCGAGAAACTTTAACCATAGTATCACGCATTATAAATTTCGGATAATAGTAGAAAAATCATGTTATATATTGAGAAATTGCAGTGAGATCTCTGCAAATTACTTTAGTGAGCTGCAAGTTCAAGAGCGCCAAACGAACGACATTTTGAACAGAATGGCCTTCATTCATGTTCGAAACGAGCAGGAGACGGAGAGAGACGACGATCTCACATCAGTTGCGGAGCTGGAGAGGTCTCGACTCGACGGAAGCGCGCGACAGGAGCTCGCCGTCGCGCGCGAGCACGGCCATGTCGTCCTCGCCCAGCGTGACCCACGCCTCGATCCCGTCCCCTCTCGTCTCGATCAGGAACACCAGGTTCTGATAAACCGGCAAGTCGATCCCGCCGGGGCTCGCCCACACCGGCTTGCCTCACCCGAAGTCGGCCTCGTGGACCCCGACGTTGAACAGGCTGCTGAACCCGAAGTAGTCCGTTTCCTCGTCCCCGTACACCTCGCTCATCTTCTTCAGGCACTCGCGGACCTGAGCCGCCCCCTCCTCGCCGGCCAGTCCCTCGAAGAACTTGACGTCTAGCTTCGGGAGCGACTCTCGGAGCGCGATCGTGAGGGACTGGAGGTTCCTCTCTGATTCGGGCTCGGACCTCGCCGTCACAATCCAGATCAGGTTCCCGATCGCGTGCTCCGGCAGCACTGCCGCCGCCGAGCTCTTGTTCTTGCTCCAGAGGTTTATCATGTGGGAGAGCACGGATGGCCACCGCGCGCCATCCCAGCCGGCCTCGGTGGCGGCAATGCAGCGCCCCCATATGAAGGCTGAGACTGCCTCAATCCGGGTCGGGTGTGCCACCAGCGACGGGTGAGCCGCTGCAGACTTGATTGCTGCAATGGCGGTGGCATCAAAGACAAAGCGCTTAGTCGCGCAGGTGCCGAATTTCAGCAGCGCCGGCCCGATCCCGAGCATGTAGTCGCTCGGGACCGACTTGCTTTGCGTGACGGAGCAATGAAGCTCAGGGTGACTTCTCTGGCGGATTCACGCGCAGTGGCGGACCAGGCCTTGAGCAGCGTCACACAGGACGGGCCGTCGATTATCTTGTGGGAGAGGTAGGCGCCGAGGGCGATACCCCCACACTCGAACACATTCACCTGGACCATGACCACATGAACGTCATCTCCGTCACTGCTTGTCGATTCTAATAGAGAAGGCTTGTCCGGGAGGAGCTTGCGGATGACTTTCATGTCGGGGCGTGCGAGGACATCAGAGAGAGAACAGTTGCCCTTGGCCTCAGCGTAGTAGACAACATCATCGTTGCAGTCAATGTAGAGGTCGTCCTTGATCCTGCCGGCGAATGGGTAAAATTCCAGCAGGGCCTGGGAGGCGGATTGCTTGAGGCGGCGCAGGGCTTCGTCGGTGGAGAAAGCGGTCGGGCGGTCGTAGAAGGGGTTCATGGGGATGTGGGCGGTGGGGACGAGCTGGTCCAGGAGGGAGAGGCGGTAAGTCCTGAGATGAGCTGGCGTGGAAGAAGACGCTTGACATGCTCTTTGGAAACGATCTCCACCTCCATTGCTGCGAATTCTTCAGAGACTTGGCTTTGACGTTTGAAGAACGTGATGGAATTCAAATAGGGTTGGCGTTCATTTCGAAGAAGAAAATAAGTATACTTCCGAGTGTGATTCTGCGATCTGGGTTCGCTCAAAGAGTATTTTGGTTTTTTCTGTTGGGTTTTCTTGGCGGGATATGGTTAAGGAGATCGATGTTGTCCATGTACGAGAATTCCGAAGAACAGACATTGCTTCTTTGTCCCCTGTTCGCACCAACGTGGATCCTTTTATCCACGTTCGACTTGTCGGTCCTTAAAGTATTTAAAAAGAGTCATTGGACGTTATAGCCTGGTTCATTTTTCAGAACAAACGGTTGAGCTCACCAACGGGAAGCGCCAAATAACCTGGGATTCTCTCACTGTCTTTTTATATATCGAGGAGCCCTTACCACGTATTAGATGATGACATCCTTCAAAAGCTCGAAAATAGCGGGAGCACTTCTGGATGTTCATTAACTAAGAATGGAGCTTTCCAGAAATCAAATACAGGGTTCGGGTAATCGGATAACGCAACAGAGGATGCTTCATTTGATAAAGAAAAGTCAATATATAACCATGAATGCCATAATTTTCATAATCTCATTGAACATACCAATATAGCCTTGCAAGTGCGCCTGTTGCACTGCTGATCAGTTAGATGCATTGACATAAGTTATCTTTAAGCTCGAGACTGTTTCTTGATGCACAGAAAGCTCTCTGCCCAGAAAGCTAAAAAAACTTAAGATGACAGCCTTGGAAAATACTATGACTTCCAGCTCCTTGGAAACCTTACAATTTGTGGTTTGGATGAGCTTTAGATGTTCTCGCCAGGAGGCAACTCTCCAAGCTTGGTAGAAGTTCCTAATACTCTTTCCATATCAAAACGAACCTCAATATTCCGTATACCATAGCCCACAACCATTAGCCAGTATAGAAGCTTGGCAAGTTCCGGTGCACTAGTCTCCGACACTGTTGTCTGTAAGCACAGATAGTAACTATAGTCATAATTCATCATCAAGACAAGGGAATCTGTCTTATTGGTTCTTCTTAGTGATCAAGATGAATAAACTCTTTTGAAAATGTTTTTAGCACATTAACTACTGAAGATTGTGTCTAGTCAAATTACTCTCTTTGCAGACATAATTCGCTGTATATCATGGTTGGTAACACGTACTCATTGAGAAAACCAGACTGAATGATGCAATGCTATATCATTGCAAGAAAAAGGAAGATCTTCAGTTTCACGGCCTGCATTACAAGATATACTAAAATGGGGGAAAAGCAAAGCTTATTATTAAAACTAACCTTCATTTGACTAGGATCAGAGACAGCAAGAAGGCGCTTTATAAAGGTGTTCATAGCGAGGATAGCATCCTCACCCGCACTACTGGTCAACTCCTGAAAATTTATGAATAACAGGGGAGAATTTCAGGCACTGGAACAGCAAAGATAAGCCTATCTCGGAAGCAGTGACATGATATAACCATAACATGTAATCATTCACAAAAGCTCATAAAAATCAAGGAAGCATGTGAAGCACTGCATTTATCTGAAAACCGTAAATCAAAATAGCAAATCAGGCACCTCAGAGAAAATGAAGAAAAGTGACGGGACATCCTCACCTTCAGATTCTGTGGTTCGAGAGTTTTGAGATATTCCAACAATTCATTTTGTCCACCGATTGTTCTACCTATTTGTTGATTCAATTCCTCAATTTCCGCTTCAAGTAACTCAATGTATTTCACAGCATCAATTTTTTCAGGGCCAGACACATCATTCCACCTGATCACTTCGCCTGACACCTTTTTTTGTGTACCCGGTGCATAATCTGGAGCATCCTGCAATGCGATTAACTCATTTAGCAAAGAAATGGAACTGACAATACTAACCAATCCCCAAACTATGTCAAATTTCCAATGTTATGAGATCTAGCAGCTAATCTAAAAATGAGAATGAGACCGCAAATAGCACTAGCTCACATATTTCTTTCAGGTTCGTTGGACCTCTCCCAATACGATTTTGCTGATATTCAAGCATGCCCTAGCAGAGATCTATAAGAGTACCCATGGTACATACATATAATCACTTAGAAAAACCAGGAACACTGGTATATCCACGTGATACTAAAAGTCAAATCTATGGCTAAATATGAGATTCCAACATGATCAGCCACAGTAGGATTTTGTTGATATTTGAGCATGCCTTAAAGCAGAAATATAATCACTTATTGGGTGCAAAGGAATATACATGAAATGTTTAAATCCATGGCTAAATATGAGATTCCAACATCATCAGCCACTGTGTCAAGCTGAGATATATATAATACACCTTCATTTAACAGCAATGAGGTCAAACACACCCTTAATAACTATTCCAGAAAGAAAGCAAGGATATCATGCGCAGAGAGTTAGCTTGACAACATGAACTAGCTATGAGAGACTACAATATTTGGATTAGTGTTCAAACAAATTTTTATCAGATCAATCTTAGGCCGGTATAAGTTGATATCTAGTCCATTTATACTATTTCAATCCCTTCAGTGGGGCATCATTATTATCAACATGGCAGACATGCTTTGGAACTAGAAGGAACTACTTTACAGCAGACAAACTTCACTTTTCTTCTCTTATTTTTTATCACGTAGTGAAAAATAAAATGCAAAAACTGCATATGTAAATAGGCCAACTATTTTACCCACAGAGCAAGAATTAGAATACAAACACAACTAGACTCAAGGACTACATATTGACCTACAAATAAACCAGAACAGTTTTGGAACTATATAATAGCATCACCACTGTAAAAGCAGAGATGTGCCTCAGTATGTATCTGTCTTATAACTGCGCTAAACACAACAGAGGAAACTGTCTTGGGCTACTGCTTAAGTAAAGTAAACCACAAGCACGCACTTGGGACTCCTTGCATATGTTCCTGAAACTAAGCTCATGTGATTGTCCTATACACTCGAAACTATTATTGCTGCTTTTAGGCTCAAATAGCAGGAGCACTATTCCGTCAGAATCATCAAAAACATCATTGATGTCTGGCAAATTGATATGATCCTCAGCCCAGTCAAAATATAAGAGAGAGATAACCTTTTTATCCGGCTTTTCATGGAGAGCAACCTGATCCAAGCTCTGTTGTAGTTCTAGGCGGTACTGTGCGTTCCTAAACATATATCCAGTCATCAGAACGCTGTACATGAGCTGCGCAAGATTTTCAGCAACCTGAGAGAGAAAACCAAAAATAAGATAACGCCTGGGGGGATATTTATCAATAATTATATCCTGTAAAGTTCCAGAATCACTCACAGTAGTCACTGTCACAGTGAAAAATTGGGGAGGTAGTGTGCCAATCATATTTGTGACGGTTTGTCTCATAGCATCAACTACCTAAAAAGAGAACCATACAAATAGAGCAATAAAACCACTAGCCTATTCTTTCAGCTTTTTTCTGTTTTAAGACAAACAAATACAAATCAAAATACAGGAGAATATTCAAACCTGCTGCGGAGCCTTTTTGACAAACAGCTCCATGAATTCTGGTTGCACATTCTTGACATACTCCAGAAGAAGATCTTTCCTGCTTTTTGACTTCACGTGAAGAAGATGTGTCAGACATCATATGACTATACCTTCACGGGGTTAGATAACTCTTCCTAACTGTATAGACATCGTATGCTAAAAATAAATTTTGTTATGTGAAAGCTACAGCAGACCCATTAAACGTGACTATAGAAGAGTAGGGCATGCATAACCACAAAAGGGATTATTGTTGAGACTAAGCTACGAAATCAAAGTAGAGATAGCCCCGACACCCACTAATCAGCTTGAAATCTTTGAAATTTTTCACTTTCGATACAGTCGTATGTGGGACGGATGCTGGACATATACAATGAAGCAACCATTGTTTGCAATGTTGCTATAGTCCCACAACCTGTATATTCATCAAATTTCGGCAATGTTCTCAAATTGAGTTCAAACCAACCTGCTAACTCCTAAGTGGGTTTAGGTTCACGATTATTCAAGAACCACAGACTCCAACATCCCCTCCTCGACAAACTTGCTCTTCCTTACATGTCAAACTTGCCGGGAATTAAACCCCAAACATGTCCCATTCCATTCCCCTCCAAAGTCCAAACTGGTGCCACGCCACCGGCCGAGTGCCCTTGTATAGCCATTCGGCTTGGCGAAAAAGTCAGATGAAAAAGACAGTAATTTCACGGTGACGGGCGTGTTTGCAATAATAGATAGGAATCGAATCCAGCATCCGAATGTACCTAACTCAATAAGCAAATCCGTAATCCTCCACCAATTACCGCAAGCAGCTGAACAATCAGTCGAATAACAACAACAGACGCTAACCAGCACACTCGCAATTCGGGAGCTAATCAAGAAACTAAACGTTCCAAGCACATGTAGCAGACATATCGAAGAACAGAAAAGTCACCCAATTAGGCGGACATAAGGGGAGGGGGAGGGAGGGGCGTACCAGAGTGCCGTTAGGCGCTTTGGAGTCGCCGTTGGCGGCATTAGAGCCATCGCTCTTGGAAGAATCGTACGCGGCAATTCTCGAGGAAGGCCTCCTTCGGTTGGCACCGCCGCGGCAGCCATTTCGCTCCTTCCGAGTAGCGACGCTAATCGGAGCGACGAAACGAGGCTCGTACGCAAAAGAAGTGGAAGAAGAAGAAGAAGAAGAAGAGGAAGAAGACGACGACGACGACGAAGACGAAGAGGACGGTGCGTAAGAGAAAAGTACGAAGGAGGGTTTTGCTGTCAAAGAATTCATTTTTTCACTCCGCCACTATTCCCCCCAAGAAGAAAAAGGGAAAAACCCGAAGATGTTGCAGGGAGCGAAGAAGGGAAACCGCTACAGTTTCTGAAAGTGAGCTAAAAGGATCAGCTGCGAGGTCGCCATTGACGAGAGCGCACGGAGGCTTGCGGTGGGCTTTGAAGGGGGAAGGGTGCGAGTCTTTGATTGCGGTTGCGCTCGCTGGGGAAACGTAGGCCGGCGCGCAGGAGATAACACCGATGGAGGTCGGCGCGCCGTTCGTTGGCGCGACCGTTCCCGTTCGGACGGCTGTGATTATTTGCAGGACGGAGATGCGGCCTCCGCTGGACCCTGTTCACCATCGTCTGATTACTGATTGCCACGTGGGTCGGTTCCCGGCCCGTGACTGCCTCAGTCCCCAAAAATTTGGAATCGAGACCCAAAAAATCAAGTTTTTATAATAAATTCTTTTTTGGTCATAAAGTCTTCATGATAAAATATTAACGTCATAGTATTTTAGTAGAAATATATAATGGCCAAGTGATTATATTATTTTATCACCTCCAAGACCATGATTCAGTTCTCCATGTGCCAAAGTGCTTTTTATTATAACATGTTTATGCACATTTATCACATATAAAATCCTTTTATCATATTTGAGACATCACTAAAATGAGTTTTTTAGCGTAACCCGACATGCATTTATTATGTGATTAGTCTTTTATCATACTTATCACATTTATGCACACTTGCAACAAAGAAGATCCTTTTACCAGATTTGGGACACTTTTTGAGCATGAACATGGATAAATTTGAACATAGTTATAGCACAAGACCCATTTATTTAGAAGTATTGGAAAGGAGGGGCGGTGACGTTTCTTGGATAAATTGAAAAAAATGAGAACATTTACAAGTCATTTCTGTTATGATTCTTCAAAATTATTGGAGAATATAGTTGACAGTTGATGAGGACTATTACCACATCCACCATACATATGTTATTAAATTGGGTTTAATGCAAGAAAACATTAGCCGCACGTGATTCATTTTCAAATCAGTGAACATTAAGATAACAATTCCTTGCTCCCCGGTAGGTTTCAATCTTGAAACAAAAAACTGGCCGCTTCTCCCCAGAATTGGACCCAATGCTCACCCCAACCGGGCAGCATGAGAGAGCAACTGATCCCGCCACTAAATAAATTTAAGTGGCAAATTGGTACATTCACTTGTATAAAGGATAATTAAAGAAACCTAGTGTCCAATGAGAACAAGTTTGTGAAAAGGAATGACTACAGAATTTTGTGTAATGGTGAAATATAGTTAAAAATTTGCAAGATTTGTATCGTGCGACTCACACAGTGGCCGAGTTGATCTAGACAATTTTTATGTGCTCAAAAGACAATTTTATAAGAAGTGTAAGACAAGTCTACAGCATATTTCACCAAAGTTAAACACGAAATATTCAATTAGTATCCAAAAGCCAAATGCTGTCGGATAGATCGGCTAGTTTATATAGGTAAGCTGAGGTCCGGGGAAAGAGTCATGTTGAAAACAATCACAAAAAAGCCGATTTAAGCTGGGGGTTCAAGTGGAATCAACTATGGAAAGAATGAATTAATCAAACAATAATTCACATAACTACTGCTACATGAGGAGTTCAGACGAATACAATTGGACTCGAACAACAAAAAGAAGAATGCTGAAGACTTATATCCTCCTTTATCATCACAAGGGGGCTGCTGGTGGATCCTGAGAATCATCAGGAGGGGGTGAAGCAGCTGAACCAAAATCGAGACTTGGGAAGACACCGGGTGGTCTATCACAGGGCTTGATTGAGAGCAACTGGGTTGAATCGCCGACAACATCTGCCCACCCGTAGTGTGGTTCAGCCCTTCACATATTTGCAGACAATTTGGCAACCAAGTCAGAATGCTAACCTCATCTAATCTCCAGAATTAAGTTGTTTGGTTTTCCTCAATTAAATAATCATACTAAGAGAGCAAGTCCATACTCATAATAAGTTTCCTCGTCGACAACAATATCCCAGCTTTCACCGGTCGTGCTCTTCCCATACTTGTGCACCTTACTGATATAGAAACGGAAGGCAAATGTAAGTTATGCAGCTGGAATACACTAGGAAAAGCAAAGAAATTGCTGGAATAGTGATCTCTCAGGAATTGAAATCAATTATTTTAAGATTACAATTTTTAGGAGATAAGTACCAAAAGCTCCTTACCCATTTCCAAAGTGTTCCTCCCCCCATGTCCTCGACCATCCTGCACGAGAGAAGAGAAACCTTCACACAAATTAGACCTTCTGCATTTGGACTAATAATGAATCTGAGTATCCTATTTCAGACAAGAAGCGTCACTAGGCATTTGATAATCTATTAGATGCACAAACTAGTGAACTTCCCATCACTGACAATAGTACTATCATCATGCTGGTGCTTCACGTGAAGTATTCAACAAGATTAACTCTTAAGATATATTCCCGGGTTGTAACCAAAAGAGCCTCTAAGACTAGAGCAGAATATTGTTAAGAATAGTTCACTTTGGTCGCTTGTTCCATTTTTTCACTTGTGAAAAACCAGCCCTGTTTAAAAATAAGCTATATCCTGTCGGGAAGTTGAGTATACAAGTTTCAGCGTCCGTATATTCTTTCTGATAGTGCTGTCCACAAAACTATAAGTCATTGAACCTTTTGTGCAACAAGGACATCTTGGTTACAGTTGCATGTTTTACCCTCTCAAGTATGTCCACCAAAGGCAGAAACTGTAAAAGTTGATGTGGCTGCACGCCCCTCACACATGAAAACTGTGGCTAAATCAAAGAATTTCTCTAGGGTTGAGATCAAGAACTATGTAGAACTAGAAGTGCCGCTGGTTAGCTTCAGTTTTCAGAAAAAGTACATCATTCAGTAAATGTAAAATGATCATCGAGTTTATATTCTATTTCTGTGCAAACAGACCCTCCATTTCACCCGACAGCTGCTGCAGATTAGTAATCTCATATAGCAGAAAACAGAAGTTAACTGCAATACCACCACAGGTATGTGGGTTATAGACACGAAACATTAACTCAAATTTCCAAGCAAAGATGTTCCGATAATTATTTCTAGAAAAGGGAAAGTTTAGGAAGAAAGAATTAGACATACGTTCGCCAGCTGGAGATACATGCCATGTCTCCCCTTGACGTGAACCTATGCCAGAAAAAAATTTCTCTTCCCACTTGTCTCCCCATTTGGTCCCCAACTCGGTCTCCGCCCATTTATCTGTCCTGAGAAGAAAATTCCACGGGAAAAGTTGACAATAATAAACTTACAGTGGTTTCAGAAGATTTGATCAATCGTTTGACCCATGGAGTTCTAAGAAAAATGGTATATGAACTATGTAAATCATGTGGCATGGCAATGACAAAGTAAAAAAACAAAGCAACCTTCTATGTGCTAGAAAACCTGTAAGTGTGATGTCAATATCATATTTTTACTAGGTACCACAATCAGGCTGCTATTATCACCATTTTAGATACTCATTTCCACAACATAATTTCAGCTCAAAGTCCATCAGTTTTCTTTGCTTCAAACAGAACAGAAAATGAAATCCTGTCTATTTCCCAAAACAGTCGGAATAAAAAGACTCGTATTCAGAATCTCGAATAGGCCAAGTAAGATAGAAACTAAAACTGAGTACTAGGAATACCATTTTAGGACAGATCCTCGTCCGTCATAATGCTCTCCCCACTTTTCCCACCATGACTGTTCATTCAGTCTACCATACTTATGTGCCCCTTTCTCAGTCCACCCTTTGGCATCATACTTCTCCCACCTAGATTCAAAATGATCAATCAATCATATTGTATAGAAGACGCCAACATCCCCTATGTGCACACTATGAGAATAAATGAGCACTATGGTACCACGATATCTACTTACCATTTCTCATGCCAACCAGCATTTTCAGTGCCTGACTTTGCTTGTTTCTGTGCACTCCTCTCTATCCTCGCTAGGTTGCTGTAGTTTCAAATGGCACAACTTAGATATCAAATTGAAATACAGCACCAAATTCAGATCATGCAAATCAAGAAATAGATCTCTTGAGAGCAACGAAGCAAATTGGACACTCTGAAGGGAGTACCTCCATTCATCTTGATACAAAACTTCATTCCATGTTTCCCACCATGAATCCCCTTCTGCATTTTTTCCAGATTTCTCTACTCCTGTGGCATGAACAGCATAATGAGCAAGCTTTAGTGTCCCCCCCAAAAAAATCAAGATTACAAAACCGATTGGAGTTAGCCTGCATCAATATCTTTTCTTTTGGCTAACCATTGATTAGACGTAGTAAAAATGGAGGAAATCTGAGTACTACATTCCAATAAAAATGCTAATTATGTTAATATTCCAATGCCAAAAACTTTGCCTGCCCAACAGGTTCAGCAAACAAGTGATCATCTATATATAGGTAAAAGCAATGAAGGTAGTGAGAAACAAGAAGTCCAGCAACCTAATAATAGATGCTCTGAATAGCAGGAAACTAAGGATGTGGAAATGGATTCAAAATAAACCTGATGAGTTGAAAAGCTGAGTGTCATAGTTAAGAGTAACCGACATTACTGGATTTTGGTATTGGACAATTGCCTTTTGAACATTTATGTGGTCCATTGAAAGCAACAAAGATGAAATACCATGGGATTCGTAGTTAAAGATGACCCCATGAAGTTTGATTGAGATGGAGGAAGGGTAAGCTTCCTCATTCACTAGCCTCGGGTTGGCACTAGAGAAATTGTTAATTAGTGAGACACTGCTTGGTAATGAATAATCATCATGCAGAACTTCTTGGATAACAGTCGAAGAGAGTTCTCCTGTGCTTGATCACAGGATAAGATGGCTAAAATAAAAAATCTGTCCTTTTGTTTAATACTTGGAGCCAAAAGAAGTTTAAAGTGCAATGACTTGACCAGCTTTGAAGACTCATTCTCAATAAATTCTATGCTGAGAGAGGTAGCTGTTATGAGCAATTACTAGAATTCTGATGCATTGCATGAATAGCTTCATCCCCACTATACCAGAGTTAAAGTACATGCATTTGATGTCTGAGAGTGTGAGGAATTTACCTAGCTCTTTGTAACCACTCCAGTCGCTTTTCTCCCACCACTGTCAGGAGATCAATTATCAGTAAATCAAATACAGTGCATCCACCTGGGACGATGCTCAGTAAGTAATAAAAACAACACTAGTGCAGAAAGTGGAGACCATCATTAGAATCACCCAACATTTAGAAGCTATTACTCTAAAAAAATATGAACTTGAAAGCAATCTAGTTGTTTGTATAAAGTTCCACATATACACAATGCACACACACATGCATGGAGAACTGTAAATAGACAATGTTATTATATGGAGATAAAAGGGACATGCATTCATACAAAGGACAACATTTATTTGACAAGGCCTCTGACTATTGGTTAAAGCTGAAGACTTTCCCTGATGATCTCATCGTTCACACAGATTGACTCAGAAATTTGTTGATATCTCCTTCCACAACATGAAAAACTTAAAACCAAAATATAACTTCTCTATGTATAATAAAAGTTATTCTAAAGTTTTATTCGGCCAGTGTCCCTACTCTATACTTAAACTCCATATATTCATAGAGATGCAGCGGACATAAAACTAATGACTCTTTGGCTTTAGCAAGATGACATCTAGTGTGTGTAACAAGAAAAAATGAGGAAAGAACACTGATCAGACTTGGACTGTTCACAATTGTGTTGACCATAATGACAGCTTTCATAGTTTTGATTTAATCCCCAGGAGCAATACATATGTGTCATCAGATGATTTTATACCATTTCTTTCCATTCTGAAGAACCATCATGAGATCGACCGCCCATCCTTGTCCATCTACATCTGTATCCATTATCGCCCAAGTCTTCCCCGCTCTCTCTGTACCAAGTACTGCCATCTTCATTAGTGCCAGTCTCATTAACGTTTTCATTTAACAAGTTGATGCCCCAGTCCTTCTCATTTGCGATACCCGTGTCTACAGTGGAGGAATCAAGCAGGAGATGCATAATCAGACATCTGGTTCTAGATGCCAATTTATCTCGTAAATCAAGAATTACTAAAGCCATAATTTTTCCATTGTTATCGAGCTAGTGCTATGCATATTACTGTTTATTATACATCAAAAATGGTGCCGAGATAACACTTTACTTACCTCTCTTTGGTGGTGTATCACGGGATTGTGGACCAGAGTTTCTGGGGGTACATCTTGGATAAAACTTCTCTTGCTTGGAGAGGAAATGAGACCTGCAGAATGAAGCAGTTTGATGTCAGTGAGATATTAGAATGCTAGTAAATCATTGCTCCATGGAGTGCAAAAGATACATATAATGAGCACTTCATTTGCCTTGAAGAGCCCAAGGAGGAACAACTCAATGCCATAATTTGCATCTCTCCAATGACGCGAGGGGAACAAAAACTAATTCACAGTATACCCACTTTGTTCTTGTAAAACAATAATTAGTTTGATAATTTAATAAGCTCCTTTAGGATAAATGCGCAGATTCTCACATTCCAACAATTTGAAACAAGAGTAGGGAAATTGCATCAATCATTTATGAGTGATTCGATAACGATTGGATAACCTTTCTCACATGCCATAGTTTACCATTCTCCCTTTTCACAAAGGAAACCGAAATTTCAAAGCTTTCAACCGTTTTTCAAAGCTTTAATGCTCAGCCTCCTACTGCTACATAGAAATTCTCAATTTTCGAATGGCCAGCAACTTCATTCCTTAATTTAAAATTAAATTAGAAACAGTAGACGGAAAGGAAAGGTCCACTTCAGTAGGTTCTCATGTCTATGAAACGCGAAATAACTTGGCAGATGAGAAGAACATAACTTTCGCCAGTTTTGGTAGCATGACATCACAGGAATAAAAAAAAAGCATTCGGATTGCATGCGCATTGGAGAACACATGCGGGCTGCGAACCACGCGTTTGTCGTAAACAATTGGAACCTTCGAATTAGCATCTGCAGCCGGGGTTCAATCAAAAGTCAACTGCAATCCAATCCACACACTTCTCACATTCTAAAACCTCCAAATCCCTAGCATTCCAAATACAGATTGAGAAACACAGGTGGCAGCGATCAACAGGAATCCAACGAATCATTCGCCGGTAGCAACGTACTGTGGAGAAGCGAAGGGCATTACGGGCGTGGGAGCGATCTTCTTCGATTCGAACCGCCAGTCGTCGCAGTTCTCCGCGCCCTTCCCGGCCGCCGCCGCCGCCGACGCCGCCGTCCGCCGCGCCGGGACCGCCGAGTCGGAGCAGCAGCACCCGATCCGGCCCGCCGCGGCCCGATCGGCCAACCCCTCCACGCGAGCACCCCTCCTCCCGGCCCGCGTCCCGAGCTCCAGCTCCAGCCTGCCGCTCCTCCGGGGGAGCGCGAGCTCGAACCGGAAGTCGAGCTGGGCCGCGAATCCCCTGGACCTCGCCACCATTGTCCCCCTCTTCCTCTCACCAAAATGCCATTGGCAGAAGAAGAAGAAGAAGAAGAAGAAGGAGGGAAGCCCTAGCAGCGAAAGGAAACTGGGAAGCTCGAGGAGGCAGGAGACCGTTGGGAAGTTTTTTTTTTCCTTTTGGTACGAAGTCTCGAAAGTAGGAGAAAGAAGACCTGTGTTGGGTTTTTTTGTGGGGGGAGAGAGTCAATGAAGACGAAGCGAAAAAAGCCTTTCTATAAAAACTCAACGAGCCAGCGGGAAAGCGAAGGCGAAAGCGACTCGCCGACGCACCTTCGCCTCCTTCTTCTTTGCCTTTTAGAGAGAGATCGGATCGGCGGACCGGCGGGGGGAGCTCGAGAGAGAGAGACCGCGACCGCGACGGACGCGGGCGGCTGTATCGTATCCCGAGATTTAATCGTCCACGTGAGCAGCCGGTGGGTCCCCCCGCGCGGGGGGGACGAGATTTTTGTATCCGTTCATGCCCCGCTGGATTCGCCACGTGTCGACCGGCTCATCCCGTCCCCTCGTTTTTTTCTTTCCACTGTGCTTTTGCCTAGGCCCATTCAGAGCCACCACTTGGGGCGGCGGCGGTCGCAAAAATGGATAAATTAATCGTGACTACTGACTACTAGCGATGGCGATTATCGGGAAGGCCTAAGAAACGCGGGCCTATAAGGGTCGATATCCAAACGAGAATGACTACCGGTGTGTGTGGCAATATAAGCTCTACAGGTTTGCACGAATACTAAGTCGAGTAGCTTCTAAGTATTTTATAAATCAATTGTTAACATGGAATAAAATTTGTAGATCTAATTCTCAACTATCGTGAAAATTGTAAAATATAATTCTTAACTCAGATGAATTTAGTGTATGTGTTTCTATTTTAAATGGTTTTGTTTAGCTTATTATACGTCAAAAAGGACATCTTCCTGACCATTTGAAAATCTCATCCACAATTTTCTCTAGAAGCAAATTCAGAAGATTGTGAAAACTTCAAACCTCATGGATTTTTTGAGGAGTCCTACTCTTTATTCCCTACTTTTGCACATAAAAAATGGGAGTCTCTTTGGCTATTCAACACAAGCGTGATTATCTCGATGACAACGAACCCTTCAATTTGGATGTATGACAGATTTCGATTGAGCTTTCATTATGGGGAGAGTAGAATGATATCCACCCGCTCTTTTCTCATTGGGTATATGGTCCATGATGATGATGCACGTGACAAAAACTTCTGCCGCGCTTATCCTCCAGCCACGTCAAATATCACCACCATAAGAAACAAAGATAATTAATTGACGAGAGCAAAAGGAAAATCCGGAAAGTCGTGAGGAATGCGACTTCACGCCTTATCCGAGTAAAGTCCGCACAGCACGGCATATTTTCCTCAGTTTTCCGTATAACGCCTGCTCAAGACACGTGTCGCGATCCCATGGGGCTGTTACATGGCAGAACACTGTTGACCACGAGGTTCAACTCCAAAGATGTGAGGATAAGCTAAAAAGTGTAGCGGGCTTACGTGTCCGCGGGACGTGGCGGGGATACGTGGTGAGGGACAGCGCCTCGTGTCGAGGAGAAAAGGAAAAGCCGCGCCAGATGCTGTTGACGAGGAAACAAGGGACCAAGAGACCGAGCATCTTTGGGATGGGACAAGAGTTTCACTGTTTTCCGGATAAGCTACGCGTCACTTCGTGTCGAGGAGAAATTCTCGATCGTACTTTTCGGTGGAGCCTCTCGTCAGAGGAGGATCCCTGAAAGAGGATTCTCATTAGTCATTATGACTCTTTCTGTTCACAAACGACGAGTGGCACAAATCAATCGGCCGTATTTGGACTCGCATCGCTCGGGAGTTTAAATGCCAACCATCATATATTACAGAAGAAAAGACTGATGGGAGTTTCAAGCAGGCTACATGAAAATGGCGACGGCAATTCCGACATGCAGTAAGCAACTAGTCGATGAATGACCATCTGGGTTTCTTTTCCCTCATAAGAAGGAAGCGAAAATTTCCAAATAACAATTAGAAAAAATCGCAACTATAGCAATAACAAATGACCTGTTAGATGAATAGCACCAAAGACAGCATTGACTCGTAGGAGGTAGCTCAGACAAGTGGAACCAAAGGCGCATACTCCATGGCAGCAAAAGAAAGCGCAATGCAAGTCAATGATTAACCAACTCCACAGACGACTTGCTCTACAACTACTATCTTTTAATTGAGCAGGAATTTCCTCTGGACAATCAATGGTGAAAAATACAATGAAGAGCCAGCCTCTACATATGAAGCAGAGAGCCAAAACACATAGGCACTCCAACAGGAAAGTTAAAAAAATTGTGAAGGAAGTTTTATAGTGATTCGATGATGTTTTTTCCATCAGGCGTACGCTCATTGAATACAGTTACAGAGAGTATACACGGCCTAACAATTCTTGCTTTAATCAGTTGGAAGTTTCACTCGAATGATTTAAAGACCAAACAGCTTTCCAGGGCCGGGTAGAAGATACATGATCTCTCAACCATACCTTGTTCAAAATCAATGATTGAAGAAAAAAATCCTATAATGAGAATTTATAAAATGAGAAACAGCGTAAGTCCCCAACCAACCGGAAAAGCAAGAAGAAATACTTCGTAGCATCTCCAAATGTAAAAGGCCAGGACAGCAAAGGGGCCATGAACCTAATTCAGTGTCCCCGAAGTCATTTTCTGGACAGGAAGGGCTTCACTGATTCTACAACCACCTGTTTTCAGGAAAAAAGAGAGAAATACCACTGTGGTTAAACTTCCTGATAATTAGTTATAAACACTTCTATGTCATTGGAAGTGTAGATATACTAGTAACAAAAAACATTTGTCAAAAAGTTTTTAACACGACATACTTAACATGTCAACAGCAATTCCAGATTTGCCTGTCCAACACCTAGATTACAAAGAAATAACAACCTCCATGCCAATGTGATTTAATTGTCGGAAAAGCATTTGGTCTTTCGCTGCACTACATGTTTCAATAGAGATAAAGCTTTTGGGGCTTGCCAGGTATGGAAGACTATGGTTCACATAAGTCAGGTTGCTGAAATGAAGCACGGTTTCCAGCTAAAAACAATTTAAACAATATTCGTCACACCGACCAAACCACCCTATGAAGGGGGGGGGCGGAAGCTTTTGGATGTCCATATTTTACTTTTAAAGGTCTATAGTGCTTACCCTCCCATCGTATGACAATGATGCAAATATCCAAGGTTCTCGTGAACTCCATGCCAGGCCTACATCAATAGTTAAATTAATTAACCAGCCAAACAGATAGCTAGTGCTTAAAGAACTCCAGAACCACAGCAGTTACCATAAACACTGTCTTCATAGTCATTGTATGAACGGAGCAATGGATCAAGCTTTCTGGTAGGCGAGTCAATTAGCCTGCAAAAATGTTAGAATAGAGAATCTTTCACTTATCTTGCAATGTAAAAGAGACAGATTTTTTGGCTACACAACGAAGAATTTAACCTCTCAGATATCAGTTCATCACTGCTCGCAGCAGATGACCACCACAAATTTACAGCTGAGTCTGTACCTGCACTCTGTAACAGCATCTTTAATGGAAAAATTACTGAGTTTGGAACAGTCTAAGAGGGAAAGAAACAGTGGTGATTTTCCGTAGGGAAGATCACATAGACATGAATGAAGCAAATTGGTAAGATTTCTCATTTCTTGTCTTCTTCCCTTTTCTTTAACCAAATGAGTACAACTCCGAATGGAAGCCTCCACAAGTCAAAAATTTGCAAATTCTCATAATAACATCAATATTTTTTTGTGCATGGTGCGAGTTCCACATGAGCACAGAGAGAGAGAGAGAGAGAGAGAGAGAGAACCAGAATCAGTCCTTCATACTCAGGATTACACCTAACAGCCCAAGTCCTGCCAATAATTTTAGCTTGTTACGGGAAAAAAATTTTGTAATTGGAGTATGATAAATCATCCATAGATCACATAACTGTCAAACTAAAACACATGATTGGAATACTGTACCAGTGTGTGTGACCAGGAAACTCTTGAATAGGAGCTTTAGGCATTCTAAGATCCCATACACGTACACCAGATTCATCCTCAGAGGTAACCTTTAATAAATGAACAATATTATTTAACAACAAATAGGACATGAACAGGTGATAAATAATCTATCCTATTCTCTAGAGAAGAGGGGACCCATGACAAGAGAAGACAAAGTATGTGCAATCTCAAAATTAAAAAGATAATATTTGAATATTGAAATTTCACGATTATCTCCAGTAAAAACTCAAGACATCCTTAAATCTTCACCCAGTTACAACAGCTCATCCGATTAATAGTTTAGTGGCATGCAGGGAGTAAAAGATGAAAAAGAAAAGGTTTTCTTTCCTTGACATGGCTAAGATGTTAGTATTGAGTATATAGAACTCAATATCACAATCCATACTATAACCAAAGACTGAAGACCCTCTGGTCTATCCAGTTCCCTTCCTAAGAGGAAGCAAACTGCAAACTGCATCATGGCATACCAGGATATCACAAAGAACCTAATTCACAACCTTGATGACTCCCCACTAAATTCCTGACACTACATCTGTGGTTCTCCTGATATACATAGAACACAAAAATGCTTATTGTGACGGTTACTCACTCGTGGAGTTTTCTTTTCCTTTTTTGTTGCACTGGGTGGCCTCTAACTCATAAAGCCAACTGCCTCGTGAAAAATTAGTAAAGCCAGACACAGATAATCACAACGAGTCAACTGCAGGGAAAGATCATACATCTCTGAAAGAAAGTGAATGCTGCATACCATGTGCCAAACTAGAAAGTAACTTGTTCAAGAAAGTTACTTGTACAGGTGATCTATGGTAGAATTTATTCTATTGCCATTATCATATGAGGTGCATCGGCTTTTCAATGAACAAATTAAGGACAGCATACTACTTCACAAGACATATGTCCCAATGAGATTTTAATATGGAGTATTAACACAATACCCCTTGCTAACACTGTCTTCTACATAAGGTCCCCATATTCCATGTCCTTTTCAGGATGACTCCCTAACTTCATCAAACTGAACGAACCATGTGATAAGAGTCCTCAACTGACTGCAAACAGTGTACCCAGTTCATCAAACCAACCCCTCATTGCTCTTTAATACAACTGGTGATTTGGCTGCCAAAGAATGCATATAACTAGCTTCCTAACCAGATAAACTTATGCAGCTTGTACTTGGATATCAAACAGAAATATGTGATTCGCCATTTTTATCCAAGCAATGTCCTGAAATCTCCCTATATAGAAGTTTTTTTTTTTTTTTTTTTTTTGATATCAAACCAGAAATATAAACCTGATTTGCCGCATTTTTATCCGAGCAATGTCCTGAAATCTACATATATAGAAGTTCTTCATTACCTGTTTTGGACTAGCGCTTAATTCATTAAATTGGTGCTCAGTCAATATGCTAGCATCTTTCAGTAATTCATGGAATATGATTCTTCTCCCAAGCTGGTTAAATGGGCACGAAATAGACTCATACTTTATGCCTATTCATGAAATAAGTTACTTGACTCTTTTATCCACTGCAGATTGGGGGGAAAAAAAAGGTTCAATCAAATTACTTGTCCTCTTCACCTTTTCTTAACCTTGCACAAGATTCTCCCTGAACACTACAAGTACGTCAAGTGAAACTAATGTTAAAAGGAAAGCTTCAGTCTAGCCTTGCAATTCAGAACAACTTTTCAAAGTCATAAATTGATTCTTTCATGAATGCATATGCTAAAATATTTTTGAAGCATCTGCGATTAATCTAATCAATATGAGCAATAAATCAAATATTCATGAAATAAATGCTGGATTCAGTGGTTGCTTTCTTACTAGTAAATGCTTCTTTCGCATGTCATAGTCTAGGTCACGAGCATGGACAGATTCTAGTGAATTTGCTTTCCTGTCACCATATGAACTCTGTCAGCACACATTCCAGAAACTTGTAGTGTGTCCACAGGATTAGAAGATACTAAACAAGCTAAATTCAAGTAGCTCCATTTCAGTTTCTTGCCCCTCAATGTTAGAATTATAAATGGAACTGAGCTATACCACCTGAAAATTTGTCCCAAGTGGCAAATGTATGTTCGTCTTTATAAAGGAATTAAAGGAAACACAATTCCTTCCAGTCTAACTGGTTATTGCATTTTTTTTACTCTTTTAAAGAAAAATATGCAAAAAAGAATAAAAAACAGCGAAAAGTATAAAAGAAAACATCTAACTATGAAAAGAGTACTTAACAGAATTAATAAATGACCTAGACAAAGTTCATCAACCAACTGCAAATAGAAAATGTGGTCACATCTCACTTATACCCTATGCATCAAATGTACACAGGATGATGCAACCTACTTCATAGTCCGAAGATCCCAAAATTGGATTGATGATTCACAGGTTGCAGCAACAGTATTTACATCATGTGGATCCCACGCTCCACCAGAGAGGTAGTGCAGCATCCCAGCAGACTCCTGTGATTGGACCTAGAATTTGAAACAAGACCTGAATAAGGACCAGCAGGGAAGGATAAGAATTAAAAAGGACAAAAGACACAGTGCAAGATTGCTATTTCGAATAAGGTAAAGGTAAATATTACAAACACAACACATATGCATCTACAGACTAAATTAAGCACTGAGATGGACCCAAAATACAGCGTGCTTTGCTCAGTTTTTCACCAAGGATGATAAATGGCTTGGCGTCATATAACTACACCATATGTTTGAAAAGAGACGAGAGGACAAAAGCTATAAGAGGCATGCAGACATAGATGGTTACTTGTCACTCTTCCTATTGTCTATCTCCCACAAATAATATTACAAGCACACTGCATCAATTGGTCCTCTACCTATCTGCATACAACCAAAAAAGGATTATCCATTGTCATTTCAACATCAACTAGAACACTCATGTAAAAGCCATACAAGAGTCACATGGAGCCAAAAAGAGGTCTCTAGAACTCCTTGCAAAAAAGAGCTCCATGGTCCTTTTATGTGTACCATCTCCATCAAACAAAGTGGCTCTGGACCATGTCAAAATAGATATCCATTCACTTCTCTCCTTTTTCCTCTACCAGTTGTCTTAAATAACAGAATTTAAAGGAAACAGCAAAGAAACTATATTACTTATAAATATCTACAGAACATGTGGGAGAAGTATACAATCCATTTCATTCTTAAAAACGTAACCAGTGGAGAGGTTCCCTTTGAATATACCTGAGCTGACTTTTTCGAACAATCTAAATTCCATAAAAGATATTTTCCTCATCAATGCTAACCAATTTGTCATGCCTTCCAGATGGCCACCAGAGAACACTGTTGCAGGCATTGCCTAAATCAGCAAGCGAAATAAAGTTGCCAATGACAAAATAGGAAGGCTATGTCCACCCACCAATTGATCTTGCGTGAATGAGCATCAAGCGAGGCAATTTTTTCCAACTGAGGAGAATTTAACTGTCCATATAACTCAGGAATCTGCCACACAGCAGCTCCATAAGATTCACCTTCAACAAGAGGAGGAGTTTCAAAACGCATTCCAACTAGTCCTTCAATCTCAAGGAATGTTATCATCCGACAAAATCAACTGATAAATAAGGGACGCTGTAGCTGAATGATGATTCATCAAAGGAATTAACAATTCATAAGTAAATTTACTTAACGTGGATATAATTTAAATTACACCACCTGATTGAAGAATTATCACATTAAAAACAATATATCGTCATAAACAGACTTCCTGGATCAAATTCATGAGAGCAGCAAACAATCACCATTTAGCGATTTGCTTTTACCTTGGAAGCATTCATAGGTAAGCAAGGGCAGAGAGGTTAACAAATTTAAGGGGACGAAAAAAAAAATGAAATTACAACCTCCATGAATCTGTAGATTTGCATACAACAGAAAATGCAGTGGAAGTGTTTCATATAGAAATGATCATCTACTCCAAAGGATTGAACCTAACTAGCTGAAAACATCATATTGAAGAGTAACAATCGCAGATCAGCAGTGGACAATGCATGCAGTAGAATGCACATAAACAATCAAATCATCGAGGCTCAGGAAACCAAATTAAGCATCATCAGGACACGCATTCGAGCAGATCAAGGATCGGCGAATCACCGGTGGAGAAAACGGTAGAGAAGATGCGCTGATCGAAGGGGCAGGAAGAGAGGTCCCAAATCTCGCTCGGGTGCGAGAACAAGCCCTCGCAGATCAGCTCCGTGCCGCCCGACGAGAGCCTCAGCAAATGGACCTGACGGAGAGGACGCATCGATTAGATTCCGACCGGATCCGAAGCGCCCGCGAGAAAAATCACGGCACAAGGCCACGTGAGACGAACCTCGTTCTCTTCTTTGAGGCTGAGGGTTCCGGTGAGGAAGCTGGTGTGGTCGGTGTCGGCCTTCACGTCGGAGATGCACCGGGCCTGCGAAAACCGGCGGAGAATTCATTCATCAGGAAAAAACGACGGAATCCCGGTCGAGGAGGAAGGGACGGTTGGGGTCGCGACGGAGCTGACCTGGTACTTGAGGCCATAGCCGACGCCCGACGATCCTCCCTGCATCGATGCGGTGACCGGCGATCGGAGATGGCGCTTGAGCTGAACTCGCTTAGCCGAGTCGCATTCTCTTTCGCTCTTTTGCCGTTTGCTTAAACTCACGAGTCTCGCGGCGCGACTCGAGAACTGCAACGGTACCGTGAATGGGCCTCCGGCCCGGCCCAAATGATTTGGGCTACGATCAGTGAATGGGCCTCAGGCCCAAATGAGAAGAGCTCGGAGCTCAATTATGTGGAAGCCCAAACAATTTACGTCCAAATGTCCGACACGAAGAAGGTAGGACGAGGATGTGAACTCTTCCGACGTCTTGCTAGCCATGGAACCGGCATTTCCACCCATGCCGCACGTTGACTCGACAAATGGAGAGATGCTCGCCGGGATCCGGGGTCGCCTGACCATTTATAATCATTGCGGTTCAACCCACGTCCGATCATGTGTTCCCCACGGGACTTGTACTGATCTAAGATTTGGATGAACCCGATTCATATAAATCTAGGTCCCAACAAATCAGTTTGTATTAAAGTCGTCACTCACGATAGCGGCGAATCAACCTCTTATGCACGTCCCAATACTAAATAATCAAATTTAACTTGGCCAATACTAGGTCCCCGACTTGGTATTCCACTTGCTATCCCTTCTTGTTGGCCCATTTCTTCATGCACTTTGTGGCCTTAAGTAGACAAGCCACGCTAAATCCATTTGTTCATGCCACTCCATAGTGAACTTTTAAGCATATGGGTTACTCCCCTGATAGCTAGTTGCAATTGTACTTGGAGTTAGAGATTGTTACCCTTTTACAATCTCAAAAGGACTCTAGCTCATAAACTCGCACCGCTACAGGTTATAAGAGAATTGGGCTATATCAATCAACTTCAATGATCTTTGTGCTCACATACTCCGTTTGACCATTGGTCTGGAAATGTAGAATTGTGAAGAAGTTGAAATCCGAACCTAGAAACTTAAAGAGCTTTGTCCAAATTCTACTAGTAAAACGAGGATTGCGATTGTTCATGATCGTTTGGGTATATGCCCAATACTTTGACAACGTGCTTCAAAAATAGCTTAGCCGCCTCCTTGGCTAGCACGAATGTCGCATATCAATCCACCATGAAATAAGAGTCCAACACCCTTCGGTTTTAGGTAAGTTCATGATAAAGTCCATGGGGACAGTTTCACATTAACGCTCTGAGATGAGAAATGGCTTAAGAAGCCCTATTGATGATTATTGCTCTAGTTTGTCTTATTGGCAGGCAAGACTGTAATGACCCTAGTACTAGGGTCACCCTAGCACGTCAAGATTACTATAGAACTACTATTGCCATTATTTTTCTCATTTTACTTTTCTTAAGCATGCAGAAGCATAAGGGATTGAAGAAAATCCTGTGGTACATGTGTTTTTCTGTTAAAAAAAGGCAACTTCATTTCTTATTTATTTATGCATGCACATCAGATGACAAGTGAGGTGCTTTGGGAAATTCAAAAGGTTAGTAATACTAAAAACATTGAATTGTATGTCAATCACCCATCCCCACTTGGTTCCTGGCCTTGACACCGTCAAAATCTTCCCAACTCTAAAAATCTTGCTTCCTACCTACCTCCCTAGTGGTTTGTTATATGGGTGCTGGTAGATTTCACGTGGGAGGAGGACAAGTCCGTAGATCCTGATTTTCCAAATACTGTCTTCATTCGGATCAAGTCGTGTATGGTCATTGATGTAAGGCCCCCGACGGGGCAAGTCACCCTTGGGTTCATCAAGATATATGCCTATGTCAACGGACGCACAATGAGTTCACTCCCATTGTTCTCCAACAAGCCAAGAGATAGAGGCAGCCTCGACGACAAATGGGGTGATGTAGGGAATTCAAAAGGTCAGTACTACTGACTACACTAGACTATACGTCAGTCACCCATTCCCACCTAATCGTACAAGTGTTGCCTAACCCTAGCCCCTGATACCATCAAAATCCTCGCAGCTCCAAAAATCCTGCTTCCCCCCACCTCCCTTCTATGTTGCAGGACCGCCTCTATATCCTAACCCATCAGAGAACAATGGGAGTGGACCCACCATATGTCCATTAACACGAGCGTATACTTGACGAACCCAAGAGTGACCTGCCTTGTTAAGAGCATTACATCAACGCCATACACGACTTGATCCGAATAAAGACGGTATTTGGAAAACCGAGGTCTACAAACATGTCCTCCTCCCACATGAAATCTACCGGCACCCTATAACGGACCATGGGAAGGTAGGTGAAATCAACATTATATTGATCTAAAAAAATGAAGTCAACAATCAATGAGTCACAACCCAGCAAACTTCCACCAGTCTATACCACACAAATTAATCACCGTACTAACAAAAAAAGTCTCAATAGAAAGTTTAGTAAATCACATGCACAACAACTTACCTGAGAACCTTTTCAAAATACATGACCGACCAATACAAGTAATAACTTTTCCCAACAGATAACCAGTAATTCAATTTAGAAATACCAAAGTCATAATCAATATAATTTCATATGGTCATCATCATCCGAGGAACCCCATTACTCTTTGGGCATCTTGCACCTATCCGGCATCACGAGACTTCTGGGGAACGGCGTTACACCCCAAACATATGGAGGAACCCAGTTATCCCTAGTACAACCCAAGGCATTGTCGTCCCAAGGACCGACGACATTCTCAATCACCCATTCACACCATGATGGAGCAATTCCATAATTTAATTAAAAGTATATTAACATCACTATCATTTAGGGATTCAAGCATGTATCTAATGAATCATCAATCATTTTCATCCCTTAGACTAATATAAACTCATCCATACAGATATCGAGTGAATTGTAAGGAAGGTCTAACCTCCTAGGCCTCAACTAGCCTTATAAGGTGTCTCGCGTGCCTTTAGAAAATGACTATTATCAAGGTAAATGATTTTAAAAAATTATGAAACTTTAATATGAGGTAGCCAAGACCTAGAGGAACATTTTTTTATGAGGACTCAAAGTCAAATTCAGCTCATGCAGTTCTAAATAATTTTTGCAAACCAAGCCCAAAACAGTCAAAATTTCCAGAACGCAATTGAGTAGGAAAATAAATATTTCCCCAGCCAAATGAGATAGAAAAATTATGAAAATTTAATATGTGCTAGCCTAAGATGTACTATAAAACTTTCATGAAGGATACATTTGGCTGGGGTCCAAAAATCTGTAGAAAATGAAAAATAGCAAGAGGTCGGCCAGCGGAGGAAAAAGAAGTTTGGAAAAAAGTTTTAAATAAATAAATCTTAAAAAAAAATTAAAATAAAAATTGCCAGCATCAACAAGGGATGACTTTCATGAAGAACGCCCCATGAAATTTGCACCACATAAGTTGGCACAAAATTAGAAATCTTAGGAGTTGGGCTAAAACCGAACCTGCCCTCAGCCCCAGCATGGATTTAATTCAAAATTTCAACTAGCTCAGCCCCCACACGTGCTAAATATCGACCGTCCAAGTTTAGGATTTTGGTAATTCTCGACTACTTCAAACTCGACAACATAGCTAAGTAACGTAGTCGAAACTCCCGATTAAATAAAGTTCTGAACAACATTTTTGAATTTCTAGAAAACTATCCTCATCAAACAACAATCAATCAACATAGGATAAAATGGGGAATATCTACTTACCTTGGGTCCTCGTGAACGACGGTCGTGACTCCATGGGACAGAGGCAAGGTTGACGGTGGCGACGGTATGTGCAACAGCATGGCTGAGGCGTCCCCCGGCGTCGACTCGAGGTGCCTGAAGAGAAAGAAATGGAGAACTTGCTTGCTGTGTAGACCGGGAAAGTTGTAGATAATTTCCAGAGAATCAGGGGTTTTGGACGCGAAAAATGGGAGGAACGAGCAGTCCCCGTTTCCTCTCTCTCTCTCTCTCTATTTTCTCGCTGTCCCTTTCCACCGCCAAAGTTGTCTCTATATTGGGCAGTAATTGTTGACTTATTTGCCTCGTCCCTTGGCCAGGTGGATAGTTATCTTGTTCGTGGCAGATGCAGCAGTGAAGGGAGGGTTCAAGAATCTTCACGTGGAGGAAATTCTAGAGTCTTTGATGTCAGACCCAAAAAAAAACAAAGAGTCTTTGATAATCTTTTTCTTTTCTTTAAAGGACCATTGCCTTGAAAATTCTTGAAATTGTTGGCATACTTGGATCAAAATAGTTTATTGACAACAAGATAACGGCAACAACTTGGTGATGTAGATGCGTCCTCAGATAAGGTGGGAATGACTATGCTCGATGATGACGCAGTAAGGATGCAAACGGTGTAGTCCAATGGCAATCTTGCTAACGTAGCATGGACCATCAAACATTCGGGGCTCACTATTTTATTGAGCGAAAAATCCGGATGCCACAAAGACATGTCTTCACATAAGTCTCAACGTTGTCGTGACCAAAAGTTACTAATCCTCCACAATTTTCTTCATACATGGCAATACTACCTCTTGGGATCGTGATTTCTTTGTGAAAATAAATAACGCTGTCCTGAGCTACTTCCAAATTCAGAACAAGTTGAGCTCAAAGCTAAAGATTTCCTTGCAAAATTCGACAATGTGCTATAAGTACAAGTTTAAGGAGGCCGACTTTGTGGCAAATGCACCTAGCCGAAAGATAGAGTTGGCAATCATCAGTCGACCTAAGTGCTCATGGATTGACCAAATCAAAAAAGTGTTACAACATATACCGATCACTAAGGGAGTATCCATGAGAGGGCAAAGACTCGGTGAACCTTGTGTGAGGGCGACTTAGGAACTACTCTAGGAAAGTCCCTCCGCTCATTTATCATTACTTAAAATAATCAAAAGTCAACGGAGGCATAACAATTTGATAGTATTATTCCCTCCACATAAACCTCCCCGAGAATGTACAGCCAAATGAAGAAAGTTTTGCAGCAGCTTTTTTTCTTTTTTCTTTAAAAAAATAGAAAAAAAAATCGAGTTGGAGAGAGTGCAATGAACTCGGTAATAATATTAACTGCAGATCACATTCGATGTTCTTGGTTCGAATGGCGCAATAAGGAATATTCTTCTGCGGGGAAAGTGAAAAGCAACAAAAGTTAAATCCTAAAGAATCTTTCTCTCTCCTCTCTCTCTCTCTCTCTCAATGGCTTGCGCAGACAAGTTTCGCTGTACCAGTCTGGATTCCCAGGATTATTCCTAAATTGACGAGTTCATTCTGCAAAACAGATGCATTAAGAACATATATATATATATATATATATATATATATAAAGAGAAATCATATGATAAATGCTTCCCTAAGTTGAATTTGGAGAGAAATAACAAAACAAATGTCATAACTTTCATACGGTTTCTTACTTAAGTGTTGAAACTTTTTTTTTGCTCATTTAAATATCACGTTGAAGTAAAATCGATTATTTGGGTGTCATTTTTGGCAAATCGTCGTACATTGATTTTTTTAAATATTTTTTTGAATTTTTTTTTTTTTCTTTCTTATTTTGCCTTGACTTCAAGGCCGGCCCCTGCTGCAAAACCTTGCATGCCCTAAAAAAATTCAAAAATAAAAAATTCAAAAAATTCAAAAAATTATTTAAAAAATATTTAAAATTTGTTCACATCAATCTTTGGTGAAAGCATAGGATGACCGGCCTTTGCATCAGATTTTTTGGCAAGACAAATCGCTAATGGCATTTAAGTAATTGTTTTTCAAATTTGTAGCATTTAAATAAGTAAAAAAAAAATTATAACATTCAAGTGAGCGTTATATAAGAGTTATGGCACTGTTCTTATCCGGTAGAATTTGCAAGGAAACGTATGATTTTTAAAGTAGGGTAGTAGGAGTGCTCACCTGATGCATTGCTCAACTGATGCAGCTCCTTTGACAAAAGAGGAAAACCGAACGTAAGTAATGATGCGAAAATTTATAGAACCCTTTCTTTTTTTACTTAATTAAAGAATAATGAACTAACGCAGTTGACTAAAACCTTATAAGGCGTATTGATCTTGAGATCTGAACATGGCACCGTCATCTTCCTTCTTAACCAAGCGAGAAGATCATCGCGTCGGTGTTCATACAGAAAAAAACCACGAAAAAATGCTCAAATTTCCAGCAAAAATCGCCACGCACATAATCACCCGAAGGTGGTCGTCGCCGTCGCTGCCGTCGTCCCTCGATTCACGTCTCCTTCTCGTAGTAACAACGATGACGAGCCTCTCGCTCCTCGCGCTCCTTCATCCGGACCCCTCCCTCCTCCTCTGCACTCGCAGCTTGGGGCCTCGCGTGAAGCCGAGGTCGCCGCCGCCATGGGCTAACAGCACGTCAGAGGCTCGGACGGGGCGGAAGGCCGAGTTGGACCGGTCGAGGATGGCAGTCTGCTTGGTGGGAGCAGCACGGCGGTTCGAGCTGTCCGGGCCGTCCATCGTGGAGCACATACTCAAGGTGTATCCCAACTCGGATCTGTTCTTGCACAGCCCGCTCGACCAGAACTCGTACAAGCTGCTGCTGCTGAAGGAGTCGCCGAGGATTGCCGCCGTGCGCATCTTCCGTCCGGAGCGGATTCGCTGGACTGAGTCGCAGGCCCGAGTTCTCACCGGCCTCAACTCGCCCAGTGGCATTCAGGTCGGGTGGTTTCGTATGAAATAAGTATTATTTTTTTTCTAAATATTAAATCAACGGGAGTTATTATTCAATTTAATGTCACAGCAACAGTTTAATGAATCGCGTTATTGATCAGTTATAATTTATTGAAATTATCTTGTTTCCCAAACTAAGTGATTTTAAAGCAAATTTACTCAAAGAAATTTAATTACGTTTTAGTCAACGACGACATATATATTGAGAGTGGGATTTGAATGTTTTAAGTTTTTTTTTTTTTTTTTTTTTTGCATTTCAACTTTTCTCTCTAACTATCTTGATTCCAAGCTAAACGAATTTGCTAATTAAGTGAGTCAAATGTAAAGAAAGAGACTATATTTTAAATTTTAAGGGTAATCAATTTAAGTGATTGATATTTATTTTTATAAGTTATAGACTGAAATATAGGCAATATAATTACATGTGGGGCATAATATTTAGAAATAAATGCTTTCCCTAAAATTCATGTTGCATTTCTTAGTAATGAAATAAGTTAATTATCATTTAAATATACTTTTGTTTATTTATCTAAATGTAAACTCAAATATCTAAATCAATAAAACCTATAAAGTTGGGTCGATAAAATAAATTCCACAAAGATTTCATATTTAGAAAAAGCCATTTCAATAAGAGACAGAAACAGGTAGATGGCAAATTATTAAGTTAAGAACTTATCCTCAAATGTGTAGTATGGGATAGAAATCGTGTTGCGACCAATATTAAATTGAATATTCTCTCGGGTAAAACTATAAATATAAAATGGTGATCAAATATTTTAAAAAATTATTTCCCCTTTATTCTTAGCTTTGCCCATTTGCACTCCATGCAGGGCCTTCTTCAATACTTCAACTTGGTCGAAGGCTGTCTCAACATGATCCGGGCTTACCAAACCCGAAACAACTTCACCTACGACTGGATAGTCCGAACCCGGGTGGACGGATTCTGGACCGCCCCGTTGGGCCCCGACAACTTCGTACGGGGCACTTACGTGGTCCCGCAGGGCTCCAACTACGGCGGTCTCAACGACAGGCTCGGCGTGGGCGATCTCGCCACCTCGACCGCCGCCCTCTCGCGCCTCTCGATGATCCCGCGGCTCGACTCGGCCGGGTTCCGCCAGCTCAACTCGGAGGCCGCCTTCCGGGCCCAGCTCCGGGCCCAGCGCGTGCCCCACGCGGCGAGGCGCGTGCCCTTCTGCGTCCTCAGCGACCGCCGCTACGCGTTCCCCCCGATTCGCTACGGCGTGCCGGTGGCCGCGGTGTCGAGCCGGGGCCCGCTCAGCGGGGCCAAGTGCAGGCCGTGCGCGGCGGCGTGCCGGGGGAGGTGCGTGGCGCGGGTGATGCGGGCGATGGACAGGTGGTGGAGCTGGACCAACTGGGAGAACGGGAGCCTCCAGCTGTGCGACGCGCGGGGCGGGTGGGAGGAGGGGTGGGAGAGGATGTTCGACGAGGTGGCGGGGAAGGAGGCGGCGCGTGGGAGGGTGAGGATTCGCGGGCTGAGGTGGGAGGACTGCGTGGGTGAATTCGAGGACTTGAAGGGCCGGACTGCAAATTGGGACGCGCCATCCTCGAAGGAAATATGCAGTCTGGGCCTGGGGACGGTCCAGTGAAAATCACATTCTTGATGTATTTTTTGGCCACCACGAAAATTACGTCTTCGTTGTTTAATATTTTCCCGAATTAAAAAAAGAAAAAAAAATCACATAAACATCGATTCTTGTTATCCTCGGACGCTGTATAAGCGAGAAACTCGGGAAAAGTTGCATCTATTTTTTGGAGTTCCTGACCCAAAATGGAAGACAAACCGAAACGTTCGAAAAACCGGAAGAGTAAATACTAAAAAAAAAACCAGAAACTGCGACCAAATCGAAATTACTGAATATAAGATTGGCCCGTGATGTCGAGGTCCCTGTCCCCGGTCGAGGGAGGCGGCCTGTGCTTGGGCTGGACCGGCGGGCCGACCGGCCCATCGGCGCTCTGCGTGTCGCTGGCGGGCGGCTTGCTCGCCGGCCGCTCCTGTTGGCCTTGATCGTCGTCCTTTCCGTACATCCCGCCGCCGTAAGCGTCGTGGGTCAACGGCTTCAGAGGCGTCATGTGCGGCGGCCCGTTCTGGGTCCCCTGCTCCTTCTTCTGCATCTCCACTATCTCCTCCATTTGCTTGGCTTCGGTTTCCCGTACCTCCTCCATCTGCTTGGCGTGTAACCGGGACTTCCACCGTACGTAGAAGCGCCTAAATACGTCCGAAGTCGTACTGACACGTGTTTGCCGTTGCTGATGTGACGGGGCTACCTCGCTGCCACGTGGTAACTAGCTGACCGCGTCCTGAGCTTCGAGCACAATGATATTGGCTAACGACATCGTATCATTGTTACGTCCATCACATAAAGTATTTTCTCGAGTTTCGGACTAGGAACTTGGGTTGATCTTTATTTATTTTCCACATTCGTTTTCGTTCCTTTTTCTCTTGCCTTTTCCAAATAGGCTCTTTCGGTATGTGTTCGAGACCTGAGAGGGAAATTGACGCTAACAAATTCTGACCTTTCACTTATCTCCTTATATTTCGCGGAATATATTTTTTCGAGAAAGCATTCTTCTCATTTCTAAATGTTTTATTTGCTTATTAAAATGAGTTATTGTAACATGTTTCCTAATTAACGGAAAACCTACACTTAAATTTAGGAAAATGATTTCACGAAAATCATTTTCCGAAATATGATTGTAAATCAACACTTGAACTCAAAATTCTAAACTTAAGTATGGAAAAGATGGTTTTAGGTCTTAGCTTCTAGGATTAGGTCTCCGATGCCCAAGCTCAAGTTCGTCGAGGCTGAGGCCAAGACCCCAATGGCCATGCTCAAGTTCCGACGCCCTCACCCGAGTATATCAAGGCAAAAACCCGAGAACTTAGTGCTTGTGCTCAATGCCTGACACTCAAGCACGGATGCACAAAAACCGAATACAAGATCTCGGTACCCAAGTTTGGATCCCCAACACTTGGGTTTGGGTCCATAAAGGTCGTGCTTGGGTCCATAAATGTTGTGCTCCAAGCTCGAGACCCTAGTGCTTGCACTTAGAGGTGAATATCGATTTAGGGTCAACCTTGGACCAATCCTGGGTCAGCCCAACTGGGCTAGTCCTAGTCTAGTCGTCAAGAGGATCGAATCGGTCCTCGGTCCTAGGACCTTTGGACCCTATACTGTAAGGCTTAGTTCTTGGTTCTAGAAGTTTAAGGTTGGTCCAATGCAAATCAATCATGTACATAATATTTTATATATATATATATATGCTTTTGTCTATTCAAAATACTCTTTTTTTAGCAACTATAAGTTTTTGTTGTTAGCTTATCTTATATTTGTTTTTGATATATATTGGTGTCCATAATTTGATTGATCAATATTGCATTCTTGATGAATATGTAATTTGAAATAGTACGTTTGTCTTTTTAAGGAATATAAAAAATAAAAATAAATAAACTATTAGTCTCGGGTTAACCCGGAACCAAATTGGACCCATGAGGTGGATCCGATTCTTAGTCCCAAGCTCAACAAGATCGATCTTCGATCCCAAAAATTGAGGATCAATATTATGCGGGTTGACCCTTAGGTTTGGTGTAGGATCGACTCAACCCGGACCATATTGACCCCTACTTGCACTCAAGTCCACACATACCTCAATCCTAGCGCTTGGGTTGGAGTCCATCATGGTCAGACCGAGACTCTAGTGCTCGTACCTGATTTCCTAACTACCCATACACAAGTTACTAGCACCTGAATAATGTATGTCTATTTAAGAAAATTAAATTGGATTTTTCATACCAAATAACAAAGAGTATTTTCTAATTCATTTTCAAGTTTCAACCAAACATTAAAAAATATCGTCATTTTCTCAAAAATAACTTCTAGAAAAATATTCTTTAGAAATGTCATATTTTCTGCAAAATAAACAAAGTCATAATGTGTAATGTTGCCCCCATGATTTTTAATTTGTTTAATATGATCTATAAATAAATGATTAATCTAGTTTCTAGACTATATAAATATAGTAAATGGCGTCCTTCCATTGATTCAAGTTAATGGAATATGTTGAGGTGACTTATGATCCATTAAGTTTGAATGGTGGCCGAGAAAAAAAAGTTATATGTTAATCTTTTAGCACAAGATATTCATCTCAAATCTAGAAAAGAAATTTTCAAATCAAATATTTGAGGCCGTTACTTTTATTTCCTTTTTTAAAAGTAGATGGACATGCTCACTCATCTTTTGTAAAAAGAACAATGCTTAGAGGACGGTACGGTCACTTTCCATAGAGTGATGGTACTGTCCTAACCACACATGCGGTACTGTCCCGACCACACATCTCTAATTTAACTGTTGACAAAATCTACTATGAGACCATACAAAATTTATTGCTTGACAACACACTTGGGAATGTATGGTCACGAAAGTACCATCACTTTCCACAAAGTGATGGTATCATCTTATTAGCATTTTTCTCTTAAAAATCCAACTCAATATATAAAAATTCCTTGCAATAACAACATTGGAAAGGATTCCTAACTCAATCCACTGAAATGACTTATGATCCATTAAGTTTGAATGGTGGTTAAGAAAAAAAAGGTTGCACGTTAATCTTATACCATAAGGTTGCATTTACCAGTTAGAATAAAATTGGGTATAGGATAAAATTTATCATATATTGCGTTTGGTGCATATTCAAGACATGATGAAATCAAATATAAAGATGATATAAAATGAATAAAATCATCTTATGAGGGAGATGGGATAAAAGTGGATAAAATTTTTCACATTTATATTAGAAAAGTTATTTTTCTCGAATAACAAACATCTTAAAATTAACAAAATTAAAATTATTTGACCGAAAAAAACTAACAAAAAAAAAAATATATTTCAATATATAAATAATATTTGAATTCTACTATAAAAATTCACAATAAAAAATAAAAAAATATTTATTTTAATTTAATTTTTGTGATTTATATATTCGAATTTAATTCTACTTTAGAATATAGATTCAATATATTTATTACATATTTTAGGTATTTTAATATTTTAGATATATTAGTATAATTTTCTATTCTATAAAATTTTATTAGAGAGTGATGGAAGGGGAAGAAAGAATAACAAAGAAATTAATTAAAAAAAAAAAGAAAATAAATAAAAAAAAGTAAATAAAGGCAAAATTGTCAAAATGAGAGAGACTTTTACCATCTCCATTTGTAAAATTTTTGATTCATTTATACTAATATGTTGTTTATACCAAATATACATGATATAACATGAATATATCTAACTGTCATCACCAAACAATGGATAAAATATAATAAAATCTATGGATTTCATTACCTATCATATCCAGTCAATTCTAATTAGAAATCGAAACAACCAAACACAACTTAAGATACTCATCTCAAATCAGGAAAAGAAATTTTCAAATGAAATATTTGAGGCCTTTACTTTTATTTCCTTTTTAAAAGTAGATGGACATGCTCACTTGTCTTTTTTGAAAATCCGACTCAACATATAAAAATTTCCTTAAGGTAGTGACATTGGAAAGGATTCCTACCTCAACCTACTGAAGTGACTTATGATCCATTAAGTTGGAATGGTGGTCAAGAAAAAAAAGTTACACATTAATCCTTTACCATAAGATATTCATCTCAAATCAGAAAATTAAATTTTCAAATGAAATATTTGAGGCCTTTACTTTTATTTCCCTTTCTAAAAGTAAATAGACATGCTCACTCATCTTTTTTAAAAATCCAACTCAACATATAAAAATTTCTTACCGTCGTGGCATTGTTTGGGGAAAATTCCAAATAATGACTTGAAATACTTTAATTTTCTCAAATAATGGTCCAAAGTGGACGTTGTTTTAAGTAAAAGCCCGAAGTAGAACTTGTTTTAAATAAGGGCCTGAAGTGAGCATATTAGTCTCAAAAAAGGATCTAACCTCTCGGTTGAAGGGCGTTTTCATCTATTACCTTATTTTGTTTTCTTTTTCTTCTTTTCCTTTTCTTTTTTTTTTTTCCCTCTTCTCTCCGCCGGTCATGGAGGAGGGAAGCTAGACTTAGGTGAGGGTCGCCCTCCCTAAATTTGGCGAGGGACACCCTCACCTGACTCAAGCAAGGGCAACCGTCACTTGACTCAAGTGAGAGCTATTCTCGCCCGACGCCTATAAGGCAACCTCCATCGGTCGTCAACGGTCATGTCCAATGAAGGGAAGAGGAAAAAAAAAAAAATAAAAGGATGAAAAAATCAATAAATTTTAAAAAATATAGTTATGATTTTTTTTACCAAAATACCCCTTTTCCATTGATTGGAAAAGTCACCGTTGGCCAAAGGTCCTTATTTGAGATGATTTGGCCACTTCAAACCCTTATTTAAAACAATATCCACTTTAAGCCCTTATTTAAGAAAACCATGGCATCCCTTTTTTGAAATTTTCCCTTAAGTTTGAATGGTGGTGAAGAAAAAAAAGTTACACATTAATCCTTTACCACAAGTATTCATCTCAAATCAGAAAAGAAATTCTCAAATGAAATATTTGAGGCCTTTACTTTTATTTCCCTTTTTTAAAGTAGATGAATATGCTCAGTCATCTCTTTTAAAAATCCAACTCAACATATAAAAATTTCTTACAGTGGTGGCATTGGTTATGATCCTTCCTTGATCTGCGAAATGAATTATGATCCATTAAGTTTGAATGGTGGTCGAGAAAAAAAAGTTACATATTAATCCTTTACCACAAGATATTCATCTCAAATCAAGAAAAGAAATTTTATACTGAAATATTTGAGGCCTTTACTTTTATTTTTATTTTTTAAAGTAGAAGTACATGCTCACTCATCTTTTTTAAAAATCCAACTCAACATATAAAAATTTCTTATAGTAGCAACATTGGAAATGATTCCTACCTCGATCTGCTAAAATGACCTATTATCCATTAAGTTTGAATGGTGGCCAAGAAAAAAAAGTTACACATTAGTCTTTTACCACAAGATATTCATCTCAAATCAGGATAAGAAATTTTCAAATAAAATATTCGAAGCCTTTACTTTTATTTCTTTTTTTTTTAAAGTAGATGGACATGCTCACTCATCTTTTTTAAATATCCAAATCAATATATAAAAATTCTTATAATAGCGGCATTGGAAATGATCCCTATCTCGATCTGGCTGAAGTGACTTATGAAAAAAGTTACACGTTAATCTTTTACAACAAGATATATATATATATATTTTTTTGGTAAGATAAGATGTATATTGACTTTAACCAACGGAACTTTACAAAAAGTAAATCTCGGCGCCAACAAAAGTTGCACTCTTGATGACCAACAAGTCACAAAGAGTGGAAGGGCGTCGAGAGTAAAAGAAAACGAGGGGAAACTAAAGTGGCAACCCTCAAGCAAGCTCTAAGGAAGACCTAACACCTAGGAAGAGAAAATAGAGGGATCAAGTCCCCAACTTCTTTGTACCCTCCTGTTTTTTGGAGTGTCCGCAACATGGTTGAAAGTGAGAGCCTTATCCTTGACGACTTTGGTGAGATGTTGCTTCATAGCCGGAACGAACAAGGCCTGTCCACGGAACAGAATATTGTTTTACAACAAGATAGTCATCTCAAATTAGGAAAAGAAATTTTCAAATGAAACATTTGAGGCCTTTACTTTTATTTCCTTTTTTAAAGTTAGATGGACATGCTCACTCATCTTTTTTAAATTTCCAACTCAACATATAAAAATATCTTATAGTAGCAACATTGAAAATGATCCCTACCTCGATCTGCTGAAGTGACTTGTGAAAACAAGTTAATCTTTTACCACAAGATATTCATCTCAAATCAAGAAAAGAAATTTTCAAATGAAATATTTGAGCCCTTTACTTTTATTTCCTTTTTTTTAAGTAGATGGACATGCTCACTTATCTTTTTTAAAAATCCAACTCAACATATAAAAATTTCTTACTGTAGCGGCATTGGAAATGATTCCTACCTTGATATGTTGAAGTGACTTATGAAAAAAGTTACACATTAATCTTTTACCATAAGACATTCATTTCAAATCTGGAAAAGAAATTTTCAAATGAAATATTGGAGGCCTTTACTTTTATTTCCTTTTTTTTAAAATAGATGGACATGCTCACTCATCTTTTTTAAATCCAACTCAACATATAAAAATTTCTTAAGGCAGCGGCATCGAAAATGATTTCTAACTCAAGATGTAGGGCCGTACATTTGATTTATTAGTTGAGCATATGAAATGAGTAGATTGAACATGTACTCATAGTTCAAAGACTACATTAAACAAATTTAAAAAAAATGACATTACACGTTAAGTTAAATTTCAAGAACTATTTATGTCAATTTTCTATTTAATATAAGTGCATTTGAAACATGCCCACGTGGCATATTTTCTCAATAAACAACAAAAGCTCAACCATTAGTAGCGATTGGTTTCTTTCTTTGTCGGAGTTGGGTTTGATGCAACTCCAGTGAAGAATTTTTCATATGCATGTACGTGTCTACTGTTTCTTGCCTCGTAATAAAACAAACCCTTAGGTTTAGGAACATCAATGAAAATACATATGCGTACACGTCTACTCCCTTAACAAGTTCTTTGTAGTTAGCAACTTGAGTTTCCAAAATTTATCGCGAAATTTATCTGCAGAACCTTCGGATGCATTTGCATTTGAATGTTGCAATTCAACACCTAACTTCTCCAACATTGTGACGGTCTTTGATATATATCGATGTGCACCTCAGCTCTCCTTAATTACATATCTCGAGCTATGGTTATTTCCTTACTTTCCACAAGAGGAAATGTTGAAGTGAGCATAGATGTTAAGACTCGATGGGTGCTCCCAAAATACTTGCCGACGCACATACATAACAAGGAAACGTTCAAATTTTTAAAACATCAATTGTACATGTCACGAGCCCATTGCTAAAAATTGTTATATCTCCATATTTTAACTATTAATCAGACGACTTTCCAATGAAATCCTTTAACAAATCTTCAGACGGGGACTTTTCCAAAGCAGCGGGCACTGCTGGGATAAACCAAAAAAAGGGCCAGGAATCCAAGGTGGAAATTCCTTTTTTCAAACCAAACAATGATACAGCTCCATCATGACTCATTAAAGAGCTTTGGCTTCTTCTTGCACAACGTTATGATTCGGCAAAAGCGGACCGAGACATCATCTTAACGTTGGGTTTTTATCAAAAGTCGAAATGATTGTCATTTGGAAAGTTGGACATCGAGCAGGTCGTTAGGCGTCGCGGGGCGATTAACATGAAAATTAGCGAGACGATTTACTGAGTGTAATGTAATAATGTATTAACCCACGAAAAGGGCCTCTCCCCAAGTTGCTTCTACTTTCCCCCGCCAGAAAGAAGCCACTGAAAAGCAGCACAACGTTATATAATAAGGAAGCGATGTCGCCCATTATGGGGATTTTAAATCTGACCTAGGCCTCTCCCCTTAAAAGGAGGTCTAAGTGGAATTCCTACTCCGACAATCTTTGTCTGTATATAGTGTTTCTCTCCCTCGACTCGTCTAATTTAATATTGTTACTGATCGAGGTGTACTACTATAGACATACGGAATCGTTCTATAAAAGTGATATATATAATATGCGCGTGTATAAAGTGGCGGATTATAGTTAGGAGCGGACCTTTAAGTAGTTTTGATTAATCCACTTATAAAAGTTTGGCATAATCTAATCACAGCATGTTTGACATATCCCTACTCGAATTTTCTACATCAAAAGAACCCGACAATAGAAAAGCAGAAATCCCAATCACACATGGGGTGTGTTCTTTTGAGTTGATCTTTTGGTTTACTAAAAATGATCAATCGAAGAAAATCATTTATGAAGTTTTTCTCGAAGCAAATGCACACTTAGAATCAAGATAAAGTCCAGCAATAACAACGTGAAAAAGAAAAGAAAAGGGTAGAGTTTGCCCATGCGAGGAAGAATAAGAATAACCATATACCATACTTAGGACCACTCTCTCTGCCCCGCCACCCTTTTTTTTTTTTCTCGTTTTAATGATTCTTGTTTCACACGACTGTTAGAGAAAAAGCATAATTTTCCACCGTTGTCTTCTCCTTCACTTCCCTAAAATCCCACCTCCTCTCTCCTCGCTTCGGGCCTTCATGTCTCTCGCGTTCGGGAAAAAGGAAAAAGAAGATAATTGCGATTCCAGTTTCCTGATTTAACTTGGGGAAAAAGCCCTCAAAAGCTGGGTGCATCAAAAGCCTCAGTCAGACCTCCAACGTCGCATCACTACAGAACAGAACGAAGTAAAAACCCACCGTCCATCTCCCCTTACTCCGCATCTTCCTCTCTGTCCCTCCCGCTTTTCGCTTTCTTTCACCGCTTGCCCAAAACCCTAGAGCCGGAGCGCAGAGAGAGAGAGCTTTTTCCTCCGGTCACCGTCTCCGGCGTGCGGTTCCCGGGAGCCAGGCTTAGCCGAGGGGGCGTTCTGAAGTGGGTAGGTTTCGCTCATGGGATGCAGCAGCTCCAAGCTCGACCGCCTCCCCGCCGTCTCCCTCTGCCGCGACCGCACGAAGCTCCTCGAGGACGCGCTCCACCGTAGCTACGCCCTCGCCGACGCCCACGTGGCCTACCTCCACTCCCTCCGCTCGGTCGGCGCCGCCCTCCGCCGCCTCTCTGATCAGAGTCCCCGCCAGACCGACGGCCGGAGGTCGTCGAAGCCGCCCGCTGGCGTCGGTGCCGCACCGCCCGATCACTCCCCCTCCTCCTCCTCCGGCTCGACCACCTCGTCCGGCTCTCACATCCACTTCGACGACTCCGAGGACGACCTCGATGTCAACATCAACAACAACATCGTCACGAGCTCGACCGCTCCTCTTCTGGGGAGCGATGCCCGCGGCGTCGGCGAGCAAGACGATTACTACAATCCCGAATCGTTCAATCCGTTCTTCGAGAAATTCGTGTCGATCAGCTACATGAAGAGTCAGCCTGCTCAATCCATTACTCACACTCTTCCGGTTTACGATCATTACAACGACCATAACGAGACCAGTCAGACCTATCATTATCGTTTTTCGCAACACGATGGCCATTTGGTGCCGAAAGCGCCGCCGCCCCCGCCTCCGCCGCCACCAACCGACTCGACGTGGGACATTCTGAATTTCTTCGACGGGTACGACGGATACGCAGAGCCTGTTGCCAGTCACAACAGATCCAAGGAAGAGAGCAAAGTTCCGAAGGAAATCACTTATGGAGATCATGGAATTACTGTTGAGGGAATGGAAGCAGGACAGAGGGAGCACGTAAAGAGCAATTACTACGTTAAAGTGCCTTCAGTTTCCGTGTCGGAGAAAGTTGAACCCAAAGAGAGGTACAGTTATTCAGCTGAACCGAAAGATGGAGAAAGCGGAAGAGACGTGTCCGACATCATCGAAGAAGTTGAATCTCTCTTTAAAGCGGCTTCGGAGTCCGGCGACAAGGTCTCGAGACTGCTCGACCTCGCGAGGTTTCGCTACCACCACAAGAACGGCGTCTACCAAGGTAATACCTGATAAATAGAATCAAGGAGTATTTGCGTGGTCTTGATAACTTTTTTCACTATTTGAGAGAAAAAGAGATTATCGATGGCATTTCGAGCAAATAGTAAACTTAATCATCAACCCCGGGCCATGTTTAGATTCTGCTAAAAAGCACAAATCACATCGTTATCATTCTGTCCCTCACATCAGCGAAGGGCAGTAACCCTACTTAACGATTTCCTTAATGACAGCTCCAGGCAAGACAACGTTGCATGCGATAGCCACGTCGCGAGCAAGCCTCGCTGCGAAAGCAGAGGGCGCATCTGCAAAAGGGGATGGGGACCGAGACGCGGATGCGGTGGTGGGCTCGCCCGGGAATTTCTCGGGCACCTTGAAGAAGCTGTGCATGTGGGAGAAGAAGCTCTACAGTGAAGTCAAGGTTAGTTGAGGGTATCATCTTTTGTATTCTTGTGTCAGTGTTTGTTGAAGTGGAGTTGCTTTTAAATTGAATCTCGCTTTGGCTTTTGCCTTTTTCATTTTCCCTTTCACTTTACTTAGCTTTTCCTTTTTGTCATGCTTATGGCCATGCATAATAGCATATACTAGATGAGTCTCCAGGCCAATCGTTATAAGGTATCAAAGTTATTAACAAAAAGACTATACGGATGGATTTTGATGTTTCTCACAGTTTCACATTTGGAATTTAGGTGGGTCTAGATTAAGATGCTAGGCAATGAATGCAAATCAAATCTCACTTCTTAGATCAATTGATCGGGATTAACTAGAATCGGCCTAATCAATTAATTCTCGAGTTAAATCACATCAAATCAATCTTTTTACTAGAAGAAAATTAGAAGAAAATTTGAGTTTGGCATGTGGAGAGGATCAACACAGGTAAAAAGCATATATGGAATACAATGTTCACCCGAATGCTATATATTGTTATGCTTCAGTTTTCCTCCACATTCATGACTTACTAAGCTCAAAAAATGGGTTGACTCCAAGGTCAAGCTGGTTGAGTTAGTCCTCATGTTATATTAGGTCTACAGTAGACCCAATTAAAAGGTGCCTAGGCAGAATCTTGAACAAGAAAAAAGTCACATTCTTTTGCAGAATTAATGAAATTTTTTATTAGATTCCTCTCTTGGCTCTCACTTTACCCGAAAAAGAAAAGAAAAGAAAACCGATATGATGGGTCAAGACATTAAAGTCACGAGGCTTTGGGGTGTTTTTGCTCTGTGTGATTACTTAATTGATTGAAGCCATATAAAATATTATCCTACTTTTCTTATTAGGCTGAGGAAAAGTTGCGCGTAATGTATGGGAAGAAGTGTAGGGAGCTGAGCCAGATGAGCAACAAAGGCGCCGAGGCGGGTAAAATCGAAGCGACTCGGGCCATGACCCTAGCATTGTCCACAAAACTGCAGATCGCAATTCACGTCATTCACAAGATTTCCATCAAAGCGAACAAGCTCAGGGACGACGAGCTCTGGCCTTGGATCCAGCAGCTCGTTCATGGGTATACATCTTGACTCGCTACTTGCTCCTTCCAACTCGTTTTGTCATGGATATCATATATCGTGATTGATTCTATTCACCATACTTCTTGTTTCTTTTATTTGAAAGATGGCTGGAGATGTGGAAGTCTATGGAAGAGTGCCACAGGGGTCAGTGCAGAGCAGTTGCGAAAGCAAAGAACTTGGACTCGGTTTTATCCACCCCGAAACAAATTGATGCGGACCATCTTCAGGAGCTCGTCCAGATCAAGCTTGAGATTCAGAACTGGACCTTATGCTTCTCTAACTGGGTCTTTGCCCAAAAGAGTTGCATCAAAGCTTTAAATAGCTGGCTCATGCGATGCCTTCCGCATGAACCAGAACAGACACCAGATGGTGTCGCCCCCTTCTCCCCCAGCAGAATTGGAGCGCCGCCACTTTTCGTGATCTGCAACCAGTGGTCGCAGTCTCTGGACAGGCTAACCGAGAAGGAGGTTGTCGACACTATGAAAGAACTTATGTCGACCGTCAATAAGATCTATGAGCAACACTTCGCGACATTGCAGCAGAAAATGTCAGCAGATAAGGAAATGGAGAGGAAGGTTAAGTTAATAGAGAGGACGGAGCAGAAGATTCACAAGGAGATGCAAGCCAAGGACCAATCTGCTGTATTGAAGTTTCGGGAAGATTCTGCTGCTCCCCTAAGCGCTCGAGGTGGAGTTACAGCTGGGAGTAGCGTACAGTCATGTCTCAAGCACATATTCAAGGCCATGGAGATTTTCTCAGCAGATTCCGTGAGAGCAACTGAAGAGCTATGTACACGTGCCCAGGAATACCCGAGTTCTCGACAAAGCTCGAAACGTTTCTGATCATAAAGCCTCGCAATGTCCCTCTATTTGGAGATCTTTTTTTCTGAGGAAAGGACCAAGTGAACAAAAAAACATGTATTCTTATTGCATGCTTGTAGCTACGCTGACATAATAAAGCTCGCTGAGGGCAATATTTGTGGTGCTCATGCTTCAATAATATACAAAGTGATATGGGAAGGAGATGCTTTTATGAATGCTATGGTTTCTAATTTTTGGTCAAAAGAATTGATTTAGTGGTCACCAATGTGTACCAAGTATAAGGGACTTAAGCCCCGTTTGGTTCAATATTCCCGAGGGGCTTTCAGGGCTAAAAGCCCATTGGGAAAAAATTTAGGTGTTTAGTTCAACATTTGGAGGTGTCTTTAGTCAAATGCTGGCATTTCGGAAATGCAAGTCAACCTCTACTGTTCATCCGTTGACTTTTTCTTTTTTTTTTTAAACCAATCATCTTCCCCACACTCCAACCACCGTTGATCGGCGACGAAGTTTCATCGAATTTTATTTTATTTTTAAAAAAAAATAATAAAAACCCTTTGCAAATGTTGGGTTCACCTTTTTTGGCATTTTTATCTTTTGACAATCAATAGCCCAACTTTTTTATCAATACACTAGAATGATCATTAATTAACGAAGGTAATTAATACTACAATAATTAAAAAAAAATTATTCAAAGTTGAAAACAAACCTAAAAGAACCCTAGGCCAAAAGTTGAGCTTTGCATCTAATTTATAATCAAATTCTTTTAATATAATTTTTAAATAAATTTACTAATATATATCTTTTACATTACTCTCAACATGAAAATATAAAAGGTTATATAGTCATTGTTTCTTTTTTGCAATTTTAAAATACTAAAACTTAAAAACTTAATTTTCGAGCTTTGCATCTAATCTATAATCAAATTCTTTTAATATAATTTTTAAATAAATTTACTAATATATATCTTTTACATTACTTTCAACATGAAAATGTAAAAGGTTATATAGTCATTATTTCTTTTTTATAATTTTAAAAATACTAAAAAAAACTTAATTTTTTAGATTTGCATCTAATCTATAATCAAATTATTTTAATATAATTTTTAAATAAATTTACTAATATATCTTTTACATTACTCTCAACATGAAAATGTAAAAGGTTATATAGTCATTGTTTCTTTTTGTAATTTTAAAAATACTAAAACTAAAAAATTTAATTTGGTCACACTAAAGGCTTTTCAAATATATGTTTACCAAACAGTCTTTGCATTTCCTAAAGATTTTCGGTTATAATTTACCAAACGAGTCTAAAGATTTCGAAAAACCCCTTTACCTCAAAAGTATTTGCATTCTCCCAATGGCATTTCCCAAAGCTGAACCAAACAGGCCCTTACTGTAAATTCTAATTGCTCTTTTCCTCCAAACTATATAAACAACATTACGCAACACACAGCTTTGGCTTTTCCATAAATGAAGAAGCTCATGAACTGTTTTCTGTCAGCAGTTTATTCCTCTATAAGGATTTCAGCAAACTTGTGGAGGATGTCAACGTGGGTGGTGATGATCTGTTTTGCTCTTGTACAGGCCCTGTCCATCTGCAGTTGCCACTCAATAAGCTTTTTGTGGGTAGGCATCTGCAAGCGAAATACCATAGGTCTCCTCTCAGCCCTTGCCAAAAGGTATTCGTACAGCCCAATATGACAGTCCACAAAGCAGCAAACACACTGACACCAAACCAAGCCCAGACAGCGAATCCGTATGTAACATTTCGTCCTAAAAGATGTTACTCTTCAAGTAAATCATTCTTCCTTTCCTATCCTTTTTTTGGGGTTTTATTAATCCGATCGTTGGGTTTTTTCCCATCAAACCAATCTTATTTTGACATCAAAGCTAACATCCTTCAAACAGAAGTAACCCATCGAAAACTGAGACATCAGTTCCCACCAGTGAACGAGAGTCAACTCCATGAGTATAGATCAGATACGTCTATTGACCTTCTAAAAGGTACCAAATAAAGCAAGTCAAATAACCGCAGAAGCAGCACCTTTTTCGCTTTATTAGGCAATTAAAAGATTGCTAAACAGAAGGATCCTTTCACTTCTCAAGGGTTTAATCATTTGCAAGGAACCAGATTACACTCAAGCACTCGTTTCAGATTTTCTTTTTACTTTCCATATTCTCTATGTAAGCCTAGCCCATACTGGCAATCAGAAAACCACCATGGTTCTCTGAACAGAGAGTGCTGAAGCGTTTCCAACATGCACATCTTTTAACAGACAAATGGAAAGTATGCATGCTTGATGTAAACATGAGAAGAGATGCCTGGACCGCTAGATTTACCTTCAGAAAGTGGAGGTGCCTCAACGCAAGTGATGTTGAGATGTTCATACTTGCCAACAAGCAAGGGCCTCTAATGGACCCTATGTGAAGAGAGGGGAAAGTTGGTGGCATATGCACACTAGCTCTGAAACTGAGTCCTGTTTGCAGCATAACATCCATTGAGATAATTAATCTCACTCAGCTGAGCATATAGAAATTTATCGACTTAACTTCAGAAACTCGCAAACCCAGCTGAGAATCAAGTTCTTGGAGAAAAAACATTCCAATTGGGATTTTGAGAGACATTGAGCAGCAGCAGATCACAAATGGCAACTTTCGCTGCCTCATTTCAACACTATGTCGGGCTAGCAACAATCTGTCGCAAAGATAGATGAATGAACATGATAATGTCAATTAGCCCACAATTATATAGGTCTGAATAGAAGAAGAAAGAGCAAAGAACACCAGTTTGTTGCCAATTTATTTTGCTTAAGCCAAAGTTAGATGCCATAGTGTCATCAAACAATCAATCAGTGTGCTTTAATCCTTCCAAATTATTTATCGAGCCCCCGTTGAGAGACCCAATTCCCAAATAGAAGTTGGGAATGCGCCACACATGGATGTACCTGAGAGACATTACGTGAAAGCGGTGGCTCGGCCGATGTTGCTGGAACTGTACTGGTTTGGGCTGATTTGGGGCGACATCTGCCATGCTGCCACATAGAAGTACAACCTGCTCCGCTTCATTGATGGCTCGGACAAGCATGAACTTGTAGGGGGATGATGAGAAGCTATAGAGTGGTCATAACAAGGCGGGTTGGATGATCTGGTGACAACAAGACTAGTGCATCCCATGGAGAGATGTGCTTAACATGGCACTAGGAGATATTGGTGGTGCTTGTATAGGGTCGTAGTTTGAATCAGCAGATAGATCGAAATAGCACAACATGAAATGAGAAACAGTTACAGCAGCAACCATTGGAAATCAATCGATTGTCCTGTGATTTTTTGATCCAAGAAATGTTTGATTCAACAAAATTCAGAATACCAATCATGGTAATAACAAGTGGCACATCTTTTCTTTTTCTCGAACAAACTTGTAAAAAAAAAAAAAAAACTCTGGCAAAAGTCAAATTTTATCTGCCAACTTGTTAGTTTTGACTAAAAAAGTGATACCACATCCACGTCTCTCACTCAACCAGACCATTGGGCTCAGTGTCAACCGCATCGTCTGCTAAATATAGTCGGCAGTGGACTCCAATAAAATTTGTCTTCAATCTATGAATGGCAACCATAAGGCTTGGCTAGTCACACTAGACATAGCAAAGCATGTTATGGTGATGTCCAGATTAGTGATCTAAAGAGTACAACCTAATCAACTAATCACTGAGGTCATATTTGAGAGCTTAAACTGGGGTTTTACAATCCTGTGGATGCCGGAGCTGTACTGATGATGCTGTCTTGGCACTCTTCAATAAAACCTAAAATTATTTACAATTGCTTTGCCTCTTCCATGACTCCACAGTCATTTAATTTAACAAAAAAAAAGTTAGTACCAGAAAAAATTGGCAAGAGAGAAAGAGACTATCTAACAAAACTGTCGCCACTTTCTCCTCACTTTGAAAATTATCCTTGGCTTATCACCCCTCTTTTAAATTTTGTCACGACCTCAGGAGAAGCAGGTATTTGAGAAACTAAAAGAACCAGGCTTGCATATCTATCACTAGCTCCTTGTCCTCAGAAAAAATAGACTCCAAAATCTCATAGACCAATGCTGCATAATATACTGAACACGAACTCAAAATTGACCTACACTTACAAGCTCATCCAGTGCCATCAGGTATAAACAGGAGACCGCCATCTTACATGAATTCCAAATCGTCTTCCTGCTGTTCCAGAACGATAGTGGCCAGAGCAAGTCTATATGCTGAAGACCTCATGTTCCTTACTAGAACATATATCTCCTTTTTCCTCCGTTCCACAGACATCTCAGTCCATTGCTCCTCTCTGAGATGAGCTAGATAGTTTACCTCACAAAAAGCTTCTGCTGTCAGCTTCTCGCTGAATAAGGAAAAGAAAAACCATTATTGCATGCAGTATCACGACAGTTTGGAAGCATGCGCACTATATATTTAGAAATATTTTTAAGCATGATATTGAGAAATAGATATTCAGGAAAGGATGTTCTCCAACCTGCCCCGAACGAATCCTGTTGTGACAAATCCAATAGGCCAACGGTGACTCTCCCTAGCAATCGGGTCCTCTGGCACTTGGATTTCCCATTCGCCAGGACAAACCTCTTTGAAGTACGATGCTGCAGCCGATTGTGGCATTTGTAGACCGATTTCATTGTTTTCTAGCCTGCATCAAGCGCAGCATACAAATCTGAAGTATGAGAGAGAGAGAGAGAGAGAGAGAGAGAGATCCTAAAGGACAGATCTGAGAACGCAAGTCAATGGCATGGCAAGCAGAGGGTTATTTCAAATGAATAAGCTAGAACGGTACAAAGCCAATAAAGTAAGTCCAAAGCTTTGGATTGAGGAGATATGATGATAGAAAAAGAAATGCTTCTATTGATGTTTCACCTGCAAAGTTAACTCCTTCACTTATTCCCTCAACAGTCGGGAGGGGGTGTGTGGTGGAAATTAAACCCTCTAAGGGTGAGTTTTTGAAAAATTCGAAAAGCAGCTTTGGCTTCTCAGGTGATTTAGTGAAAGCAGGAGGCTGCTTTGGACCATGGGTGTGAAAGGCAGGCTTTGGGGTCAAGAACTTGTAAAGAATTTTACCAAGCACCAAAATTTTCAATCAAAAGACTTTGAAATACAAAACTGCATTTCAAAATTTCCCCAAACTCACAACATGAGAAAGATGTATTTGCACCCATCAAACTGGACTGATGCAGACATCATATCCTCCTATTTTGTATTTTCCAGGAACATATAGATAACATGGCCCAAGAAAAATTGGGAGATAACAACAACCAGAATGGATACAGCAAAAAATGATGAGAGAAAATTCTAGAAAAGCTGAAAGAATGTAATATCATGATAATATAAAATAGAGAGAAGTCACTACCTCGAAGCCCTTGATGATATATCGGTGAAACGAGGTGCACATACAATTGCTCCTTCTTCAAAGAAACCTTCCTTTGAAGCGTGCAGAATCACCCTTAGGAAACATAAGTCATGACTAGCCATGATTCGAGCGTTCCCATTTGCCAATCCGCTAAAATTGCTCTTGTCCTTCAAAGCCTTCAAGAAACTCCTATCATTCACCATTTTGTAAGGAAATAAAAATGAATGACCGCCATAGTTATCTTGAAGGAAGCAGGTCAGCTCCTTGTTTGTCCTGACTACAGAACCCCCAAGACCACACATATGATCTTGGAGTCTGGATGGTGTCACGCCTGATGTACTATTTGTCAAGCTTGATGAACTGCCGTTGCTTGTGCTTCTTTCACTGGAGATCATAGTATCTACCCCAGCAGTATATGCCTTGTCAAAAGGGCAAAGAGTACTCCATGGCGGTGGAATGGGAACTTTTAGAGCTCTGACTGCAGGAGGACGGCGATCTGCTTTTGAATGAGAAGCAGCGGCTTCGATTGCCATAAGGGATGTATACGCATTGCAATCAGGATAATCCCATGGAAAGTAGGGCAGGTAAGCCTGCCAAATGAGAATTGTATGCTACTTTTAACAACCGGCCATAGTAGATCACAAATTTCATGCTTCAGAACTTACATTGTTTGCAATCCAGTGCTTCTCCCTCAAACCTATGGCATGAGCCCCCTTGGAAATAAAAGGAATCCAGAAGGCCTTGACCCAACTCAAGGGAAGTATGATTGACCATCTATAAAGAACAAGACAATTATGAATTCATCTTTTATATGAAGAGTATTCTACACGGGGTTGGAGAATAATGGAAGTGGCAAATAATCATCACACACGCACACAGATAGCCCATTGCAACCTCCTAAGGAGGTCCTTGAACTTGGATATTCAGATCAGAGGCTTGTCTCATTACCGTCTTATGTAATTGCATAGACTAATCAACACATAAAACTACTTGACATTCAAAGTCATAATCAGAAGTGAATATAAATAACCATTACTGCTGAGGATACAATAAAATGAAAAAAGAAGACTAATAGGTTGCAAATGACAAATAGCTACAGAGCAGCTCCAGCACCTATTATTAATAATTTCTTTCATTGGACAATTATCAGATAAGCCAAGCACAAGGTCAAGATCTTTTCCAATTCAGACTAAAAGATTATATAAATTCTCTAAAAAAATCTCTCCAATGATGAATAAAAATGTAGAAATTTTTCATCCCTCCTGTATCTTTACATTACAGCTGCCCAGAGGGGTGACGTACTCTCAAGTGAGCAAAAGATGTTCAGATTTCTCAAAGAAGAAATAAGAAAATAAAACAAAAGAAAAACCTATCGCAAGCCTTCATGTAAATAATTTCTGCAGCTAAGCATCCCCTTTATCAAGATGTCTTATAGAGCAACAAGCCAGAAACTTATCATGGCATCAAGATATAAATTTAATTACCCTTTAAGACGGTCATCTGTGCTCCCATTTCTTAGAAGCATTATAGGGCAAGATCTTGAAGACTGCGACCTACATAAAGAATTTGACATCCCGGAATTAAAATTATCCAAGCACAAGAAATCCATACGCTTCCTCTGCCTCTCCATGTGAAGAACATTCTCTTCAATTGGGGTTCCTATTCCTGAAGCAGCATCCCACAAACCATGATGTGCCTGTGACCTTAGGAGTAAACCTCCTCCTTTGTCCAGAGGTTGTGTCATAGATGGCTGCTTTTCAGTTACATGTGATAAAACCTCATCAACTGTGCTAACAGCTATCATTTTTGAATCATCAACAGCTTCTTCATCCTTGTATTCCCGAGGGTCCTTGACCATAAGAGATAGAATTGCACGAGAAAGAAAATCATCCTCATTGTGAAGCAAATCACATTCCGTCTTCTTTTCGTCCTTACTATCCTCAACAGAAGAATGCTTCTTCAACTGAAAAGGTCTTTCTAAAACGCTGCACAACCAGCCAGAACCATTTAGCCAACTCCAAATAAACAAGAAGAAAAATTGGAATTATCATGCTCTTTGATAACTCACTTTTTTATTGGATGTAAAATCTTCTGAAGAAGCTTAAAAGCACCTGATCCCATAACTTCCAACTTTGTAAGATGACCCTCAAGCGAAGAGCATCGGATCAAACTACCCAATCCATCCATCTGACATGAAAGAACGGAGACAATGAAGATGTAGAGAATCATCGCCATACCAGCCACTATTAATTGCTAGGAGCCCAATATTTTAGTGATTTGATAATCAACTTTGAAATTCCAGATTTAGCAGAATGAGCAGGAAGTCCAGTCAAGTGGATTAAGTAGTTAGTGCAACACTCTAAATATAAAGCAAAATTGCTGTGATTTTTAAACTTTTTTCCTTTTCTTCTTTTCTTTCGGTAGAAGGGAGGTTAGGGATTTCAATAAACATGGCAATAATTGAAACAGGAATCTGCTACGACCAGAAGCTCGACTTTGGTTCTAGGAAAAGTGGAGATACAATTTTTCTACCACTAATGTCATAGTCCTAATATATATACAATTTTTCTACCACTAATGTCATAGTCCTAATATACTTCATTGATAAACTGAGTGAAGGAACTATAAGAATACCTCCTTTTGACATGCACACTTTAGAGCATCATATCCTTCAGTAAAGGCTGACACATGTACCCAGACCCATAGCTGACGAAATGGAACAGAGCCATCGATATTCTTGGGTGCACCTTCCCCATTTAAAGCGCAATTCTGCTGAACTTTACCGGTATTATGCCGGTCCAAATGTCTCCACATATACACAACTGGAGCAATTGGCTTAGAAAGAGGTGTTCCAACATCATGAAGCTGCAAGACACGAGTTAAGAAGTTACGAAATTTGGATCCAAATTCATCATTTGTTTACCTTGAATTCCATTGAAGTCATTTACCATAGCCCTTCCATATGTAACGCCAGAAAGAATTGACTGAGCCATGTCCGTTGGATGAGCAGATGGAGATGGAACTAGTACTCTATCTAACACTGAAACCAAAGAATCCTGCAACCATAGAAAGTATTACTAGTTTAATTATGATTGATATTACTGAACAAAAGAGGAGACTGTCCAGTTCTAAGCTAAAACTATAATCAGATTGCTTAAGCCGCTAAAGCTTCAATGCAAAAAGTTCTTTCTTATATGGCATATATAAATCAGTTGACAAAAGTAACAATATAAACAAGAAATGAGCTCACGTATACATAATGACACAAATTATGTAGGTTCAAAGACATAAGATGTCACCTCTGGACCCTCCAACTGGACAGCAAAATGGTAACTGGCATCATGGATGACTACTCCTTGCTTATACCACTTCAAGAGAGCTCTTGAACCTCTCCCTCTACAACACAGAAAAAATAAAAATAAGTATCTTGAAAAGTCTCAATGCATATTTCTTTCTATGGATTCAAATTCCAGTCACATCCATAAATAAACCAGTTTAAGAAGGGGGCAAAAGACAAGTTTCTGAAGGCTGAACCCTATAGGGGTACAAAAAGACCAAGCTTAGCATACCCTGTCAATTGCTCTAATCCATTAAAAACATCGAGTCATGATATTATTGATGAAAAAGACAGCTTGATCACCTGCCCTGCAAACCAAGAGGAAGGTAAAAGCCCCACAACTTGGTCATAGTAAACCGCTTCGCATGCCAAACATGAGTTCTAAGTCTCCTAGTTCCATCCCCTGATGTACAGAAACCACTCTCAGGATTTTGTTTCAGCTCATTTCTGCGTCGTACACGTCGCGGAACTTTGCCTGGAGCTGTAGAGTTGTGATCAGCACCAGCCACCTGTGAATTCTTTTGCTTCTTCCTATGCCTTTTGTTGGCCAGTTGGTTGTCATGGGCAGTGGTTCTCCTCCTCTTATTCCTTTGGGAGCGAAAATTATTGCTCAATCTGTTGGCTACAATGGAGTGTAGATTCTCAACTTCAGCGGCTCTAGATTCTGCAAACTTTCTGACACTGAGAGTTCGAGGAGCCACTGATCTTTTACTTCCATCAGAGCCCATCACTGCCCACGGAATAACCACAGAATTGTTATTCAGTTCCTGTCAAATAGTTTCGGATTTGAACTTCCAATTGATGTAAACCTTAAACAATGCTAAAAAAACTCGATATCTGACATCTTATTTATACTGAAGAAATCATCCTCAAACTTAAGGCACCAGACGCTACAGCCGTTGGTGACTATCCGAAAACTATTGTTAACTTAACTTCAGACACTCTACAACCTCCTACAGCCAACAGCAGTTGGCCACTTGTACCAATTAATGGCAATAACCTCGATATAAAAGGAAAAAACCAGTGTCTAAATTTGCGGCACTCTCGCCATTGTTACGCAATCCAGAGTGATAAAAAAGAAATCCTCCCGAGAGAGAGATTTGCAGGTAAGAGCAACAGAAGAATAAGCAATATGATCACACATATCAGTGATTGCAAAGAAAATCGCACCGGCGCATGCTCAAATAGAGAAGCCAAGTAAAGATTATCAAGCTTTCGGAGGGCAAAGACCACCGTGAAAGACGAACGCAACTAAAACCTAACAACCGATTGGACTCGACGCGCACGGAACCCTCATTGCTCAATAAGATCAAAAACAGGGAGGCGCGAAGGCGGCGCAACCGCACGGATGAGAAAACGCGGAGAGAAAGAGACACGCACGCTCCTTGAGCTTCAGCGACGGCCGTAGTCGACGGTGAGGTGGCGACAGAGAGAGATGGACCTTGAGCTCGAGAAGGCACGGCGGCGAGTTCGGGCGGTGCGGCCGCGGCGGTGGAAGCGGCGGGGCGAGGCGGGCTAGGAAGTGCGGCTGACGAGGGGGAGGAGGGAAGGGGGGTTTTTCCTTTGTAAGGAAGATTACGGGTTCTAAAAACTCGTGCGAAGTCTAAATATTTCGAAAATTTACCATTAGGTCCGACTGTTTTGTAATATGTATAATCAGGCCCTAATTAAGGGACGGTGGCGCCGTCTCGTATCAAGTATCTTATGCGATTTCGATCATAATCATGCAAAATTTTTATTAATCATTCATTGTGTGGCTTGATTATGAAGATTAATTGAAAATTAAATCTAAATTTCATACAAAATCGAGGAGAAATATTTTTTAAATAATATTTTTGGTGGTGCCCTTAAATCCCATGTCAAATAATTAGAACCTCATCCAAATTTCAATTAATAAATCATAGGTGCACATAATCATATAAAGATGACTCTTGTATATTCAATTTACGTATGTTTTCACCTTCTCGAAAAGGGTGACTACTCAAACAACCCAAACCAAGAAAAGTCTATAGCTAATCCACCTAATTATACAACTTTTGCACTCAAACTACATAAAGCAAAAGAAACAATCAAACGCCATACAAGTTACTCAAACCCATTAGACCCCGCCTCCCCACCGCATCGATCTCATCACTAAACACATCATGAGTGGCTTTCGACTTTGCCTCCTCAAGCTAGTCCCTGACTCTCGAAGTGTCAATGCCCTTGAGCAACTCCACGAACTCGGATGCCGTGCCCGAGAAGAATGGTACACCGGCCGCTAGGGGTAAGCATGGTTTCAGGGTAAAACTTAGAACCTGAGAACCGAACCGATAAGAACTTATAGGTTCCAAGTTTTGAGGTATGCAGAGTAAGTTCCAGGTTCAAAAAAATGAGGAACATATTTCAACAAGTAGGTTTCAGATTCTTAATTTGAAAAACTTGGAATTTGGAACCCATAACTTATAAAATAGAACCTAAAATAAGTTTTAAAATTTTTCTTGATCTATGTCTCCGTGCGATCTTCTGATATTTTATACTATCCGATAATGAATGTATAATCTGAAAGCATTAGTCCAATTTTCATTTTATAACTAAGATTTTTACTTTATTAATGTTCATATTTTTGTATGTCTTGATTAGTGAATTGTAATATTTCAAATAATAACATAAATGGGATCTGGGTAGACCTTGGAACCTATGATAGGATAGGTTTCAAGTTCTAGGATATGCAATGTAGGTTATGGGTTCCAAAAAATGAGGAACCTATTCCAACGGATAGGTTCCAAGTTCAAGATAACATCTATATGGAACTTAAAATCGTTCACTTCTACTTTTATCTAGTTGAATTCCTTGCCAAGAATTCATTTTCTTATGTTGATAGTTTTGTTTATTTTGTATTATTTTTTATGAATGACAAGCTTATTTATTATTATTGCATTCATTTTCATTTTATTTAACTAAAAAAAGAAAAAAAGAACATGTTGGACCCTATAATTTGTGACAAGGTAAGTTCCAAGTTCCAAAAAATGAGGAACTTATACTCGATAGTAGGTCCCAGATTCTAAGCGGAATCTGTAAGGAATTTGGAACCACTCACCCTACCGTCCACGAAGTAGCAAGCACATCAAGACCAAACCAAGCCCAGAGAGCAAATCCATTCGTAACGTTTGGGCCTAAAAGATGTTACCCTTCAAGAAAATCATTTTCGGCCGTGAAGACGTCATATCATAATATGTATATAAAAAATTAGTTTATAAAGAACGTTTACAAGAACGATAAATAAAGAAGTAAACTCTACACTGAAGAAGGGAGACAGGTTAATGGATTCCATAAGTCCTCACCGAGTAACTCTTCCTTATTGGAGGTATAAATGAAGAGGAGAGTGGAATCATTCTTCCATTCCTTTTATTGCCTTTACTTTTTTCGTTTTATTAATCCGATCCTTGGTTTTTCTTGTTTTCCATCTAACCAAATCTTATTTCCACATGAAGATGGAATTAAATCATGGAGCGGTGCATGAGTGTTCCAAGAACACACCATCCAAAACTAACTTGGTTTGAAAAGATTTGAACTCGAAAACCTTTACACTTATGTCATACAAGATTTTGTAAGATTATCGCTAACTACTCTAAAAACTCAAACTATTAAGTAAATATAGACATTTCAAAATGAGTTATACACCAATTTCTTAATCCATATTTGATTGGTTGATGGGTTATTTTGTTTAATAAATTAGTTATAAAGGGCTTAAGAATGGCAAACCCAAAAAATACGAATGTTAAATGGATTCACGATTTATCCAAATCCAACCGACATTTGTGATTTTTCTCTTCACCCTATATGAGAAAATAATGAATTTCTCAAACTATTCCAAATTCAAAGAAGTTCTGGTGGGCACACAAGATGGGTTTGACTTCACTCCTATAAAAAAAATATCGATACGGCTTCTTCTTTTCCATGTTTTTATTTTTATTAATATCACAAGTTTCGCCTATTATTGGAATATATATCTTTCTCTAGTTGTACGTGGCATTGTTATTTTCGCTTAATATCCTAATTTTAGTTCTTGTCATTGCAATCCATGATCAGGATTGATCATCTTCTTCAATAATTTATGTTTCATCTAATTAAAATTTCAATTCCTCCATATTATTCGTTGCTATAATTTTATAAATTCACTACCAAGTACTAACTTTCTCTTATTGTTCATTGCGAATCAATACAGAAAGTAAAAATTCCATGCAATGTTAAAACCCAATTCTTTAACATCTTATAGTATAACTAGTGATTTTGTCTAAATATCGATACACATGTAAAAGAACTGAGGAATTTTGGAATGAGAATTATGTCCTTCATTGCCACAGAAACGTAACATATATACAAGAATATACAGCTATCAAACAAAATCCTAATTAGGCTAAACTACCAAAAATACAAGGATCACACAATAAAAAGATATGCATACAAAACTTCCTAAGTAAACGGCCTAAATAAAATGCCTAAATAAAGCATATCACAGCTGCATTTCCAATATATTTACTTTTCCAATACCCCCTCAAGTTGGAGCATGGAGATCTCGAATGCCCAACTTGCGAAGAAGAAAGTTAAATTGATCCTTTCCCAACGCCTTCGTGAAGATATCAGCCGGCTGCATTGAACTACGTACGTAATCTGTTTGAATGTTACCATTAAGTATCTCATTACGAATAAAATGACAATCCACTTCAATATGCTTGGTGCGCTCATGATAAACAGGATTGGCGGCTATATGTAAAGCTGCATGACTGTCACAATATAGGCGCATAGGTTGAGAATGTGCCACACCAAGAGAATCCAATAATCCTTTCAACCACTTAAGTTCACCAACTGTAGTACTCATAGACCCGTATTCAGCTTCAGCGGATGAGTGAGACACTATCTGTTGCTTCTTAGTCTTCCACGAGATAGGTGATTCTCCCAAAAGAACAAAGCAACCAATCAAAGATCGTCTCGTCAAAGGACAACTAGCCCAGTCAAAATCGCAGTAAGCAGACAATTTGAGGTCACAATTGGCACGCAACATAATACCTTGACCTGGATTTCCTTTTAAATAACGCAGAACTCTCACAGCTACCTCCCAATGAGCTTTCTTTGGCTGCTACATGAACTGTGCAAGAATATGCACACAGTAACACAATTCAGGTCGAGTTATTGTTAAATAAATAAGCCGACCCACTAGTCGCCTATACTGAGAAGGGTTGTCTACATCATCACTCTCAGTAAGGGCTAGCTTGTGATTTTGTTCAAGAGGAGTTTTAGCCGGCTTGGAACCCAGCAATCCGACCTCAGAAATCATGTCCAACGCATACTTACGTTGACACAAGAAAATGCCATCTGAGTTTCTCACCACTTCAATCCCCAAGAAAAATTTCAGCTTCCCCAAGTCTTTCATATGAAAACAACGACTCAGATAGTTCTTAAACTTTTGCACAGCGGAAATATCATTATCGGAGATAATGAGATCATCAACATAAATAAGCATATTCAATTGAGCAGTCCCAACTCGAAAAGTGAACAAGGAGTAATCTGAATATGATTGCTGGAATCCATAAGCTTTCAAAGATGCAGCCAATTTCGCAAACCAACATCTAGGTGCTTGCCGCAAACCGTATAGAGATTTCCGAAGTCTACATACCTTCCCTGGTGATTGAGAGGCAAATCCATGTGGCATCTTCATGTAAACCCCTTCCTCTAAATTGCCATGTAAGAAAGCATTTTGAACGTCCATCTGATGAAGTTCCCAATTCTTTACAGCCGCAACGGCAAGAAAGGTGCGTACAGTGCACATTTTTGCCGTAGGAGCAAAAGTCTCCTGATAATCTATGCCTTCAACTTGATTATTTCCTAGTATCACCAACCGCGCCTTGTATCGTTCAACACTTCCATCAGAATTGTACTTAATTTTATACACCCAATTGCTTTCTTCCTAAGTGGCAAATTTTCGACTGTCCATGTGCCATTATCTTCTAAAGCCTGTATTTCTTTACTCATGGCTTCTCTCCACCGTTCATCTTTAATTGCTTCCGCATAAGAGTTTGGTTCATGTCCTGCAGTAATTGCTGCCAAGAAACATCGGTGTTGCCTAGAAAAATTTTCATAACTCACATAACGTGCTATAGAATAAGGCATACCTGAGGATCAGATCGGGCAGATGAGCATGTCGAGGGGCTTATTCTGATGGTATTTGTCACATAATCTTTCAAACGAACAGTCGGTTGCTTGATCCTTTATCCCCTGCCTAGCTGCTCTTCGACGACTTCACTTCTTTCCATGTCCTCATTGTTTGTGAGGATCAATTCCTCCATTTCATGATTCACCTCATTTTCTCTATCTATACTTTCGGTGTGCTCCTCTCTCAAGTCACTTTTTAAATCATCAACTTCATCACCCAACTCCATAACTATATTTTTAATGAGTTCATCACTTACTGTTTTCTCATCAGCATATGGAAATTATGTTTCAGCAAAAACTACACCTCTTGATACAAAATATTCACCAGCTTCTAAATCATACAATCTCCACCCCTTCTTTCCCAACGGATAACCAACAAAAACACACCGACGACTTCTACTAGCAAATTTATCTTTATCCCGATTCTGATTATGCGCATAGCACAAACAACCAAAAACCCGAATATGTTTGAAAGAAGGAGGTTGGCCAAAGATAACCTCATATGGGGTTTTACCATTCAATAATATAGATGGAGTCCTATTAATCAAATACCCAGCTGCGAGTACACATTCTCCCCAAAATTTTATGGGTAAATTTGCTTGGAAACGCAAAGCTCTTGCAACACTAAGGATATGGCGATGCTTTCTTTCCACTCGGCCATTTTGTTGAGGTGTGCCAACACAAGAAGTCTGATGCAATATCCCATGTTCTTCAAAATATTCTTTCAAACACAAAAATTCACTTCCGTTATCACTTCTAACGATTTTCACATTTTTCTCAAATTGGCATCTAACCATCGCAATAAACTTCCTAAGAACACTAGCCACTTCATTTTTTCCATTCAGCAAATATATCCACACAGCACGAGAGTAATCATCAACAATTGTCAAGAAATAAATTGCTCCACACGAAGCTGGAACTTTATAAGGTCCCCACAAATCACAATGTATCAATTCAAAACAATCTTTTGCTTTATTGTCACTAGAAAAGAAGATCTCTCTTATTTGTTTTGCTCTAAAACAAACCTCACAAGTTTTCTTGGTTTTCCTAACCATTTTGCCAGCTTCTGGAATTAACTCCACCACCTTAAAAGAAGGATGATCCATTCTTTTATGCCAAAGCTCAAAGGATCCCATATCAGCCACCGTGCAAGCATGTACCGAAGTCACTCCCTTGAGAAAGTAAAGCCCCTCGCGTTGCTCACCTGCTCCAATCAGGTTCCTCGAATTTAGGTCATGTATAGCACATATTTTGTTAGTGAGTTGGATAACCAAATTTGAATCATTAAGAAGTCATGATACAGAAATCGGATTGCATTTCAAATTGGGCACAAAAAGAACTCATCGCAATTTCAAGTCTCCTCCAAGCAACATAGTTCCTTCTTTCACTGCCATGGTCTTTTCTCCATCTAGTAACTCGACTGAGCATGGCACAATGTCACGCAATTCTTTCAAAAATGCCAACGTTCCTATCATATGGTGGGAAGCTCCCGTGTCAATAATCCAAGGAAAAATACTCTGTTTACCTGTCAGCCTCTCATGGGCACCATTTTGATGAGAACTTAACATTCCCAGTAAAGTTGTCCACTACTCATCATTCAATCCACTAAGACCCTTTCGATATGAATCTGTCACAACTCCTCGCCCACCATCAACTTTGGTTGCCTGTGAGACGTTGGCACGAGCACCTCCTCCCTTGTTACGTCCACCTCTATTATTGCGCTTTTGACCACTAACTTGTCCAACAAAGGTTCCACGTGGTCTATTAGCCCACCATTCTAGATATCCTATCAGCTGGAAACAACTTTCAGCATCATGTCCCTCTCGATTGCAATTAGAACAAAAATGGATTTTATCTTTATCCCCCCTTGAATTTTGACCACCTCCCTGGATTGCAAAACTCATGGGATTGCTTCTTTCATCCTTGGTTTGTGTCATGGTTCGCACTCACTCTTGCTGAACAACCATAGCATAGACGCAATTCAAATTAGGCAAAGGTTCAGTGCTCAAAATATTAGCGTGCACTGTTCCATATCCTTCTTCATCTAAGCCCATCAAAAATTGATGAACTCTCTCTTCTTCACGCTTTCTTTCCAATTCAATGGCAAAATTGCATCTGCAACCTGTACAAACACACACTGGTATCTGATCATAGTTATTTATTTCATCCCACAAGATTTTGAGTTTACCGAAATAGGACACAATGGGTTGACCATCCTGCCTACAATTGGCCAAATCCAATCTCAGTTGCTGCATCCGTGGACCATTCCCAATTGAGAATCTCTATTTGATATCCTCCCACAAATCTTTCACACTCTCTATGTGAGAGATAGTTGAGCGAAGTGTCGGTTCAATGGTATTAAACACCCAAGAAACCAACATGGAATTAACCGTCCACCAATCTTCAAGTTCCAGCGAATCATCCGCTGGTTGCTTGACAGATCCATCAATAAAACCATATTTCTTCTTGGCTCGTAATGCAGTCCGCATAGCTCGCGCCCATTCTTCATAATTCTTGCCCTTCAACTGAACTTGGGTAATCAGGTTACCCGGGTTATCATTCGAATTTAGTGTGTAAGAGCTAGGGTTTTCTTGTCCGTTCCAGAACTCTCCTCAACTTTTTTTTCATCAACCATGGCTCTGATACCATGTAAAAGAACTGAGGAATTTTGGAATGAGAATTCTGTCCTTCATTGCCACAGAAACGTAACATATATACAAGAATATACAGCTATCAAACAAAATCCTAATTAGGCTAAACTACCAAAAATACAAGGATCACACAATAAAAAGATATGCATATAAAACTTCCTAAGTAAACAGCCTAAATAAAATGCCTAAATAAAGCAGATCATAGCTGCCTTTCCAATATATTTACTTTTCCAATAACATATAAAGAGCTCAAATTATGTAAACTACGTGGATATTGATTTCATAGATTGGATTGAATATAAAAGTATTTTAATAAACGAGTCGGGTACAAATCGGGCCTAGTTTAACACATGTCATGTTAGGCGAATTCTCGTACATGTCGCTTTAGCGGACGATGCTTGGACATTATCAAACTCCTCCTCTTCTTCTTTTTTTTTTTTTGTCAATTTCGTGGAAAACAATATTGCGACGTAAAACCGGGGCAAATGTCCAAAGAAGATGCCAAGTTATAGGTGGGGGGACCTTTATTCTGCGCCGGGGAAGCTAAACGGCTGTCGGTGACTGATCGGGCCTTCGAGAGGCCCAGCGATGGGCCCATCCAGAAGGGACAAATGACGAGGGCACGGAGAAGATAGGACCAACCTCCCTTCGGTGCTGTCCTTCCTCCTATCATTGAGCCCGGCCAGTCGAATTAGATTCTTGGTTTTGCGAATGCTCGACGTAGAGTGACTCATCACCTAACAATTGGAACGTGCACAGTAGTGCCCTACACCTTTCACGATCATCCCCCAGGCCATTCTGTAGCAAAATCCTAAGGACACGTCGATATCGATTTTAAATTAGCGATACAATGCGCTCGATGCATTCTTAAATTACTTCGTTAAAAACTCGTGTGGTTCATGCACTGTTCTAACAACTTCATCGACAACTACAATCCAAACTCAAGCATGGATATTACTGATCAGTTATTGTTGGTGCCTTTCTCGATTTTTGAACTTGATACTTCAAAACAGTCAAACCAATAACTCAAAGAAGATATGGATTTACGATTCGAGCCATGAAGATGAAATAATGAATGTCAAAAACAACATTGAGAGAGAGACTCTCGTTTCAAATTATCACTATAATATTTATTGCGACCTTGAAAAAGGATTAGATGACCGTCCGTTTTTATTTTCCTTTCCAGATTCATAGGATCCGTTATGTGTATATATGTTACAAAGGTAGGTAAGAGGAATGTAAGCTTTTGAGAATCCTCCAAACCTCCCAAAGTTAGTAGAGCTCAAGGACAATCTGGATGGTCAAATGACAACCCGTCACTCCCACCTTCATCCCGGAAATATAGGCAAAAGGCTTTGAGACAGCTTCCTCGAGAAAGGCAATGAGTCAAGGACAACGTAAGAGATGGAGACAGGATAAGACTTGGGAGGTCCCTGCTAGTCCTTACACAAGATAATATCATTCTCGCGAACCCAAAATAATAATAATAATAAATAACTCATTATATGAACACGTCCTCAAAGGTTAAATCACGGTGGGACAGCGGTATCTTTGCCCGGTTGGCCAGGGCTAAAAGATTAGAATACGGTTTTTATCCATCAGCCTTGGCTATCTATACATATGAGGCACGAACACCGACTATTAATGCACCGCCAATTCATTAGTGTCATTGGTTTTTTAATATATCAAGGAATGTGGGTCTTTTGCGAAATCCATTATGATACATAGAGCCTTAGCGAACCCTACGCGTAATTAAATTTTTCTCTATAGAGATTGGCCATTTAAGTTTGTGTTTCAATCTTAGCCAGCCTTAATCAGGACACCTATTATATTTTGCCAATGTTGTCGAGATACGGAGAATGGAATAAGATGCGGTTCTCTACCGGAAGAAATGATTGCACCCTCGTTTTGACTCCATTCATGCTCTCTTGTGCACCTAAATCATAGACCTATACATCATCGAAAAGCGTAGGACTTAAAGAGGTTGTATATACATATAACTTATTTCCTTATCATTTAGCCTAAGCAGGTCTAATTTTAAAATACATGATACGAGAGCAGCAAGAAAGAAAGAGAGAAACATAGCTAATCCTACTTGCTAATTAGAACTCACAAACACAAATTGGTGGTCGAAAAAAGCAACTAATCGCGAGAGTGGATCCGTCTTCTTTAAGGCCCGATGTCAACTGATATCCTCCTCGTTAACGAGCGATCTCGGTCTGCAAGGCCGAGTTCAACTCAACCTGCTCAGCCTCCCAACTCGCTTCCGCTACCGCCGCGCTGTGGAGGGGCACGTATTCCTGTACAGAAACAGAACGGGCAAATTACGAGGGGACGACAAGGAGGGCACGTGAACACGACGCATCGCGTGTTGCCGCAGGAAAAGACAAGCGAACGCAAACCTCGAGCTTCTGAAGCAGCTCTGGAACACTCGTGGCGGAGACGACGATGCTTCGCTCGCAGGGCTTGATAAAGCCGTCGTCCACGGCTTTATCGATGAAGGCGAGCAGACCATTGTAGTACCCTTCCACATTTAGCAAACCCACCTGCCATGATGATCAACTTGATAAATTCCAAATTATCCAAAAAAGAAATACGGGAGTTCTATCTTCTTACTATTTCTGACATGAGAAGTATGACAATGCGAATCCAAAACCCTCGACCAGTTGTTTAGGGGCTTGTGCAAGTCTCATGAATGGGTTAAGTCTAGATATTTTATCTATGCGAGTGACCTTGACTCAGAGGAGCACTTAGTAGGATTCGAAGAGTAGTTTTGCATTAAGTTGATAAGATTCAAATGATTAGCTTCCTATTTTTCTGAATAGGAAATCATGACGCTCCCGATCAATTACGCCAACAATAAATGACTTCTTATTTTACCATTAAAGTGGAGCGCGACTAGGATCCTTACTCTTTCCGGCGGAATCCAGATAGAAAATATCATAAACTCAGATATATTATCATGGTTTCTGTAGATCTACATGGAGTGCGCTCGTAGACAAAAAACGAGTTTTGGTTTGAGTTGGACAAGAATAGACTCGTCTGACCAAGTGAGGTTAGCTCAAGAGCATTACCGGCTTGTCGTGGATGCCCAACTGGGCCCATGTAATCACCTCCAGTAACTCTTCCAAAGTCCCATACCCACCTAACCACATGAAAAGACAAGCACAAATTAAGCACTTATCTAAACTAATCCATTTATTTCGCGGAACAAAAATAATACGAAAATTATTTTCCTAAAATCAACTGCTCATGAGAAACACAAGAACACATGTTAAGAGGATCATTCTATAAAAAGGAAAAAAAAATCAATAGATAGTGCTCGGAATATAAGATAAGATGTAAATTAGTTTAGCACGATGAAACTGATTAGTTATTCGAGTGCACCGAAATATAACCTGGTAAGGCGATGAAACAGTCGGAATGGCGGGCCATCTCGGCTTTCCTTTGGTGCATGTCGGCTACCAGTTTGACCTCCCCGACCGTCTCTCCGATGATCTGCTAAAGCAACTTTAAATAATCCTTAATCAAAGACGAACCCTTCTTTTTTTAATCCCACTTTAAATCAGATGTCCCAGTCGCGGGTCAAACTAGCCGGACAAAGTTTATGCTCGGGAAGCCCATCGCAAGCAGGAGGGCAGATATGGATTTTTTTACCAAAGAAAACAAGGTCGGATGTAATACAGATTGACTTTGATACCTCTTCGTACATCAAACTTCTGGGAACGACTCTGCAAAAAGAAAGAAACGACGCGACGCAGCGCATTAATCTAATGCCGAAACAGCAATCGAGGGAACAAAAGGGTTCATACACATGAACCTGTCGTGTACTCTTGCGGCGAGAGGCTGCGTTCGTGCAGTTCTTACAGTCCAAATAGTGTTTTTTTTTTTTTATCGGCAGTGATGCTCCAAAAGGGAGTTGGAAAAAAGAGGAGAGATGGAGAATAATAAAGGTAAGGCTTTGCACTTTTGTGTTGCGCTTGTGATGGGATCGTCGTTGGTCGGCCAACTCTTCGTGCCGGTGCGACGAAATCATGATTGTCGGGGAAGAGAGGGTCGACGTAGAGTCGTTAAAGAACGTACCCGAGAACATGGCGGCCTCCGCGATGGACCTCCCGAGAAACTATTCCCATCAATCCGACGCTCCCTCCACCGTAAACAAGGTCCACGCCCCGCGAAACCTTCAAAGCAGAAACCCAAGTGATCCGATGTTCCATAGAGAGTATACTTAATAACTCGAGAAGCAGATGATACAAGAATGAATACCAATTCTCGGCCAATCTCGAGCGCAGCACCCCCATACGATTGTCTTTTGCCGACGCTGCTTCCGCAGAAGACGCAGACCGTTTTGAACCTCGACTTGTCGGGTGCTTTCATCAGCTTCTTCTCCTCCTCCTCCTCCTCCTTCTCCTCTAATTCCTGGTCCCTTGCTTTTTGGAAGTTCCTGTCTTTTTCTCCAACCATTCTGGGAAGGGTTCTAAAGAGAGTTTGATTCGCTTGTTGTTTCCCTCTTTTTAACCAGACCGGAGGCACCAAGAAGAAGATGCCAAGGACCAGAAATGGATATATAGACCCCTTAAAGTAATGAGAAGTGCCTTCGCTCGTGGGATCTCGCGGCGCCACGTGTGCTCGAAATCCCTTATTTTCCTTTCTCGTTTTCCATTTCATTTTTTTTTTTTTTTTTGTATAGACCTGATATATATGTCCCAAAGATCCTCCACATGTTAAAGCCCTCATTTTCCTTACTCATTTTTCCATAATATATTCTTTTTTTATATAGACCTGATGTGTACACCTTAAGCCCATCTTAGCATTGATATCTTGATAGAGTTTGTGAAAACACAATTAGCTCCACCTACACATCCTCCTCCAATAAAAGAAAGCGCAGCATCTTGACATCTCTCACCAACTAATGATTGGTAATTAACGAAGTATATAGTGACGATTGAAATGACGTTAAAGATGTGAGCGTGAGTTCACATTCATGTATTTGCACATGCAACATACATGCAGTGGTTTCTCTAGCAAATATGGCCTTCTTAGGGCCGCCTCCCACGATCTCCTCCACTAGACAATAGTGCGCAGTTGGCGCTATTTCAAATGTGGTCAGCTGTCAAAAAAACGTGGGATTGCTTAGACCCAAATCCATCGTGAGTAGCTCGACTAACAATGGAGAGAAAACATCAAATCACTCTTTTAGGTTTAAATCCGTTATGTGCAGCCAAAACATCAAATCATACTCTCCCCTGTGCATAGAAACGGATTGAGCATCGATGTGAATATCTCTGTTCAAATTCGAGATGACGCTTTCTATACTATTCAATGCAGCAGCCCGACCTTACTCGAAAAATAATCTTAAATTCATTCATCTGAAAAACTGATATATATATAGTTCTTCATAAAAAATTATAAAGTGAACAAATTTATCCTTTCGGAAAAAATTGCAAAATAAACAAAGGTGTTCATTCGGAATAAGTTGAAAAATGAACAAATGCAACCTTTTAGGAAATGTTGCAAACTTAACAAATATTATCTCCAAAAGTTATCTTGAAAATACACAAATATAAAAATCCGAAATAATAAAAAAATAAAATTTCGAATTTTCATAATTTCCAAAAATTCTCAATAAAAAAACAACATTTTTAACTAATTAAAATTAATAAGATGATCGTACAGAATAAAATGAAAAAAAAAAACAAATGAGTTAGTGCTAATTAAACTGCAAGCACCCAAGTGTGCAAAGTATTAAGTGAGCCTAATAATTGCACACCCATATGTAAGTATGGTGGGGTCTAGCTCACACCCAATTTTTTCTTTAAATATATTAAAGAAATCTCACACTTATTAACCGGCTCACCTCCTCACAACTTTCCTACGTGGAATAAGGAAACACACATTTAATTTATTTTACAAACAAACTTCCAACATCAACGCATCATAAAAGAACTTCGAATTTATTATTTGAGTGAAAACCCCATTATCCTGTACAAATTGACTTGATCCAAGTCTCCACACGAGGCTAGTGGAAGTCGATAGACTCCAATTGAATTGAGCTTTTAATTTTGCGAGAAAACGGATCAAAGATCGGATTATTGCGCGACTCAGGGAATGCCTCGAATTGTCAATGACCCTACCATATGTAGAGTTGTAGATTTGAGAGATAACGACATAAATAGTTTATAAATTTTGACTTAATATGCAAGTGGCTCTTGAACTTAAGCTTAATATATAATGTTATTCCTAAATTTTTAATTTATTTAAGGGAAAAAGCCACAAAAAACCCCAAACTTTGCCCAAAGTGATAAATTTACCCCTAACTTTTTTTTGTGACATGAAAAACCCCAAACTTTGCCAAAAGTGATAAATTTACCCCCTAACTTTTTTTATGACATTAAGGGCATTTGACACATTTATTTTTCTTTTTTTATTTTTCTTTTTTATTTTTCTTTTTTTTTTCTTCTTTCTTCCCTCCACCGGCCATGGTGGAGCCCTCGCCCGACGGCCAACGACGGGAGGGCCTCGCCAAACGCCGGCGGAGGGAAGAAAAAACAAATAAAAAAAGTATAAAAAGTATAAAAAGAAAAAGAAAGAAAAAAAGACCAAAATGCCCCTATGATTTGGGGTAAATGTGTCACACAAATGAAAGTTCATGGTTTTTTGTGTCACAAATAAAAGTTTGGGGCAAATGTGTCACGGTTAGCAAACTTCAGGGTTTTTTATGTCACAAAAAAAGTTTTGGGTAAATTTGTCACTTTAGGCAAAGTTTGGGGTTTTTGATGGCTTTTTCCCTTTACTTAATATGATCTATGAACTTTTAAGACATTTTCAAGTTAATTCCTAAATTATATGAAAATGTTAAGTAGAATTGAATATGTTTCAAAAGTTCATGATTCACATTAGATAAATTAAAAGTTAAGGATTACATTGCATATCAGACTAAATGTCATGAACCATTTGTGTTAATTTCCTTAAATTTGATGAACCCCACGTGGTCTAAAACATAATTAACTTTGTGAATCGGGTGCATGCAACGACTTCTTCGCACAATTCCTGCATGCCTCCTTTCTCTCTCTCTCTTTTTCAATATAAAACGCATCTCTCTTTGTCCAGCCTAACGTGCGCAGGAAGCAAATGAAGACATTGAAAACATAGATCGGACCCTCATGCCAATACATTTGTTCCTTTTTTCATAGAGGGAACCACGGGAAATTCAGGCATGGGATTCACGCGATCAAATTACTGTAATCCGTGTGATTGTGGCAAGATCGAGGCGTACGCCTAGTAGAGTTCAAACTATTGTGCCTTGAGACGACGACAGCTAAGTCAATAATGCATAGGCCTTCTTCATATGTAGCAGAATGGTACAACGCTAGCTCCGGCTCCTCGAGGAACGAACAGGCCTTGGGCGTCCTTTTTGCTCAGTTTGTACACCAAGTGCAGGTAGGCCGTGCCTGGCAGCAACAAAGCCTGATTCCTTTAGTCAATTATTGGAGGTTTTCCCGAGTCCTCGTTGGGGTACTCGTTGTATCCATTAATGGTATGTTAGTGGCCCTTTTGGTTTCCTTGATCCAATCTTTCTTTGTGTTCAAGTGATATCAAACATGCTCTCGGAAGTCTTTTCTATCTCAACGTTCGGTTCGAAATTGCAGAATAACTTCAAGGGGCTTGACCTGGACCATGCCTGGTGCAAAAGTAGGATTTGGTTTACCCGTTATAACCATCATGGATCCCTAATGAAATGAATGCAAATTGCTTATTGGAAACCTAGAATCTTTACTTGATCCTATATTTGTGTGATGAGTACGTCATTTCAAGTGATATATTAATCTACTAATAAGTCTTTTAATGATAGTTCCATCTTTCACATACTTGGGGAAAATTGTCCAAAAAATCTCAAATTTATTGTATTTTTAACCAATTCAGTTCTAAACCTTTTAACTTTATCAATTTAATTATAAACCTTTTTCATTTCTTGCAAATTGAGTCAATCTAATCATTTTTTGTCAGAAAATGCTAACGCGAACAATTTTTAATAATATTCTAAAACTTTTTTGAATTTTTATTATTTTTTTCTCTTTTTTTTTCATTATTTTCTTTTTGACTTTCTTCTTTACCTTTTTCTCTAGTTAGCTGGCCATAGGCGACGGCCAACCACCAGCCACAACCAGCCGACTGGCCTCACTCGCCACAGGCAAGGCTCGCACAAGCAAGGGGGCTAGCCCTCACTCGGCTAGGCCTTGCCAATGGTGGGCGAGGCCAACCTGCTGGCTATGCTTGGTGGCCGGGCGTCGCCTATGGTTGGCTAACCACTGGAAAAGGTAAAGAATAAAGCCAAAAAGAAAAGAAAGGAAAAAAAAAAAAATTAAAATATTATTAAAAAAAAAAATTGTTCACATTAGCGTCAGCAGTTCTATGTGGCAAGACATCCGGCGTCCATGTCAGCATTTTTCGGCCAAAATCGGCATGATAGATTCAATTGACAAGAAGTGAAAAGGTTTATGATTGAATTGATAAATTTAAAATGTTTAAGAATGAATTGGCAAAAATGTAATATGTTTATGACTTTTTAGACAATTTTCCCCCACATACTTGTTCTGACATAAATATCTCCATATTCTTATAAGTGGGATGACCCTTTGACTCATCTCTAGAATTGAGCTTAAACCACCCGTCGCGTCCACATGACTCAGGTAAGATTTCATCCTTGGAATAATGGATTTGGCTGCCCCTCTACATTCAAATGAAGTTCTTAATCACTTAGCTAATCTCTAGATAGCTTTAGCAATAAGTATTTTATTCAGTCGAAAGAGGTGGGAGGGCACGTTAGGTTACTATGATAATCAAGCAGACAGTAAAGAAAGAAAAAAGGAAACTGAGAGTGGCTAAGTAGGTTAGAGAATTGACCGGTCGGTGGCTACCCATGGATGTGACCACATCCAGACTCGTTCGAGAGGATGCTTCATTTTCATGACTGTACGTGGAAAGAGCCACGAGGCTTCGTCTGTTGACAAGATCGACAAGCTAAAATGAGAGTCGAATAAAACGATCCAATCCACGCACAGAACTCTCCCTTCCTGCTCTTCTGATTAAAGTCCTGGCAACTTGTCTCCAGCCACGTTGTCGTGTCCCCGAGGAATAAAAAAAAGAAGGGAAAAAAGAGAGTCGCCAATCCCTATTTTAAAAACCTCGATGGAGACAACAGGATGAATCGATACTTTCTATCCTCGTTTTATAAAAAGGGGAGACTGCTATGCATCTTCAAACACGACGGTGGGAAAACAGAAGAACAATTCGAGTTCGTCTTCCTTTTTAGCTTTTCTTATTAATGGTGGAATGCACGTCAAACTTACATGCTCCAAAAGGGATGTCGTCGAATTCAAATCTCTCGATTGGCTCGACATTAAATCAAAGATTACGATGAGCAAAGCATTTTCCAATAAAACAATCAGTGCCCTTGAAATACTTGTTGCGCCGACATAAATGTGTTCATGCTGAGTCCATGGAATTCCAATTTCTTGAAAATGACATTTAGGTTCAGCAACGATCATCGAATTTTACTCAATGAGGCAGTGACACTTGTGCATTTGAGAACAGCGAGACGGAGAGCGGCGAAGATAGACAGGATCCGTGCTGAGCCCGAAGAAAAATGCGACGATTCTTCTTGGACGAGTGCATGGGTTAAATGAGGACGAAGTTTGACAAAAGGGGGTATTGTCACATGTTCCCAATTCCGACCAAAAAGGACATCAAGAAGCTAAAGCCAGGAGACGGAGACAGGTTCATTGATCTTGGGGAAGTGGCTTTTCCGTGTACACCATCAGCCAAACACCACCACCAAAGTCGTCGCCGAAAAAGACCGACAATTTCTCATTCCTCTGACTTGCATTCCTAAGTTGCCCAATCGCATTGAAATACCACTAGACTGGAACTCTCTCTTATGGTGCGCGCTTCAACCTCGTGCGGACCTTTTTCTATCTCTTTTCGCATTCAAAGGAGGCTCACATGCATTTTTGCTGCTAAAAAGCACTGAAAACGACAGTGCCATTGGCAACGAAGGGAAAGAATCAAAGGGAACGGTAAGGAGAATAGAGCGGATCATCATCAACAATTCCAACTTTCGTTCAGAGATCCGTCTCTTTCTTAGATGGCGACTGGTCCTCAGTACGCGCGCCTTTCCCCAGTCAAGCGCAAAGGTCGAGTTATCTAGTGCGGGGGGAATAATTGAGTTTACACACAAGCCGATCGTCACGATGAGAGCAGACAGAACTGCGACAAAGGAAACAAAGGGAAGCGGTTAGAAGGGTTGTCCTAAAGTCGACGGTCATATCGTTGCAGCAGTATGTTCGTTTCACGGATATAAAGCAAAGGCAATACGCAACATTCATCTGGTGGAGAACTCGCCGAGCGATAACCACTGCAACTTTAGTCTCCTCAGCGCTTTGTTTGGTATCGGCGGAGAAGAAAAACGATGGAATAATGATGTAACCGGACAAGAGACGAGCACCGCCACGCTGATTTTCCAGAGCCTTTCATTTAAATCCACTGCTAGGATGACTTTCTTCCTTACAAAAGATCCAGTTTGGTTTCTGTCTCTCTCCATCCAGACAAGAACATAAGTCTAAAGAAGGATCTATAAGGGAACTGCAGAATATTGTAAATATTCAGTCAGGACACTCCTGAAAGGACCTAAAAGAGAGATAGGCATGAGAATTCCTTCACAAAGAGCTAGGACACGAGGGAAAGCTTTCCAATTCCCTACTCTACTGAACTGATTTGCTCCAGACTGATTAATCGGATTCGAATTATAGTTTAGCCCCAGCAACCAAATGATCGTGGTTAAATTTCATCTCGCACGTATCAAAATATATAAAACGCATGACGAAAGCGTGATGAAAGCGTGACGAAAGCCCAGAATTCAAAATCTCATAAATAATAGGCCAGGTGATTTAATTGGGTGGGGAGGGGTGGTGTTTATAGTTGACCTTGTGGTGTTTATAAAGCAGCTGAATATAGGTCAAATGGATCGTCTGGGTTAGTGTTTACTGCATAAAGCGGCCGAATGGAAACTAGGAGATGGACGATGATTACAAACACGACGAAATAACGTGAAGGGCTGAAGCAGAGACTAGGAGATTTGCGCTACGCTTCGTTACCACGGGACGGCACACAGTCCCTCGCCGGCGAGGCACCTGCCATCGCTTCCGGCTATGCATGGCATGGTGAATCGCTTGTACGTGGTGCTCCCACCGTGCCCATGGCCTCCTCCATTGTCCAATCTGTTCCCCCCACGCTGCAAAGCGAATGTCAATACCTGAAGAGAGAAAGACCCATTTCGAGACCAGAACACCATTGCTGGTATGGGCCTGTAACTCTATGGGCCGAGACAAGCCCGATGCGTGAGCTGGACAATCCAGCAAAGAACTCAGCCCACCCTCCATCTCGAGTCGGTGCCTAGAGGAAATGACATTTGACATTCGATGCGGCGACAGCATTTTTCTTCACGGCGTCCGTCTTGTCTAGAGTCTAAGGCTTGACCTAAACCGTCCGATGCATGAACCTCGAGTGAAATCCATCAAGTCTAGTAGCTTAAATCACTCGATTCACAATGAACCAAGTTCAACACAACCATCGCTTTTTCCAATTCAACATTGTCAAGATTAAAGTATAGTTTCAAACTTTAGGTCAAGTAACTACTACTTAGGTTAGGTGCACATCTTTACGACCTCGAAAGCTACTGCCATAGCCCGTGTCTTTGCCATCTCCATGTGATTCACGAGATCTCGCCAACAGGACCAAAAAGCTCAAAAGCGATGAAACTACCCATCCCGTAGTCCCGTTGTCCGGATATGCGCAATTTACACGTGATTTTCGAAGTGGGAGCGTGCTTTTTTGCTTGAGTGGAAAAGGAGGAGGACAAGAGCATCGGGGGCCGCCGTTTTATCTTTTTAATAAAGAGAGAATGTCAGGTAAGACATGCACATCATTGCAAAAAAGAATGCAACAACCAAGTTGGTTTGAGCTTAAGGCAAGTCGAAGAAAACGTGTCCGAAATCATGAGAGCAGCATTCCCAGATAATCTTATATCTAAGCGAGTGGTGCTCAAGAGTCAATACCTGCCGCTTTTGTCTTTCCCACCCCCCTTTTTTTTTTTTTTTTTTTTTTTTTTTTAATGTTTCTACTGGTGCAATAATTGGATCTTGGTATGAGGTTTTAAGTATAGAGATTCTGAAGAACACTTAGAAGTCGTTCGTTTCACGAAAAATGACCATTTTCGGAAAATATTTTCCAGAAAGTCATTTTCCGGAAATGACTATATTTTCCTAGGTGTTCGATCGAAACCCGAACTTTGAGTGGAAAATATTTTCCATCATTCGTTAGCTAATTTAATTATTTGGGAAAAATTATTGAATAATTGAATTTTAATATTTTTAATTGACCAAAAATAAATTTTATAATTTTTTTATATTTTTATATTTTAAAAAAATTGAATTTTTAATTATTTGTATTTTTCTTTCTTTTTCTTTTCCTTTCCCCTTCCTCCTCCTTCTTCCTCCTCCTTCCTCCGCTGTCGCCCCAGGCCGGCGAGGCCCGAGCTTGGCTTCCCCAGATTGGGCGAGGCGAAGCCTCGCCGGCCTAGGGCGGAGCTCGAGCTGGCTTGCAACCGGTCGCCGGCCGCCGTCGTGGTTGGCGACGAGCCAAGGCTAAGGAAGAAAGATTTTTTTTTTTTTTTGGTCTAAAAGGAAGGAAGATGAAAATGAAAGAAAAGAAAAAAAGGAAAAGAAAAAAGAAAAAGAAAGTATAAAAATAAAACAAAAATATGTTGATGAAAAGAAGTAAGGTGGAAGAAGTTATGGAAAATGTTTTTCACTTTTCAAAAGTGGAAAATATTTTCCTCATCTTTGAAGATTGTTTTTCCAGTGATGGAAAATATTTTCCTTAAGTAGTTTATTTTCTGTGAAACGAACATCGGAAAATCCGGAAAATATTTTCCTAGAAGTCATTTTCCGCGAAACGAACGGACTCTTACCATCTTATTATATCTCTTAACAAATGCAGATGACTCTCTTATATGAGCGTTTCGGCTTTCAATGAAAAAGCTTAATTTTCTTATGTTGTACTTGATGGATACTGAATCGCGTGTTATCTTGTCTGGTGATTAGCGCAACCCAAAATTCATATATATCTGGATATAGTCTCATAATAATGCGAATAGGAAAAATCCCACCTTGGCATCGGGATACAACAAGATAATATTTTCTATTGTTTTTGAAAAAAAAAACTCACAAATCTTAGAAGAGCAAGAGAGGTGGAAGGCTGGTGAAAGATTGGATGCGGCCACCGTGAATGGCAACCCCCACAACTGCGGTGGTTGTCATGTTGGCCAATAGCATGACGGTGCTGCCTTCATCCAGTGAGCATGGCAGCCACCGTTGGATAATGTGTATATGTGAGTACATTTCTTGTGTATGCATTGATCACTTGGGCAGGTTCACGATTCATCCCTCACTTTTTTAACTCAAATACAGTTATATGCATGTGTCACGGTCCGTGAGAATACCAAGCCAAGAGGGTTCTTAAGGACGGACGTGACACATCTGACCCTCGGCCTATAACCCCGAGACTTAGAGTATTCTCGAGTCTTCTAGAATACTCCTGGGGGCGGTTAATACGGTATTTGTACGCATACGATATAAATGCGAGTAGCTGGTAGTTGGGAGTAAATATGGGTAGTTGGGGAGGTGCAATTTCCACCGTTAGATCTAAGGGAGATTTACGGATACGGTTTGCCTTGTCTTTGTATATAAAAAGGGTCTCCTCCCTTCATTGTAATTCATTCACAAGAGAAATACAAAAACCAGAGCTTCTCTCTCTAAGAGTTTCTCTCTCTACAATCCTTGTGAGTCGAGTGTTGAAAGGCTGCTTAGGGGTAAAACCTTAAGGCCGCCTGGGTCAGCCTATGTGTGATCGAGAGTTGATCGATCGGCCCGTGACAAGTGGTATCGGAGCAGAGATCCCTTCAGTAGGTGGGTGATTCGGGGAGAAGCCTGTGGTCTTCCCGGTCCTACAAGGGCAGAGAGTGATCGCCGGGGCCAGGGGGCTAGGACAACGTGCGGCTCTCATCTAGCTTATGGGATGACAATGGGGGCATAGGAAGGAACCGAATTGCTTGCCGAATTGAGATAACGTTCCTGAATCAGTGGGTGAATCTTAAGAAGAGGTCTGCTGTGGCATCCAAAACTTTAGATGACCCTTAGATAGGTGACAGTCACCGAACTGTGACTTTGTTTTTATTTTACAGGCATTAATTTGTATTTGTTCATTTGGATTAGTATTTCAATTTTATCCTTTTAAACCAAAAGGATGGGATTCGATCTCGCCTAAAAATCTTATGCACAAATTTAAACAACATTGAACGGGCCGCAATAATTTGGAATATATATATACACACACATACATACATATATACTTGTATATAAAACAATTTGAATTTTTGATATTAAATTAAATTTGATAGAGATAAAATGCTAATATATATAAAGGGATTAGGGCCCCATTTTAAGGACTCTTGGGCCCAAGGATTCGGGCCCAAGCAGGCCCAAGAACACCCCATGGGCGTTGACCGAAGCAAAGGGGGAGGGAAATTGCATGCCCTCCCACACTTGTCTTCCTCCACACTTACACTTGTCCCTTCCCATTTACCATTTGTCCATCCTACATCTACTTAATCATTTTCTTTCATGCAAAAATGGAGTAAATTAATTAATCAAAGAACAAGAAAGGGGGAGGGGGAGGGGGTTTCGCATGGAGAGAGGAGGGAGAGACCGAGAGAAATTGAGAGCAAAGAGAGAAGGAGGGTCGTGCGTGGATGTGGGCAGCGAGGGAAAGGAAGGAAGGGCCGCCTCTCGCTGTGTCCGAGCAACCACTGTTGACGCCACCGGACCCCGTCGCCGACCGGCCAAGCCGTGACCCCCGGACCTCCATTTTCGGGCAACCTTTGTGTGAAAGAGTTTAAGGCAAGCAAATGTTCTTCCATCTATGTTCTTGCATGCTGTCTTGCCTAGAAAAGAAGTGAAATATGTGAGAAAGATGAAGTACTAGAGCTGCATGTGGAGTTTTTGATGTATAGGAGGGTGTTAGATTAAGAAAACTAGGTGAGGATGAAGTGTGAGTGCTGGATTTCGAATTTGCAAATGAAACAAAACGAGTTAGAGATCTGATTATGGAGAATTTCAGAGATGATCATGCTGTGGTGTGGTGTAATGTATGCGTGTACATTGAATATAATGGTTGGAGGTCGAAATCTAAGGCATAGGAGTAGTTCTTATGAAATTTGTGGACTGTTTTGTGAAAAACAGTGCGACCCTTGGCGACTTTTTAATTTTTCTGCAAATATCTGGCCACAATTTGATTTCGAGTCCCTGATGAAATTTTTAAGGCACATCCTCATGAACAACATATCAAAAATTCAGAGAAAAAGAACAAGGTATGACCATCGAAATAATTTTCCTATGAAAATATCAAATCTGGAATTTTACAGAATGATGGTTAGGAAGAAAATCGAGATTTTACCCTCGGTACATAAGGAATCTGACCTAGTGGCCTTCTTGAGATTTGTTCCTCTAGGTCTCATTGATAACGTGTCAAAATTTCGTAATTTTCTGAATCCGTTTAGTAATTAATTCGGAATTGTTACCAGAACTGCGCAATTGTAGGAAGTAAACCGTTGCTTCGAAATTTCCACAAAATTGTCCTATAAGGAGTGTAGTTTCGAATTTGCTGTGTAACATGATGATGCTGATGGTAGGATCTTGTGATTGATAAAAGGTCCATGGGACGTATTGTTTGATATATGAAGGTGCAATTGTGAATTAAAATGCTAATAGTTACCATGGAACCCTCGGGTTAATGATGCCCCGGGAGACGGGAGGTCCAAAGGATCGAAAGAGTCGATGCCTTGTGGATGCCGAGTGGCCCCAAGAGGCTAAATGCTGAAGGTATGCCCTTGGAGCTTCGGGATGCCCAATTGTATGCTTGTCGGTACGTAAACCCAGATGGCCGAGCAACCATCCTCATGGTGAGCTTCGGAGGTTTTCCTCGTGATGCCAGGTGGGGTACGAGATGCCTGGAGGCGTGATATGCTCCGGATGCCCGGTGGCCTTGGTGGCTAAATGCTGGAGATTTTCGTGATGCCAGGATGGATGTGAATGCCTAGAGGGACGCAAACATTGGTCCTCTAGGAAATGAAATCTTTCGAAGGCTAAATAAATGATATGTGATTTGATTATGGAGCGCATGATTTTTATGGAATTGCAATTGTCTTAATATTGAAGAATTTCCATAACATTGATGCCTATTATCCCTTGATTTCCTGCCTTGTCTATCTGGTATAGAGTTAGATGCTGATTGTTATGCTTGATATAGCTTGTTGAATCTTTTGCTGCTGAGTGGTTGTACTCACCCTGTTTGGGGGACTAACATTTCAGATTAAGATGCCTTTGTTACCTGTCTCTCGTGGCACCTTTTATGGCGTACTGGTTGATGTCGAGTGCTCGTGTTCAGAGCACATTTGTGTTGGTGTGCGGGGGCTGGTGTTTGTCTGCGTCCGTGTACTAGTTATGTATTATGTGGGCCTACCTGGAGGCCCTGTGGTACAAGAGTTCCTATTCGTGCACGTTCGCCGCGACGGGATCTTGTTGGGGATGCTGCCACCACCGCCAGCTGATGGGTCGGGCTAGGTGTGATCGACCTTGGGCTATGGGTAGATGATGAAGCTTTTTGACTGCCGGCACTATCTGATGGGTTGAAATTTATGGTCATTATGGAGTTGGACGCTTTTGGTTATAGCCGAGTTTTAGAAAGCCTTGGCCTTTTGTAGTACCAACTCATGTTGCCCATCAAGTTATATAAATAAAAGTGCTTGGTTTATCTTATAAAAATATTTAGTAAGTGTGCATCATTTCGATATAAATGGGTTGGGGAGGTGTGAAGTCGCTTTCGCTTTACTCTTTACATTGCGCTGGGACCGTTAAAAGTAAATAATGAACTCTCAGGACTTATAGACCTTCAAGCCAAGTTATGGAGTGGAAAGCGCACGGTGACGACCCTATTGGATTGGGGTGCCACATCTGCGATCACACTTCCACCAAGGAGACCCTCTGTTGGCTTGCTGAGATCAGGAGGAGCTTAGTAGGTGGAAGAAGGTGTTGCCATAGGAGTGCAGTTGGCCAGGGGGCCACACTTGTTGGGAAGCACAAGTGACTGGAGTTTCGTGAACAGCTTTGATCGGGGGAAGCAAGCAACGGAAGGGTGAGTCTGTTCTGTTGGGTGAAGCGACAAAACAGCCCGCAACGAGGGCATTGCGGAATTGAGTGAGGGAGAATGTAACAGTCCGTGAATCCTCCCGTACTCGTGACCTTGTGGGTGGAGCTCGGGGTTATCGAGAGAAGAGTGAGGAAATAGAGGGGACGAACACAACTGGTCCATGGAAGTGGCGTCGGGACAGTTGGTGCTAGGAGTTCTAGGATAAAAGGATTATATCACTTAGGAGCTCTGAAGGCGGGGGTAGGCCTCCTGTGCACAAACTGGTCGAGAGCTGATGTCGCTCTCCTGACGAGACCATGGCAGGCCGAAACCAGTTGTTGAACTTAAATGGATATGCTGTCTCACTTGATGGACTAGACGCCCGAGCGAAGCTCGGCGTGGCAAGATTTCATACGAAGAAGCATTCACCGTATTGATTGTTGGGATAATTATAGAAGGAAGGCTGGCCTGGCGAATTCCGTTCACCAGGCGCCTCACAGGTCGTTCCAAGGCCAAGGGAACTCTTGGCCCGTGACAAGTGTCACGGTCCGTGAATCCTCTCGTACTCGTGGCCTTATGGGTGGAGCTTGGGGTTATCGAGTGAAGGGTGAGGATGCAGAGGGGACGAACACAACTGGTCCGTGGGAGTGGCGTCAGGATGGTTGGTGCTAGGAGTTCTAGGATAGAAAGATTATATCACTTAGGTGCTCTAAAGACGGGGTAGGCCTCCCGTGCACAAACTGGTCATGAGCTAATGTCGCTCTCCTGACGAGGCCATAGCAAGCCGAAACTAGTTGTTGAACTTAAATGGATTTGCTGTCTCACTCGATGGACTAGACGCCCGAGCGAAGTTGGGCGTGGCAAGATCTCGTACGAAGGAGCATTCACCGTATTGATCGCTGGGATAATTATAGAAGGAAGGCTGGCCTGGCGAATTCCGCTCACCAGGCGCCTCACGGGTCGTTCCAAGGCCAAGGGAACTCTCGGCCCGTGACACATGCATGCCAAACAATCGTTCTAATAATGCATATCCCTGTTCAAGTTATATCTGGAATATTACAAATTATGCATAAATGTCAAAGCAATCAAACGCAACCAAATATCTGACCTTATCCTATCTCATAAAAATGTCAAAGCAAACAAACGCAACCAAATATCTAAGAGCTTTTTTATTTTTAGTTTTTCTTGTATTGTGACTCTGCCCAAACAAAATAATTGTTTATAATCAAGAAGCCTTTCCAACATTAACGCAACATCTTATAATACTTATTCTCGAGAATGTGGTGTTGATTGTGGTGCCACGCCATCCACAATAAAAAGAGAACTTCCAAAGAAAATGCTAAAATGGTAAAAATAAAAACAAGCGTGAGAAAGATCGCCAAGAAGGGGATTTAACACCCCTACTTCACTAGTGAGGGCTGCTATCCTTGCTCAGCCACAAATCGAGGGCTGCTAGCCCTTGCCGTGATTCTAGGAGGGCTCGCAATCCCTCACCTCGGTGGCAAGTGGTGGTGCCACCACTGCACACAAGCGAGCCCTTGTGGCCTTTGCTTGTGAGGGGATGAGGGACATCATCCCTCACCTATGGCCGAGCAAGAGTCGCTAGGCCTAGACGTTTAAGTAAGTAAGGGGCGGTGCTTGTTTGTAGCCTTTTCTTATTTTTTATTCTAATTTCACTATGCTTAGGACAAAAATAACGTTGTTTCATTCATTATTACACTTTAATTAACATTAACAGTCATATAAATAAAGAAAGTACTCAAAGAGCCACGTCAATATTGATGAGACTTCATTATACAATTTGACAAATATTAAATTTTAATTATATTTAAAAAAAAATTAGGGTTCGATTATATTTTCTCAAATGTGTTAAAAAATATTTTATGCAGTTACCCTGTCATTGAATTTAATTGATGGGTGGTGAGGTCCCATATTGACTATCATGAGGTCTTTTCTTGTAGTTGTTACATTCATAGGTTATTCTTTGATTCATTCTTTCATGAATTGCTGAAAATGAAAATTGGATATTTAAGTTTTTTTTTTTTTAATTATCAACGCACTGCTTTCTTACCCTGTCGTTGCCGCTGATTCCACACCCCAAATCCTTTTCTTTTTTTCGAACCTTTATTTTATCATATCTTGCCGAGCGTCAGTGCACCATAAAAAAAAGGGAATCGACCTCTTTTCTTTTTCAGGACATTATTGGGTCCAGCACGTGGGCATTGCACTTTTCTTTCCGGGGATGAATATTTATTACGATTCTTTTGGAAACGGATTCCAAAGCCACGTGGGACTTACGAGTAGAAGCAGCTGCTGGTCCATTGGCTATGTATTTCATATATAAGTTACAAAAAAAATATAATCCGAGAATCTTATCCAACGTGGATTAATATTTGCCATCTCATGAACTTACAAGTACAAGCAGCTGCTGGTCCATTAGCACCACATCCTCGCTTCGGCTGTGTGTTAAGGTACATATAGAAAGAACATTTCCAATAGCACTTTAATTTTAAACTTGATCATGTATTTCCCATCATTAAATAAATTAGATCACAGCCATGGACACATTAAAAAAAAAATTTGTTCCGCACCACGTTAATTAGAGTAAACTCTCTCCTACCAATTTTTCATTAGCGGATTAGCTATTTAAATGAAATACATGTTTAATTTTAACAAATGAAAAGGCATGTAAAATTGGACCAAGGAAAAGCATGTAAAAAAAAGTAAAACCAACACTAAGAGCGGCCTCATTCCCTCTCTCTTCTTTCCTTCTCCACTCGATTCTATAAACCAGTAACAAATGGGTCATTTGTTCTTATTGTCATGCGCCACCATCTCTGACTTTCGATACCTACCAACGTCCTTGCCATTTGGTCATGGCTCACCACCATAACCACAAATCAAGATAGATATGAGGTCATAAACATAAAATAACCTTCGATTTGACACGATCTGCGAAGTTGTATCCATACGAAGAGACGCAAGCGAACATGCGCGTGCACCACCCAAAAGACAGAGACAACATGGGTCAACACGAGAAGGTCCGCGGCGGCGGCGGCGGCGACATAGAGAGACCGTCCGTGTTGATGGTCGGACGGTGAGGAAGTGATGTAGCGAGGTCGGAGATTGCGGAGCCATGCGAGTGGTGGTGGAGGCGGCCGAATGTTGACCACATGAGATAAGAAGGGGTCATTTTCATTAGGGCTTCATGTCCGGGTGTGACTGTTGTTGAATATAAATTCATTAAAAGGAATAAAGAAAATAAGAAATTGAGAAAAAGAGAGTGTTTCCAAACACGGGTCAATTTTTATATTAATCGACAATAATAGGTTAACATAATAAGTCGTCTAATCATTATTTCAAAATTCTCTACATTAATTCTTTCAAATTTTTATTTAATGGGGCTTACATTATTTTGAGCCGAGAGGCTTCTAATTGATTTTTCTTTTTTAGTTTGGCAAGACTTCCAATCATGGATGAGTACGACTGGCTAACTAAATCGAGAACGATCTGAATCAGGTCGAACCAGCCTATTGAGTCCAATTCCTAGGAATGCCGTTTCCTGAAAATGGAACCATTGTTTGGACGATCCGATTATTGGTTACAAGAAGGGAAGCGGACAAAACTAGATCGCCAAAATCAATTATAGTCCAGGAATGCCGATCCAGTTCCTGTCATACAGTTCGAAATGTTTTTTTCTTTAAATTCAACCGGTTCCACTGAATAAAACCATACCGTTCCAAGGAACTCTAGTCTGGTCTCCGGTTCTAGAGATTGAGAATAGGTCCCTTCGGTATAGTTCCTCACTTCAGGATGGGGACCAGGCAACCAATTACCTTAACTTCCAATTAATCGATTTACTTTCCTTTGACTCCTGTACGCATCGATTGACCGTCCCACGTTTTACGACGCTGAGCCGCGACAATTTCCAAAACCGACCAAGCTCAGATCAGTCTCGATTAAAAAAGATCACCAGTCTCCGAGCGAGCGAGAGAGAGAGAGAGAGAGAGTGCTTGCTCCGAAGCTCGAGCTCCCACCTCCAATGGCGACGAACCCAGTCGAGATCGACCGGCAAAGCGGTTTCTGCCGCCCCAACTCCACCTTCTACAGCAAGCGCAAACCCATCCCCCTCCCTCCCAACCCCTCCCTCGACGTCACCACCTTCATCTCCTCCCGCTCCCACCGCGGCTCCACCGCCTTCGTCGACGCCTCCTCCGGCCTCCACATCTCCTTCCCCGAGCTCTGGCGCTCCGTCGACTCCCTCGCCTCCCGCCTCTCCGCCACCGGCATCCGGAAGGGCGACGTGGTCCTCCTCCTCTCCCCCAACTCCATCTCCTTCCCCGTCGTCTGCCTCGCCGTCATGTCTCTCGGCGCCGTCATCACCACCACCAACCCCCTTAATACCGCCTCCGAGATCGCCAAGCAGATCGCCGACTCCAAGCCCGTCCTCGCCTTCACCACCCCCGACCTCGCCCCCAAGCTCGCCGCCGCCGCCTCCGGCCTCCCTCTCGTCCTCATAGAGGACGCCGCATCGCCCGCGTCTCGAGCGGACGGCAACAATCGATCCGCTCCGAAGGCAAAGATAATCACGACTCTGCGCGAGATGATCGCGAGCGGGGCAGAGGCGAGCGGGAGCCGAGTCAGGCAGCGAGTCGACCAGAACGACACGGCGACCCTGCTCTACTCGTCTGGCACCACCGGCGCGAGCAAGGGCGTCGTCTCCTCTCACCGGAACCTCATCGCGATGGTCCAGACAGTCCTCAACAGGTCCAATTTCTTCTTCCTGTTTTAGGTTTAACTCGGACAGTTCATCAGTCGAACAACACCGCACGGGAGTACTAATCCCGTCACAACCAATTGGGACATTAAACATGTGCAAATCTGATCATTCTGCAATTCGATTTGATCCATCGATCAACACGAAGTTTTTAGAAAAACATCACGCGCTCAACTTGAATGCAAACAACAGGTTCAATCTGGACGAGGAAGGGGGGCATCGATTCCTGTGCACGGTCCCGATGTTCCACATCTACGGCCTGGCGGCTTTCGCGACGGGCCTGCTGGCGGCGGGGGCGACGATCGTCGTCCTCTCCAAGTTCGACATGCACGAGATGCTCGCGTCGATCGCCAAGTACAGGGCCACGTACCTGCCGCTCGTGCCGCCGATCCTGGTGGCGATGGTGAACAACGCGGACCAGATAAGGGCGAGGTACGACCTGAGCTCACTCCACTCGGTGCTCTCCGGGGGGGCCCCGCTGAGCCGGGAGGTGATCGAAGGGTTCGTGGAGAGGTACCCGGCGGTGAGGATCCTGCAGGGGTACGGGCTGACGGAGTCGGCGGGGATCGGGGCGTCGACGGACTCGCTGGAGGAGAGCCGCCGGTACGGCACGGCGGGGCTGCTGTCGCCGAGCATGGAGGCGAGGATCGTCGATCCGGAGAGCGGGGCGGCGCTGGGAGTGAATCGGACGGGCGAGCTTTGGCTGCGGGGGCCCACCATTATGAAAGGTAATAGTGTTAGTGGGCGCATGGAGATTTTTTTTATTGTTATTATTACAAATAAACGCATGGCGCGTGGTGATGCAGATGCTTTTCAGTGTCGGCATCTCAATTTATTTATTTATCTCTCTATCTATCGATTTCTCGATATTCATATAATGTCTTGCTAATGATTCCGAAAATCTAAAAATTCAGCAATTGCGGTAAAATCTCGTCTAAAATCTGATAATTATCGAATAATTAAGTCTAGATTAACATTGGGTATCCTCTCACGATGAGTATTCCGCTCATTTTTGGGGAGTGACAAATGATTTTCCATGTGAGTGCTCAGAAAATTAGAAGGGGGATTCGAGCAGCGGATTAATGACGTGGACTAATTGTCAATTCGAATCACATTATTATGAATCGGACTATGTTAGGCAAATCAGGCAAGCACCGATTATTCAAGAAGCAGCCATAAGCCTTCATCGGCCTATACTGTAGACTCTCCGTTTCCAATGCTTTACCCTTGTTTGGTACCTGATCATGCTGCAAAGCTGAACACGGATGTTTTTACTGGTGATTGATGCTCGCGGTATTTTCATGTGGCCCCGTCAAAATAGAATGTGGACCCATTTCTTAGCCTTATATTTGATGAGGTATATTATTATATGGATTAGTTATATTTAATAAATAGATCATGGATGAATTTAAAATAATAAGACCCAAAATACTTTGTGTGTTAAATGAATTTGCAACTTATGTAAATCCGATATATACTATGGGTATTAAATGAATTCACAACTTATGTAAATCCGACACATTTTTTTGCCCTCACTTGATTTAACGCTTACTTATTTCATATTTTCACATTAGTTTGGATATGAGTTTTTCTCAATTAGGTTAAATATAGGAGTGTTTCAGTAATATGAGTCATGAGTCAGGTTGGATCAGGTACTATTACTAGATTTGTAATACATGAAAATGTGCCAAGACGAGTTAAATTGATCAATTTAGATAAGACTATTTTTGACCTGTTTCACCCGTTTGACGAGTCTAGCTGCATGCATAAGAGAGAGAGAATGAGCGAGGCGTGTCAACGAGAGTGTAAAGTTTTGATATTATTCCAATCAAATATGATGGCAGTACCTATCGAGTGGATCACTGATGATGTGTTTCTTTTCTGTTGAGACTCCAGATAGACTTTTCTAAGCATGATCCATTTTTTTGCCATTTTCTGAATTTTATTTCGTTGGGCTTTTGGAAATGAATTCCCGCAGGTTATTTTGGTAATGTTGAAGCAACCGCCTCGACTTTGGATTCGGAGGGATGGCTGAGAACCGGCGATCTGTGCTACTTCGATGATGACGGGTTCATTTTCGTGGTCGACCGGCTGAAGGAACTCATCAAATATAAAGGATATCAGGTGATTTTCGAGAACACCACTCGATCCGATCGCAAGTTGCGATGATTGCTCGATGGAATTTTTCCGCACTTAGACTGTAGAGCTCAGCTCGCTCCAATTTTTTACATTCTGCAGGTTCCTCCAGCGGAATTAGAGGCATTGCTGCTCACGCATCCCGATATCGCCGATGCTGCCGTTATACCGTAATCATCACCCGTTTTCACCGAACAATTTCGAAATGCAGTTTCACGAAATTCAATTCATAATTCATTGGAAGAAAGTCATTACGTATCACACCGTTTCATTTGCCTTGAGCTGTGCATGGGTTTGCTGTGGCAGGTTTCCTGATAAGGAGGTCGGACAATTCCCCATGGCATATGTGGCAAGAAAAGCAGGAAGGGAGCTGTCGGAGACGGCGGTCATGGACTTCGTCGCCAGACAGGTGTGTCCGTAATTTAAAAAGCATGATTACCTTTTCAAGGGTAAAAGCTATTGCATGGTCCATAGATCACGTGAGACGAGCTTGATCTAGATGCTCTGTCGACCATACAACAATGTATTTCTATTTAAGCTATCTTTGTAGGTGTTCCTTAGGATTTGTTTGACTGAAAGATGACATTATGATCCCCTATCAATGTCGAGAGGGAAAGAGCTAAGCATGAAATGCAGAGACCAGTGCTAATTCACCTCGTCAATCTCTTGAAACATCATGTAGACTTTCTTTGCAATGTCATCTAATCACCCCCATGGTTGCTTTTTTTTCTGTTCAATTTGCGGTCAAGTTGTAATTCTGCATTTTTACAGGTGGCCCCATACAAGAGAATCCGGAGAGTGGCGTTCATAGCTTCCGTACCGAAGAATCCTTCCGGCAAGATCCTGAGGAAGGATCTCATCAAGCTTGCTACGTCCAAACTTTGAAGCATCGGGAGCTTTTATGCAGCCGCAACGTGCAATCTGTCTTTCTCGGTTGATATTGAGTTCACTTAGCTAGTTGTTTGCGTGACGTTAACTCCTGGAGAGTATTTTTAACATTGAGATTCCGGGGAATAAATTTGTGAGCTCCATGTTTATCTTGTATCCAGCTAAAGCGTGCTGGTTAACTTCTGTACAGTTCTCTTCTTTGGGAATGCCAGAACCTCAATTATCTGTAGACATCATCTCTCGCTGAATGCGACGAGAATAATTTAAGGTCGGCTGCAGAATGACATCAGTCGAGTGTACCCCAACTTCGGGCTTAACTACTCTCTTTTCCTTTCTTCCTTTTCCCACGCTCCACTTTCTTTCATCCCAGATTTGCATGAACGTACAGAGAGGTTATGGCACGAGTCACGAAAGAGAGTAATAGAGAAGGTGAGATGATGAATCAACAGTAATAACTTGATATGCAAGCTGAAAGCAATTGTATCTTGAGAAGTTATGGTTTCTCACGTTTATGTTTGTCATCCTGAGAAATGTAAATGAACATACTCATAAAAGCCATACATTACACTGTCGAAACGTATGCTCGTTCTCATACATCTACCTCCATTCCAATATCTCCCACGGGCCGCTCTGTTACTGCTCATGCAGACACTCTGAAAAGCTGCAGAGAGAGGCCGAGCCCCCTATATCCACCTAGCTGCTTGCATAATCATCAATCCGAATCTCTTGTATCATGTGAGAATGAGGAGCTCTTTCAATTTGTCATGTCAACTTATACCCAACTCGAGCCTGATGAATGTACTCAATTAAACAATTAGTGATGGATCAATTCAATGAACGACCGATTCCCCCAAGCTACATGACCGGATGAGAAAGCAGGAAAAATCTGTGACCAAACTTTGACACTACATAGACAATGGAAGAAGCATCCTTCGCTTCTTCTTCCTGGCCAATCTTATTTGCTTTGTAATTTTCATGCATAGAAGCAACAGCATGGTGGCGCAGATTAAGATTAAGGCCAGCTGCATGTGCCGGAAGTACAAAGACACTGCTGAGAAAACCAAGAAAGCTAGAATTACCAGCTCCCATATCACAAAGACCACAACATCCACCCTGCATCCAAATAAAACAAAGACTATTATAGTCTGCATAGTTAAATGAAATCCCCAGAAAGGAAGCAGAAGTTATATTGCAGTTGTGGCCATTCATTCGCAAGTGTGATCAATCAAGTTTTCCACTTTAATCAAGGTAAACTTAAACTAACACATGTCACAAGCACCTTTTCTTTGCTTTAGCACTTACCCCCAGAAAGCTGAAAACACATCCAGCTAAAATTGGATCTTGTAAGTGGTAAAAAATTCACTAATAAAAAAGGCTAAAACAAGTATCTATGCACGAGAAACCACATTATACTCAATAGGCACGAAATTTTATAGTGACACTTTCCAATGTGCACCACCAGCTTATTTACACTATTATCTCCTCAAAAAGGCAGAACCAAGAATTGGTGAAGTGCAAACTTTAGATCCATGCAGCAATCATTTAAAATTTGGAATTTAGAGCTAAACAGGTCAGTAGCATGTGCAAGGGGCATACCATATTTCATTTTTCAGCTCTTAACTTATCCAAAATAGAAAACTCAGTGGTAAGAAATATAGCAAATGACTTCCCTTATAGAAAGAGAACACAACAGCTCTGGGAGTAATCAGGGAAAGAATAATGGGGGGAATCGCATCTCTGAGGGCCTCATCACTGGGCTAAGTGGAATAATGAATCAGGAGAATGTTCAAAGGTGACATCCATTTTTTGTTCAACAATGAGATCTAGTCTAGTGAAATGCGCACTGCCAGCCTATTTACACTATATCTCCTCGAAAAGGCAGAACCAAAAATTGGCGAAGCTTGCATTTGCAAGGATGGTAAGAGAAATAGCAAACGACTTTGATTATAGAAAGAGCATACAACACATCTGGAAGTAATCTTGGAAAGGATACTTGTGGAAAATTGCATCTCTGAGAGCCACATTACTGGACTAAGTAGAACAATGAATAAGGAAAATGTTCAAAGTTGACAACACCCATTCTTTGTTTAATAATGAGATCTAATCTAGTGAAGGCCTTCAAAATCTACAAGAAGTTTGTGCAACATCAGACACGCTTCATAAATTACGACAAGAGTTCTGTACAGATTTCACAAAATATCATAGAACAGCTTCAACCAAGTATCCTTCAGAAATCCCATAGGCAAACAATGAAGTCCAGTTTCAATCAGGATATCATAAACGAACGGCGTGACTACACAGTACTCTGGGACCATAAGCACAAAGTGAAAGAGTAGAAATTTGCTCTGCTTTAAGTTGACATGGCCTATCTTGTTTGAGTTGATGGGTCATATTTTTAACCTCAAAAGCTTTTTCTCTCCGCAACAACAAAGTTTAAGACCTTCCACCAAAGATTGTTTGATAGAGAAGACATCCTCTTTACATCAAGTTACCTCCTAATGGAATTGATTTTAGTCAGGCTCCAAAGTAAGTAACTATTGAAGAAAATCAACCCGAGCCTGCCACTCGCAAACAGATACCTCATGCGTTCAAACCCAGTATGCATCACCCTTTCACGATGCATATGCAATTAAAATTTAAGATAGCAACCATCAAAACCTCTTTTTGGCTTTCCTTCCTACAACTGCCAACTATATACTCCTCCCAGAATCATTGCTTCCTTTAAAATTGCTTATAGCTTCAAGAGAAAGAAGCAGTAAACCGACCCAACCACCCAAAGTTCCAAAATCATAGTTTTGTCTACATCTCATGGCCCTTGACGCTTGATCTCACAATCACATATACCAGGATTTCCCATGATCCCTCACACTCTCTATATCTCACACCAAAACAAATCAAAGCCAATCTTGGAAAAACAGAAAAGGGCAAGAACGAATTACAGCACCAACTATTTCGCCACCCCACCAAAAAAAAGAAAAAGAAAAAACGAAAGCTGAATTCAGGCAAAGCAAGCCGTGAAAGTTACCTCGAAGAGCCGAAACTGGAGCTGGAGGAGAAAAGGGAAACAGAGGCCCAATCATTCTTGGATCGAAGCTGGTACTCCCTCAATTGCTCCGCCAAGTTCGATCTCGTTATCATGCCTGCTCCGCGCGGACGGCCCTTCTCCCTCCGTTCCGACTGGGGGAGCTCAAAAGAATCCAGCTCGAGAATCGAAGAGGGAAAAAGCAAAGAGTTTTTGCAGCTTCGAGAGCTGGAGAACGGAATCGAACGAAGAGAGGAGGACGAAGGAACGCGAAATCGAATAGGAGCGATCGATCGATCACTGTCCGATTCGATTCGGACCAGGGTTTGTCAGGTGGACCCTCCCGTAGCTTGAATTTTTCTCCCCGTTTCTGCTTCCTCCCTTCTTTGTGGAGAGAGGTTGACCGGCGATATTGTTGGGCCTCTCTTGGGCCCAATTAGGGCCCATGATTCGTATTGGGCCTCTTGCTTCGTGGGCCCACAAGAAGTATACATCCTTTTCCGTGGAAGGAGCGACTATTTCTGACTTAAGAGAGCTGCGAGCTGCGAAGAACTCGAACCTCGAACATGGCATCGCCCGCAGCGCCACCAGGGCCGGCGCTCTCCGGCGACCCCAACAGCGCCGGCTCCGGGTCCGGCTCCGGGTCCGGCTCCGACGTCTCCACGCCGGAGAACCTCGTCGCGCAGTCCGAGGCTCCTCTGGAGCCGGCCCCCGTCTCGCCGTCCGACCAGTCCGACCGCACCGAGACCGAGGTCGAGCCTCCCGCTTCGGACACCCAGGACGACTCCTCCGACCCCCTCCCGGATGCTCAAATCCGGGACGACTTCTCCGAGCCGGCCGCCGGGGAGCGGAGCGGAGCGGCGACCGAGGCCGGGCGAGCCATCTCCGTCGCGCCGACGAGGAAGCGGCGCCGTAGGAAGAAGTTCTTCACCGAGATCAACGGCGGGCCGTCGTTGTCCCGGAACCGGAGGTACAGACTGGCCGATCCGGCGAAGGAGATCGACATGGAGGCGCTAATCGCGATCTCCGTTGGTTTCCCGGTGGACTCGCTCACGGAGGAAGAGATTGAGGCCAATGTGGTGTCGGTACTCGGTGGTTCGGAGCAAGCGAACTATATAATCATTCGGAACCACATTCTAGCGAGGTGGAGATCGAACGTGTCGATGTGGTTGACGTTTGAGCAAGCGCTCGAGGCGATTCGGACGGAGCACCGAACCCTCGTGCGCTCTGCGTACTATTTTCTCCTCGAACACGGATACATTAACTTTGGCCTCGCACCTGCTATCACGGAAGTGAAACTGCGGTCTGTTGATGGTGTCGAGAGAGCAAATGTGGTGATTGTTGGAGCTGGAATGGCGGGCTTGGTGGCTGCGAGGCAATTGGTGTTTCTAGGGTTTAAGGTTGTGGTATTGGAAGGTAGGGCTCGGCCGGGTGGGCGCGTTAGGTCTAAGAAAATGAGCGGAGATGGAGTAGAGGCTGCAGCTGATCTCGGTGGGAGTGTGCTCACCGGAATAAATGGGAACCCGCTTGGGGTGTTGGCAAGGCAGTTGGGGTTCCCCCTTCATAAGGTTAGAGATGTATGCCCTTTGTATCTGCCTAATGGGAAAGCTGTGAATAAGGACATTGATTCTAAAGTAGAGGTCTCATTTAATAAATTGTTGGATAGAGTTTGTAATCTTAGGCAAGCTATGATCGAGGAAGTCAAATCGATTGATGTTCCGTTAGGAACTGCACTCGAAGCTTTTAGGCACGTGTATAATGTGGCAGAAAATCCACAAGAGCGAATGCTATTGGATTGGCACCTCGCGAATTTGGAATATGCAAATGCTTCTCTAATGTCTAATTTGTCGATGGCGTACTGGGATCAGGATGATCCATATGAGATGGGGGGTGATCATTGTTTCATCCCTGGTGGCAATGAGAGGTTTGTTAGAGAGTTTGCCAAGGACTTGCCAATTTTCTACGGAAGGACAGTGGAGAGTATTAGGTATGGGCTTGATGGGGTTTTGGTTTATGCGGGTGGGCAAGAGTTTCGTGGAGACATGGTTCTTTGCACTGTGCCGTTGGGTGTGCTAAAGAAAGGGACTATCGAGTTTGTTCCCGAACTTCCTCAAAGAAAGTTAGATGCCATAAGCAGATTAGGGTTTGGGTTGTTGAACAAAGTTGCAATGTTGTTCACGTATAATTTTTGGGGAGCAGACATTGATACGTTTGGGCACTTGGCTGAAGACCCGAGCATGAGAGGGGAGTTCTTTCTGTTCTATAGTTACCACTCAGTTTCAGGAGGCCCACTTCTCATAGCTCTCGTTGCAGGGGAAGCGGCAATCAAGTTTGAGATGATGTCTCCAGTGGAATCTGTGAATAAAGTCTTAGACATATTGAGAGGTATATTCACCCCCAAAGGGATTGTTGTTCCTGATCCAGTTCAGGCAGTTTGCACTAGATGGGGGAAGGATCACTTTGCGTATGGTTCTTATTCTTATGTTGCAATTGGATCTTCTGGTGACGATTATGATATTCTTTCTGAGAGTGTTGGAGATGGAAGAGTTTTCTTTGCAGGAGAGGCAACTAATAAACAATATCCAGCCACAATGCATGGTGCTCTTCTTAGTGGGATGAGAGAGGCCGCTAATATGCTTCGCGTGGCTAAAAGAAGGGGCATTGGTTCACAGTGACGCAGCAATTCACTTGGAGTGTACAAGTCTCGCTTAATGCAGTCAAGCAATCGATTCTCTAATTTTTTGTCAGTCACCTAGTAGGGAGAGCAAATATTGGAGTTCTGGTTGTCTTCTTGTATATGACTTGATTTTGCAGAGACGGTAGTGGAGCTTAACAAGAAATAAAACTGACCCATTTCGAGCAAGTTTGATGTTGAGGAAGGTTTTATACATAGCGATGCCAATCATTTGCGGCTTTCTGTTAGAAGAGAAATGACTTAGGTGCATGTAATTCTTTTCAGTTTTGCGGACAAGGTAAATTTCCCTCTCTTTCCATTTTGTGTATATGGGGCTTTTTCATAATTATTATGGACCTTTAGTAAGTTTCAAACATATATCACTTCCCTGAAGATACGTGTGCAAGAGGTTCATTATCAGGCAATTTGATTTACAGTAACCTCACCCATAATTTCAGTTGATGATTGAATCAAATCATGATGAAACGTGATTGCTCCATATGTGCTTCGGTTCTTTTGTCTACTCCAAGATAGTGCAATGTTGTGGACCTGGGATTTGTCCCAGCTGCTCTGTTTTGGTCACTTTAAGTTTCTGCTTCTTGTGTTTTTCATTATTAACCAGGCAACTTTAGGCGTCACAAGTTATTGAAGAAGAGGTTTAAGCATATTAACTACAGTTTTTTACATTTCACGAGCCACCTTGGTCCTAAATTGCGATGTTAAATTGGAGGGGTGCTTGTAACTCTGGAAACAAGATTCTTATGCGGTGCACAGGTTTTGAAGACCTTGTTATGAATGAGGAGCTGAGAAAGGGATGATGTGTCTTATCTAGTGTGCCGGATTGTCAACTGGAGATGGTGTTGGTGTTAGGGAGGTTAAGATTTTTGTCATACACCATCTCCTTCTTCTTTTGCGTGGATGATGAGATAAAAGGCTAAATACGGTGCAAGTTTCTCCAGCCGATAAATCGTTCCAGCCGAATTGTGAGCGAGGAGCTCAACGCAAGATACGAAATTCGATGAAGCGGAGGTAAATTGTCTCCTTAAGCAAATGGATTGATGATTAATCGGACTAGGAGAAATAGTATGACACCGAATATATGCAGCGTGTTAGCAGAAATGGGCACTTTATAAATGATATGGATCACATTAGCGAAGTGGCTAGGAGGGAGCAAACTTATGAGTAAGTATCCTGCCATGGCTACTTCTCTAAAGACTGGGGTTGTCACGAGTGTGCTTGCTTATTTCAATATGCAGCCTTAGGACGGCAGACTGGTACGTGCCTGATTGAAGCTTGGAATTTGATCATAGAGGATTGTTTGTATAGTATCAAGCTTCGGTTTTAGCTTAAGGATTGCAGAAATCGATATGAGCAGAGACGTGCCTGTTTGCGTGTGCGCATCCAACTAATCTAATCGGATCCGAATATATAAAAACTTCATTTTTGGTCCTTAGCTTTATGCAGATTGTACAATTTATCCCTTTTTAAGCCCACGAAGGCACAAGACTTATCCCTCTTTCATACCCACAAAGGCAATTTACTCCAATTTCGCACCAAGTTACTCTGCTTAGAAGACCCTCTCTCTTTTTTTTTTTGTCTTTTTTTTTGGTCGGACTGTTTGGACTCCTTACGACCTCGATATTTGCTATTTGAAATTAGATGGGAGAGACAAATAGCATATTTTCCAAGGAGGTAAAACTTTATCGCCGATTTACCACAATGAGCTCAACAAGAATGACGAAGACGAGGAAGCATCGCCAGGACAAACTAATTCATTCATGATTTCTCGGAAGAAATCGAATAAAACGACGGAGCAAAGGCTCCTATGGAACGGAGGACGCCGGACACGAGTTTTGTGAAGCGAATATGCAAAGGATACAAATACTCAGCAGGAAAAGCATCAAAAAAATTCTAAATTATTGCGTCAGTGCCAATTTAATCATAAAATTTTTAATTTAACTTAGTTATAATTATTTTCACATTAATATTAATTCAATACATTCAATCAACTTATGTTGAAAATTACTGACATAAAGGTTGGTTGTCTTACGTGGCATAACATATGGTGGTCAGCTCATTGGCCACGAGCGAGGGTCACCCCGTCTAGGTCCTGGCCAAGTCATGTCTTGAGGGCGAGCATTGCTAAGGCCTCTTTGCCAGATTTGGTAAGGCCAACTCTCATTCTCCTTAGTCATTGACAAAAAGAAAGGGAAAAAAAAAAGGAAAAAAAAATTTAACCTAAATTGATTGGATGTACAGAATTTGTATCAATTTGAACATGTTTGTCACTAAATCAATCCAATTAAAATATTTATGATTGAGTTTGTATTGTTTCCAATATTTCACAAGACATGTTTTCTGAATGGTTACAAAGTCGAAAAATCTTCCATTTTCTTTTAATAAAAGATGGTGGTTTTTATGTTAATGGCACTAAAGCTCCCTTTGTTTGGCAACAAAAATAATATTTTCTAAAATTGATCACTTACGTCACTTATAAAAATGAATAAATAAAAAATATTTTTATTATTCACAAGTATATTTAAACATAAATTGTCCTCTATAATAAAAATATTTTACATTGGCTAATTATTTTAAGTGGTATAAGTGCTTATTTTCTATAAATAAATTATTTTTTAAATTTATTCATTTTTTGCTAAACAAATTAACTTTAAAAAAAAAAAAAGTCGAAACAATTAGGCTGAAACTGAAAATATTGCTACGACTGCTGTAAGCGCGAATCACTTCGCCCCGGGCCGAGAAACTGAAGATACGGCGGCACGCATACCCCCCCGGCTGGACGATAACCCGTGGCCTTCTTCTCCTCTCAATTGTTTCTCTGCAGAGCTTCAATGGCGGAAAGCCCCGCCAAAGTCCAAAAGGCCGGGGCGGACGCTCATGCTGCGTCTGCAACGAAAGGAGAGCTGCCCTCAAGAGGCCTAAAACCCTAGAGCAGGTAACTCGCTTCGTCTTCTCGGTCGCCGATTCCCGCCGCGGAATTCCTGTTCGCATGTACGCGTTCGCTGCTGTCGTTCGAGAAACGATCGACGTGGGGTCGTTTTAGTTCGGTCGAGTGATTCTTGCCACGAGGAGATAGCGAAGAATGCTTTCGCGGGCTTTTTGGCTTGATTGCAAACTGCCATCGCGGCTGCAATTTCTAAGGAATGTGTACGATTCCGTTCCAATGAATTATGTGATTGTGTTGTTCGTTCTCGTGAGCTCGTTTGATGATCCCCTGATTGGTTTTTAAATCTCTACATATCTAAAGGTAAACGAGAATGCTGCTTTTGGGTTGATAAATCAAAGGAGATGTGCTCTGTTTTTTTTTTTTTAATTCTTCATTCGGGAACTGAACCAACATGCCGTGTAGATATGTAGGGAGTGTTTCTTTGCTGTTTTCGAGGAGGAGATCCACCAAGTAATCATGCAAAACCATATGTTCAAACCTGGGGAGCGCATTGCAATTGGTGCATCCGGTGGTAAAGGTAAACTTTCGTAATTGGATTGGGGTCCCTTATTATTTCGCAAACCATTTCTTGTAATTCACTCAGACGGTTTGGATAGTAGCGTTGCAATCATGTTGGCTCCTTTTGAATCTGTCGTCATATCTGTCACACAGGGACAACTTAGGGTGCACCCTCTAGAGACACTGGTGCTGCTACTTGCTGTTACTACTGCCATGGTTCCTGCTAGTTTTTATGCTCACACTTGTCGTTGATGATCTGAAGCTATTTTCTATTGACGACACCGCCCAGAATGTCTTGCTTTTAAGAAGTTACATCAGTTCTTTCTACTTATTTGTTAAGTGTCTTGTTTTTCCCTTTTCGTGCAGATTCCACTGTCCTAGCCTACGTGTTATCAGAGTTAAACCGGAGACACAACTATGGATTGGACCTCTTCCTATTATCGGTTGATGAAGGAATTACTGGGTACAGGGATGATTCACTTGAAACTGTAAAAAGGAATGAAGTCCAGGTGACTCCACTTTTGCATTCACTTCTCCAATCATTAGCTTATCTGAAGTTCTTTTTTCTAAGTCGAGTCTCTTTTTATTAACTCCAATCTCTTTCTAAATTCAATTGCTGGAAGTTCATTGGAAAGAATGTATTCAGTAGAGTGTAGTTTGGAGTTATGGATATGAAATAACTGCTGCATTTGCATCTTTTATATTTCATTTGACTTCTCTATTTAGCTGCACGCATCTGTTCTTGCCATGCTTTCTCCTTAGGTGGGTATTCAATGTAACCTGGACAGTCATGAAAAGTGGTTATCTTTTTTCCCCCCTTTTTTATGATAGAGTCGTCTCCTCTTTATTATTTTGATTGAATCTTATTGTTGTTATCTGCAGTATGGATTACCATTGAAAATTGTTTCATACAAAGATTTGTATGGATGGACAATGGATGAAATAGTAAAGATTATCGGATTGAAGAATAACTGCACATTTTGTGGGGTCTTCCGCCGGCAGGTATAGAAGCCATTTTCTACCTATCTAGGGGAATGGGGATGTGCACATGCTTGTTATGCAGCCCTTGGAATATGAATCGCTAAAAATTTCTGTTGACAACAGCATCTTAAATGGGATACTGTGCCATTTCACCCTTCTACCATCCCCCCAAAGAAATCTTCACTTAATCAGGGCCAAATCTAATCATGCCTACTGAATTGCTTTACCTCTCTAAGGCTCTTGACCGAGGTGCTGCGCTGCTGAAAGTAGACAAGCTTGTTACTGGACATAATGCCGATGATATTGCTGAAACAGTTCTTTTGAATATTTTGCGGGGTGACATTGCCCGGTGAGTAGTTATTTATCAGAGCTTACCTCTGGTTTCTTTTCTTTTTTAATGCAAGACTAATTGCCCTTTTATTTATTCTGTAGATTGAGCAGGTGTACTGCCATTACAACTGGTGAAGATGGACCAATTCCTAGGTGCAAACCTTTTAAGTACACGTACGAGAAAGAGATTGTCATATATCCTGATAGTTAAATTCTTCCACATTTTACCTTTAAAGAACATATATGAGAAGGAGACTGTGATATCTGTACTGGAGTATTCACAGCTTTTGTTTTCTTTATTGGTGCCATTGATTGTAACCCTTAACCTACTCATCACGTATGCATATTTCAAGAGGCTGGATTATTTCTCGACTGAATGTAAGTTTCCTCTGCCAACTTCCACTTCCCTACGTTGTGATTGATGTCACTTGTGCAGAACTTATCTGGAATTTTTCGACCTTCCATTTGTCCTGGATGGGTTCACTTGTTAGTTCATTATGTTTGTGTTATAGCTATATAATTTGCAGCTTAGTCATGTGAAGTACAAAAGCTTTAATTGTGTATGTTGTTTTATGTTAGATGAAATATTTTGCTGCTGTATTGAGTCCGCTCCACAGATTCTCTTTGTTTGCTGATTCACATCAATATTTTTCCAGCAGCTGACTGGTTACATTTGACATATACTTTTGTGCTCACGTGTGAGGTGTCGTTATGCAATATGCGGGCGTGTAAAGTTTCAAGGTTTTTTCCCTTCTAAAAATTTAGCATACTCTGTGTGCTGGGCTAGATGTGGAAGTATTTTCATATTGCACCATGATTATTTTATATGATCACTCTTAAACTTTGCTGAATTAGTTTGCTGAAATTGCAGGCATCTATTCCCCTAATGCATATCGGGGTTTCGCTCGTGAGTTTATAAAGGACCTGGAAAGAATAAGGTCTTGTTAATTTCTTAGTTATAATACTGCAGTATGATGTGATTTCTTATGCTTTTGCATCTGTATTTTTATCAAGTTTACACTTTTCTTTTGCTTACTATTTGACTTTTAAGATTGCAGACCTAGAGCCATACTAGACATTATAAAATCAGGTGAAAGTTTCAGAATATCTACTTCGACAAAAATGCCAGAGCAGGGGATGTGTGAACGCTGTGGTTACATTTCAAGCCAGGTAAACTGGACTTTTCTTCCTTGGGTCTGATTTTAAAATGTATGAAAGGAAATGACTCAGCTTCTCTCATCAGCTATCTATGCTGAGTTAAATTTTTGAACTTAAATATATTTTGTTTGTCTTGTTGGAATGTAATTCACTTACTTTGGGTTATCTGGCAGAAATGGTGCAAAGCCTGTGTTTTGCTGGAAGGACTGAATAGGGGGTTGCCAAAACTAGGAATAGGGCGGACTCGAGTCTCGGATAAGGATCAAAAGAAGGATCTCAAGCAGAGTAGTGGGGTGAAGAGCATAGCAAGTAAACAGTGTGGGTCGTTGGATTTTTGAATTAGATCTGTCAAGTAGCAGCATGTGGCTGACATGTTCGAGTCTCAGTACCTGCACATATCAGCTCAAGGATACCTAACATTTGCAAGGGTATTAATAAGCATTACTGGTCGAGGAGCTGATCTCTGCACTCCATCGCCACTGACCCGAGATTGAATTTGCTTATAGAGAGTCTACCATATCTTTGGAGCATTTGATGGTTTCGGATCTTTGAGATTCCCAACATGACTATACGAGTCCCATTTTAGTCAATCATCTGGTTGTGATCTTTGGTCTTGTGGGATTTCATTGAGTTCGGGAGTTCCTGCTGATCAATGGCTCTGGGCTGTGAATTGGTAGGAGGAAGATTCAGAATGAAAAGATTGGCAGCTCGACTTCCCTTCTATGCATAGATGTTGTTTCCCATTTTTGTTTTTCAGTTTCTCCTTGCAGAATACGACAAACGAGATTGCTGATAAAGATTGAACTGTTGAAATTGCAATGCCTTTTTCCATGTATTGAGAGAGGTCTTTTTTGGGCGTCCAAGAAACAGTGGGTAGTTGGCGAAAACTGGGTAGAGAAAGTTGCTGATTAGTTGGCACTACTTTCAGACATCTGGTGTGAACATAATTTGCAAATTAGCAATGTGAAACTCGAGTCCGAAGCGCGGGAAGTTGGAGATAATGAAGAACGGAGGAAATGATTTGTGTTTTGGAAAACGGTGATCTCTCGCGATCATTATCGGAAGGACACTTTTTGATGTCAAGTCCAATGATGGGGACAGCAGCATGTGAGGCGACTGGCCGGTTGGCTGGTGCCCTCTTCGCTAAATGGCCAAGGAAAAGAAGTGGCCCACGAGATGCATCGATCGGACAATGAATTTCAAAAGAGATCCCCCAAATAATCATATTTTCCCAGCAAAACTGACGTTTGACTCCCTGCCTTTTGTCCCACGAGAAAGTCTTGTCTGCTCGAAGGACGGAAATGCCAATTCTACCGCGAAATCCTCTCTTTTGAAGATAGAAGTTTTGCATGATGGGAAAGATGGCGATGGGTCTGATGGGCATTTTCAAATGTGTTGGGTGGATAAGCTTCTCGATTCTTCTCGCGATTCAGGTGAGCTTTTGCTTTCGATTCAATTTTACTTTCACCCACTAACTTCACCAGTTAAATCAGCAAAGCAACTCGGTCCCAATGCAGCGTTTATCTTCTCCCAATTAATTTTAATGGCGACGAATAGATGATCGACGAGGGCACGTGGTAGGCTTCTGATTCAATTTGGAAAAGGGCTAAAAGCCGAAATCTTCGTCGGAGGCGAGGGCAAATCTAGCAACGTGTTCCAAAATGCCCAAAGGAAAAGTCGTAAAAGAGAACACTGGTGTCGTTGCATTGCAGCTGTGTACCAATCCTGAAACCTGCTGCCGACATTTTTCAAACTGTACGGAGGCAGTGTTTTAAAAACTCCACATTTTCTTTTTGAAAAACGAAAAAGAAAAGAAAAGGATTAAAAGGGTATTTACCAGGGCGGGGGAGGATGGGGTTGTCAGATGCAGGCCAGGAATTTGTTGACCAGTGCGATTTACGGACGCTCGATAACGACGCACCGACCGGGGGGCGATTATTCTCGTTCCCAGCCGCGAGATTAATCCGGGAGATGAGGTAACGAAAGATGATTAGCTTTCACAAAAAGTTCAGCAGCAGGTAATCATAGGTTCGAAAATGACGGGGATCTTGGATAATAGTGAAAGGAAATTGGTGGGAAAGGAGTTTGAAAGTTGCGGATCTAGCGTGCCTTAGGAAACACTCGAATGAAATCTTGAAGACATTAAGCGCCAGGAGATTACGTGTGGATAGGTTATATTTCTTTTCTTATGAAAAATGTGGGACGACCCGTGAAAAAGGAAAGTTCTGAAAAAATTTGAAAGTTGACTATAATGCGATGTTAGGAAATTCAATCTCGAAGTTTAATGTGTCATGAGAGTGATTTTTGCTTTTAATATGTAAAGCTCGACCCTTTTTATTTTAAGGAGGGAAAAGCTCACTTATAAGAAGGTAAAATTCGAATTCAATAAAATATCCTATGCTTTTGTAAGATGCGAGTTAAAACTCAGATGGATGATCCAAATGTAAAATTATCTTATGTATGCCAGTGTGAATAATTAAATTTTAATAGATACCCAGATCACTGTTCAAATTGTTAAAAATCTCCACACGTTGCCATGAGCCATTGACAATAAATGTATACACTAAAATTTCAAGAAATCAACGTCTCATTTGGTATGAAAGGATCAGCACAATTGGCTTGGGCGCGTGAGAGGATTTATGACTAAATGATTAAAGGTTATTTACTTAAATCTCGCAAATTACGTGTAAATTGTTATTGATCGGCCAAAATGCACAGTTAAAAACTTCCATTCTTAACTGATTAGTGGGTTTCAAAATCCGTATCACGAGCTTCCCAATAGTCGTGGTTCTGCAGTATATCCCGAGTAATAAAAGAAAGAAAAATAAGCGAGATTCTACTACGAAAAAAGGGTGGAGACAGAGCAGCAAACTGTCAAGGTATGTAAATGATCGAAAATCTTACGCGGCCAATATCACAATATTAAAACGAAAATCCTCGCATCAGCTGGAGCAAATGGGATTCGCGTCACGTGCGCTCTGGTACGCCGCGTCGAGACACGACCACAGGCAAAGTCTCCGCGAACCCCCACGACGCCGCACGTAAAGACAGCCCCCATGTGGATGTCCGAGTCGCCCACCGTAACCACCGATTCCTATTTACTATTTAGCAACCAACGTAATGCATGGACCCCCCCGCCGACACTCCAAAACCTTTTTCCTCCAACCGGAGATCTATATTCCCTCTAATCACCACTCGCATGTTCCACTGGATCTCATATTGTCCCGATGCAATAATGACTAATGTTCCGCTCGCTTCGCAAAGGAATGATAATTTTAAAAAATTACTAATTTTGATCTTTGCATATTTTTAAAAAAATGTGATGAAAAATAATCTCATTTACAATAATAACGTCTACACATTAATTATTGTTAATAATGTAAGCATTTTTTTATTGACTTGTTTTTGCAAGAAATAACAATGATAAGATTAGAAAAATATTTTTCAAATTGTTAATTTTCCGTCAAACAAATTGAACCTAATAATCAAGTCGTTTGTCACTTTTGAATGTTCACTGTATTAGAGAGTACTAAGCATGCAAAGCGATAACTAATGAAGCACCGACACTCTCCAAGAACTTTCGTGTTGTGTTGGATATTTTGACACGTATCCGACACTCTTTGACACTCTCAAACACTTAGTCAACATGTGTCGAAAAATTCGACATCTAGTCAACTTTTTCGATACTGTTCAACACTCGAGTTAGAATTTTGACATACGAGTTTTCGACACGCGATTCAAATATCAATGTCAATTTTAAAAATTCAATAAATGAGAAGTCGAAAATATGTGTGTGTGTGAAAAATAAAACACAATAATCAAAATAATAATTTGAGAAAGAATAAAAATCTAGTATTTTCTTTTGACTTCCACTTCTTGTGATATATAATTCACTTCTTAAGTTTTTTTTTTCATCTTTCAACATATCTAACATGCGAGTCCAAAATATGGATTGTTTGTTTTTTTTCAAAGTTTAATGAATTATTGAAATATAGTTGAATTTGTCAAATTAAAATAATGAATAATATTAATAAATGGTGGATTAATGCTTTTAGTGTATATTCATTATAGGTTTTTTAATTAATTAATTATTTATGAATTGGATTCAAATTAATTTGATTGAAATAATCATAAAAATGATAATTTATTATGTTTTAAAATATATTTTTAATATACAACGTGTCTCAACATGTCGTTGTTTTTTTAGAAACGACGTGTCGGCGTGTCGTGTCGTGTCGTGTCGATGTTGGTGTCGGTGCTAATTAGACGATAACCACATTTTGAATTGAGGTCTCCCATGGATGCATTTGACCAATGCTATTGGGTCGCCGGTTAATTCACATTTACTCAATCTTATTCTCTTTTCATTTGATCCTAAATAAGAGAAATTTAAACTCACTTGCACAAAATTTTTTAAAAAGTGTAACGAGGGAATTTGAGATAATCAGTGCTCCCAACTGATCTAGCCGACGCAGAATTTTTGGGAAAATTCATAAACACTTTCTCTTAATAAAGAGGATATCCCAAGGCAAGATTCCAACCCACAGACATTGGTTCCGAGTCGAAAAGCATGGGATTACCTTCATCGCTGGATCAACTAATTTTTGATGTGCAAGAAGACCTCGTCCCTCCTAAGGTCAATGCTACCAACTAAATTTGTTGATTAAGCCAATAAAAATTTGGTTTTTTTCCCTCCCTCTTTTTTTGTACTCTCAAATTATTGTCATTCCTTCGCGGCTCTCATCCCCATCAGTCAGCCAGAGCCAGCTGCACGTCTGTACCGCACTTAAATAGTCGTGCTCCATTCCCTTTTCTTCTTCTTTTATTATTTCGCCCTCCCTCCAAATTCAAGCAAAGTCAGTCACACACGTTCACATTCACTCCCACTTTTACTCGGCCAAGCTCCAGACCCGCAAGCGCAACTTCCTCCTCCTTCCCAGAATAAATACACGAGGCGACGCTGCCATAGGTCGTCACTCTCTAGCCTAGAGCGAGAGATAAAGCTCTAGCTCTGTCCCTCGCTTTCTCCGTCACCGTCCGTGGTGCTGAAGATGGCGGGAGGCGCGATCTGCGCTTCGCTGGCGGTTGCTCTGCTCTTCGCCATTGTCGGAGCTGAAACCCGTACAGGTTCTTCAACTGGAACGTGACGTACGGCGACATATACCCCCTCGGCGTTCGTCAGCAGGTGAGTCTTGGAAATGGGATGCGAAGAGCTAGTGTTCACTGGCTTTATAGAGTGATGTCTTAGATTTGTTGGCGGGTTTTAAAGCAAGGACGAGATTCGTTGCTGATGTTGTTGTTGTGGTCGTCGCAGGGCATACTCATCAATGGCCAGTTTCCAGGTCCCGATATTCACTCAGTCACCAACGACAACCTCATCATCAACGTGTTCAACAGCTTGGACGAGCCTTTCCTCATCTCCTGGTCTCTCTCTCTCTCTCTCTCTCTCTGTTCTGCGAGCTTGTGCTTTGTAGACATCTCCATTTTGAATCTGCTTCTTCTCGTTCAAACATCGTTCCGAGTGAGTGTGGAGCACCGTTCGCTTGGCGTTACGCGTGAAACCTGCTCAGTCTGCGCTGCTTTTGGTTCCCTAAATGCTCTGATTCGTGACCTCGCGGAAATCTGCGATGCTTCAGCCTTGAGTTTGTTCTTTTGCGCATCTTTTGCCGTGCCCTCGTTCATCAGCTTTTCTCAACGTCCTTCAAAAAGCAAATGCCAGTCGATGCCGCGAGAATCTTTGTACAAGGAATTGATGTAGATCTGGCCAAATTTCCATTTCTCATTAACCTTTTTGAATACACCCATCGATCCGCACAAACGATTCGCCTGGTCACGGGCATGGGATAAAAGCAGGAAAGAGAGTTCTATTCACTACTACCGCATATGTTTCAGTCACGATCCTGCATGATGTGTTCATTTGGCACTCATTACATTACTTCTATTTGAATTTTGTCAATTTGAATTGATATCGAACGTGCTGCACGAGCATGTTCTCTCTTTTCAAGTGATGCTACGTCAATAGTGATTATACTAAAACAATGTTTCATCATCCGCTGCATAATTCATACGCGACCGTGTGCGAAGATATGTTCGAACATTAATGCATTTTCGCGAATGTGGAGTAGGTAATGTTTTAGCGAATGACATGTTATTGGTGCGAAGAGTCGGCAGAAGATTTAAGTGCACGTGCTTCGTTATTATTTTCTTCGATTGGCGTGCTTCATTATTGAATCTCTGCTAGTTTCCATCTACCCCGATTTGGGAAATGACCCATTCCGCCCGCGTTGAACAGAAGTAAAAGATTTGTTATTGGGTGCCTGAATTGCCATTTTGATGCATTAATTCCAACGCCTTGCCTCAGTCAGCGTGACCCATAAAAGCCCTGTATTCCACGTCTGCTCTCTTTAGCTGTCTTCAACTACACGCGACCTTTTCGAGAAGGATTCTTAGGCAGTAGGGACACAATCATGGAGTCTTGCTTTGAAAGCTCGGGTTACATTACGTTACAGTGCATTGCAGAAGAAAAGGCAGTGGCTTATCTTCGCGGAAGCACTCAACCCCACCTTCTGCTACGGCCCATTTTTCTACTGGGATACCGATGATTCGTGCCCATTTCTTTACTAGTTCCGCATGTTACTTGAGACCCACCACGACTTGCGGTTTGAGACCCACATGTTCCCAAAAGAAACCGTGGCCATACCGATGGCGAAAGCCTGTTATAGTAAGAGTTCTTTTCCACTGTAAAGGGAAAGTCTGTTGGCCCGATTTAACATACGCCACCAGCTGAAATTTAACTTGATACAGTAGTGGCGAACTGCAGTGCATTAGTGCTCAGGGCCATGTCATTCTTAATTGAAAAGCAGTTTGGTTGATGCCTCTCGAGTTGTCTCATGCAGGAGTGGAGTCCAACAGAGGAGGAACTCCTACGAAGATGGGGTGTATGGTACGACTTGCCCCATACCACCCGGTAGAAACTTCACGTACATTTTCCAAGTGAAGGACCAGATAGGGAGCTTCTTCTACTTCCCATCCCTTAAGTTCCACAAGGCGGCCGGTGGGTTTGGCGGGATCCGGATCCTTAGCCGACCTCTAATTCCCGTCCCGTTCGCAGAACCGGCCGGTGATTACACTGTTCTTATTGGAGACTGGTACAAGGCCAATCACACGGTAATTATGTTCGCTCTTAGACTTATAAACCTTGCTACATTGCCACATTTATTCATGATCTTGTACATTAGTGAACCGGATGCCCAGCTGCTGCTCGCTTAGGTTGAATTGAATGGTTTTCATGATTTTGGCGCTCCCTTGGATAGAGTCTTCTGCGCAAAGCTCTTAAAGTTAGGCATGGCTAGGTTATGTGGTGTCACTGGTCAAATTTAATTGATTTATCTTCTCGCGATTTTAAATATTTTTCAAGAACGACGTCGGTCAAATGGATGAGTGACGAAACAGAAAGATGCGTCACTTTCGATTTGGACGGAGTCTGGCCACTTAGGCACGAGTGGGACACTTTGATGTCTTTTGTTTGCTTGAAATGCGGTGATTGATGGCACTGGGTGGGGTTGGCTACACGCATGCCGTGCTATTTAAAGAGAAAAATTTAACGGTTGCCATGTTTCCATAAAGTTCAGTAGGCCCTCTGGTCCGTATGACTTTATACGAAGAATATTCTCCCACAAGCTCGAGGATCAATCCGTGTTTAGAATTAGTATCGCATCAAACATAGATTGTCCATAAGAAATCATTACATGGGAGTCTTCAAAATGACAGATGCTGTCAGTACACTATTTTTACTCGTGCTCCGTATAATCAATATCTGGGAAAACCGTATGCTTTCTTAGTAAGTACACTAATGGTCACTTCAAGAATCTCGTATATAGAAACTTGCTGTTGTTTCTATTCATCGATAGCCCATGTATCATGTCATCCTTAACTGCGGAGGGTTCCACATCGTCTGTCGAGCATGAGTAACTACCCTCGTAGTGAATGCGTCAGTGCTCACAGGCAGGAGGCTGCCTTGTATTAAGTACGGCGATCCGTCCCCATCCCGCGCCTCAATACTTCAGGATCTTAGGTAGCTTCTCTCCATGCTGACAGCAGGATGAGATCCCGATGGCCGCAGCCCATCCCGCCTTTAATTCAATCGCATGCGTGTAGCTCAGGTTCAGCAGTAAACAAGATGGCTGTGGCGCATTAATGGCAACCGAGACGAAGATAATTCCATCCATGTTTCGGCAGTAAATCACCTGGCGACATTTTCTTTGTACTTGCTCATGAGCTAATTCCAATGCTTATTCCCCTGTGACAAGGCCTCGACTTCCGCATTGGATGGGCCCGCTCTGCAGTAGTCTCTTCTGCAGACTGCACTAATGAATTCCTTGCACTTCTTTTTTACCCTGAGCTTGCGTCTGAGTAGTGTTATCTTTTGAAGCCTATGCTTGACGTTATGCGTTCTTGCAGACTCTCCTTGCCACGCTTGACCGAGGTAAGAAACTAAAGTACCCTGATGGGATCCTCATTAATGGTCGGGGACCAAATGGCATTTCTTTCGACGTGCAACAAGGTCAGTCCTCAGTTTGATCCTTTGGCCCATGATTTTTGCGAAACTATTATTACTGTCGGTCCATTCTATTCCTCTAAAATCATAGATTCTCACATTATTCTTGAAAATTTTTAGTCATGACCAACTGCTTTCCGGTTTTGCCCTTACAGGAAAAACTTACAGGCTTAGAATATCGAACGTGGGACTGATGAATTCGCTCAACTTCCGCATTCAAGGCCACAAAATGCTGTTGGTAGAGGTGGAGGGGACGCATGTGATGCAAACTCACTTCTCCTCACTGGATGTTCATGTGGGCCAATCTTATTCGGTCCTAGTCACAGCAGATCAACCTGCTCAAGACTATTACATCGTGGTTTCGACTCGCTTTTCCTCTCAAATCCTCACCACAACTGGCATTCTTCGTTACAGCAACTCTGCTGGCCCAGTCTCCGGCGCTCCTCCAGGCGGACCCACCATCCAAATCGATTGGTCCCTGAACCAGGCCCGTGCCATCAGGTTAATCTCATTCGCTGTTCCCATTTTCAGTCTGCGATGATAATCTTCGTTTGCTTATCTTAGGAATCACGAGAACTGCATTAACACCAAGTGTAGTCCAGTAGTCATGGCTAATAAAATGAGATTTTATCCTAACGGTACTGCTCATTTTGTTTGAGAATCTTTGGCCCTTTTGACCCACCGCTCCTTCATACCGCTCCTTCATTTCTTTCGGGACGAGTCCTAGTGAATTTCTATCTTCAACTTCTCGCTTTGACTTATGTTAAAGCTAGTTGATCCAATAATGATCAGAGCATACTACTGGCATAGGATGCTTCCACTTAACCTTCAACCTTTTGAAGCCTAAACACAATTAAAATAATTGCAGGACTAATCTCACAGCGAGCGGACCAAGGCCTAACCCCCAAGGCTCATATCATTATGGTCTCATCACCCCCGCCAGGACAATCAAACTGGCGAGTTCTGCTGGTCAAGTTAATGGGAAACAACGATATGCTGTTAACAGTGTCTCCTTCATCCCAGCAGACACTCCTCTTAAGCTGGCAGACTACTTCAACATCGGTGGAGTTTTCCGGGTAAACAGCATATCTGATAGACCCACCGGCGGAGGTATATACCTTGACACGGCAGTTTTGGGTGTCGACTACAGAGCCTTCGTCGAGATAGTGTTCCAAAACAACGAGAACATAGTCCAGAGTTGGCATCTTGATGGATACAGTTTCTTTGTCGTGGGGTAAGTATTCTGGACCTGGAGCGAGCCTTCTAAACAATTGGTTTATGTTAATCGAGAGATATCTGGATAACTGCAGCATGGATGGAGGGCAATGGACAACTGGCAGTCGAAATGGATACAATCTCCACGATGCCGTTTTCCGGAGCACCACTCAGGTAAAAAAGAGTACGATTTTGCCTTTCCTGAGGCAGACTACACTTAGATAAAACCTGTTCGTCTCAGTATTCTTTTTCAGCATTTGCTTTGGTTTTGTAAGGAAGTCGATACGCAATCTTGTTCAGATACTCAACGTGATATTGTGATGGCTTATGCAGGTTTACCCCTATTCATGGACGGCCATCTATGTGGCACTAGATAACGTGGGGATGTGGAACTTGAGGACCGAATTTTGGGCGCGACATTACCTCGGCCAGCAGCTCTATCTACGAGTCTACACCACGTCGACTTCGCTGCGTGACGAATTCCCCATTCCGAAGAACGCGCTTCTGTGCGGTCGAGCGCAAGGACGACACACGAGACCCTTCTAAAGGTTTCGAGCCTATAAAAAGTTTAAGGAACCATTGTTGGAGAAAGTCCCCGACGCTCAAGTCGAATGGTCTTTAGAGTAAAGGTGTCTTTGATTTATTCATGGTTGCTCTTGAATGCTTTTGCTAGGGCTATTTTGTAATTTCAAGACGTTGAAACGACCTCAGCTCGAGGTCGCATTCTTTCCTTGTTCAAGATTCTTATGGCGATAATATATTTATATCGATAGATCGAGATTCTTCGATGTCTGGATCTGGCTTCTAAAGGAAAATTTATCTTCTCTTTGCTTGCTTCTACTGATGGTACCTTCACTTGAAAATGTCGATGTAATTAGTGGTGTCAAAAATCAAATTGAAAACTGAATCGAATCGAACTGAAAAATTCGGTTTTTTCGGTTCGATTTTCATCGGTTCGGTTCTCATTAGAAATTTAATTTTTTTTTATCGGTTAATAATTGAATCGAACTAACAAACTGATGAAAGTTTATTTATACAACAAAAAAAAACAACAGAAAAAAAAAAAAAGTTGCAAAAATCGAAAACCGAACCGAATCAAAAGTTGAAAGTCTTTCCTAACGGTTCGGTTTGGTTCGGTTTTTCAAAAAATCGAACCGAACTGAACCGTTGACATCCCTGGATGTAATTAAAAATTGAACTGAACCGAACCAAACTGTTGATACCCTAAGATGTAATGCTACGATTACTTCGGAGACGAATCCGACTCGCCCAAGTGCAGGAGGCTCGAAGGCTTGGGCTTGGTTCTTTTCTCATGTGGTTTGGATCGGCCCATATTCAGTTTTGGCCCGGTCCAGTTAGGAGGTTACTGCGTATTTTTGTAATCATCAGTAGGTCTCGGGGTCCTGGTGGCCAAAAACTTACGCCCCTTTATTTCACAAAAAAATATTAATTTAAATAGTGTTTTTCAAAAATAAAGCTTCCATCACTTAGAAAAATTAATGAGCGCTTATCATTCACGGACATTTTAGGCAGAAATTTTACTGAAAAATAAAAATATTTTTATCAACTGATTATTTTAAAGGATATAAGTGATTATTTTTGGAAAATATTTTTTAATTATTCTTTTTCCTCAAAATAAATGAAGTTCTAAGGAATAATTTTTAAAAGAAATTATATATATTATTTTATTTTAATAAATATTTACGTTTGGCCTTTCTTTTATCTCGACTATCAATCTGCCTTAGTTGACGACGATGTTAGATAGCTTGTCTCGTAATCACCTCTATATCTTATCTATAGAAAATTTCATAAAAAATTGCAAGCACCTTAATTTTTATAACTATAAGGAATTACTAAAACAACGTCTCGAGATAAATGAATTATGCCTTAATCCACTACATAGATTTAATTTATATGATTTTACAAAGATAAAAATCCTCATGCTTTTAAGAGATCTCAATTTCTTCCTTAAATATATTTCCTTCATGTTATAAATATTGAATTCATGGGAAAATGCGTGGATTATATAATTTTATGTAAACTTCCGTATTTTGATAGTAGAAAAACAAAAATTTTGAAAAAAATTTCAAATAATTTAATATTTGGATTATACATATATTTATATTCAAATATTTCTGTCGTTGATTGTGTATTTTATCACTAATTTCGCCATTGTCAAATATTCGAGAATGTCCATAAGCATAATCATTTTCTTTTCTCAATTTTAACACTTTGGACGGGCCTCGCGTGGTAGCATCTGAAGTTTCGCCACTTCCAAAGTTCCAACGAGCTCCGCGCGGGACTAGAAACTCTCAAAACCCTAAACTCTCGCCTCTTCCTCGGCGACACTCTCTCGGCTCCATCCAAAGCTCAGGTCCCAGGTAATCGCCGAATCGTCGAACTAGGGTTTCGCTTCTCGCAGATCGCTGCTCGCAAACCATTTTCGAGCTTCGTCTCTCGCCGCTCCTTTCGTTTGCGAATGTATACTGGAAATGGAACTGAAAACGGCCGCGCTAGGATGTGGTTTTTTATCGGCATTTCGATCCGAACGGATTTCGTGCTGTTGCCTTAAAGCAATCCTGTTGCGAATGTTGTTTTGCAGGTGGGAGTTTCGGAGCGTCTCGCGAGTCCACGATGGCGGTATGTCCGGCCGACGGCTTCGACGGCCGCGGTTTCCATTCAGTATGTTTCGTGGTTCCGTGTGATTTGATTTTTCGTTTCTCTCTGTGGGAAATCTCAGGTGGATAGGATATTCAAGGATGAGGCCAGTGAAGAAAAGGGCGAGCGTGCCAGAATGGTGAGTTTCGATTGCAACAGTCTGTCTCGATAGTGGGTAGATTTTCTTTTGGAGTCGCTTGTTCATCCATTTTTGTCACTAGAGCATCCTAAGTAGGTTAATCGGCAGACGGTGAATGTTTTTTCAATATGCATGTTGGCCACAAGAGTGGAGTGACTTGAGCATAGTCGGTAATGCACCGAGTATGGGAGTCACTGCTCGGTCGTCCCCTCTTACGAATTTACGGCTTTTGGTTTCAGGCATCCTTTATTGGAGCAATGGCAATTGCCGACTTGGTCAAGACCACATTAGGTCCAAAAGGAATGGTAAGAGTTGCTGTTGTTCGAGCATATTGTCTAATTAGAATGGCTTCCATAAGTTAGCCTTTGCCAATGTATGTTTGAATTGGAGTTCTGCTTGATGTAAGCTATGGATTGGAGATGCTGCGAACCCTAGCCTTTGTTATGTGATTTGAAGTTGGTTCTCTTGATGTATTTTGTCTTCAGGATAAGATTCTGCAATCAACAGGCAGAGGACGGGAAGTCACTGTTACAAATGATGGCGCCACCATCTTAAAATCTCTTCATATTGACAATCCGGCTGCTAAAGTCCTTGTCGGTATCCTTCATATGATACAAGTGCTATTCTACTATGAAAAATTCTTGTTATTCATAGTTACATGTTTTTCTGGCTGTAGAAGATTTTCCGGGAAGGCACTCTAGTGGATAAGGAAAATTTCTATGATTTTGATTCTAATATTCTACTTATGAAAGAATCAAGTTTATTAATAGGAAACCTGTAGAGCCGTTAACTGTGGCAGATAGGGAAGATTTTTCATTGTTTGCTTTCTGGAGTCCGATGTCACTATCTGGTGTGGCAAAACTTAATACGTGAGTCAGATATCTCTAAAGTTCAAGATGATGAAGTTGGTGATGGGACCACATCAGTTGTTGTTTTGGCTGGAGAGCTTCTACGTGAGGCAGAGAAGCTGGTCAATGCAAAGATCCACCCAATGACGATAATTTCTGGTTTGTGCTTGTTTTCTCTATTTGGGATGTTTTGAAGTTCTTGTGGATTCTATTCTCTTTTGTAGAAATCCTTATCTTCCTTTCTTGTTCTCTGAATCATACACTTCCTTGCCCATTTCTCTTCGATGGTAGCTAAGCTTGTTCCGATATTTTCCACTGAGTTTGAGATGTGAATATTGGTATCTGCGACCCAGGAGCATTTTCCTCTTGCGATCCTGTTTATTTTCAATATTCTTTTGGTTCTTCTTAACTAGTCACTCATAACCACATCAAACCTTCTTAATCTGTAGTGAAAACTGTTCTGCCATTTCTTGAAGTTTATGCATTGATAGAGCGCTGAACACATTACGTCCAATTGAAAAATCTTTCCCTCAAGGCATGCTTGATGTAAGCTGGATGACACTTTATCATTTGTTGGGTAAACATCTTTTGATTAGGTTTTGGTCGTCTAGGTGGATGCTGATGATAGGTGGTTCCATTCATGCTCAGTCAAGAGGAATGTCGGTTCTCAGGATACATCACACGCTAAAATGGTCTATGCATGCTGTTATAGATAGGGTTGTCATTGCAATAGAATGTTGAGGGCTGAGTTGTCTTATTTTTTCCTTCATCTCTACCACCTTTCACTTGATGCTGATGTCTGAAGGTTGGAGTCATCTTGAGTGCTTCCTCCTGCAGGATATCGAATGGCAGCTGAATGCGCACGTGATGTTCTATTACAGAGGGTAGTGGATAACAAAGAAGATGCAGGTGTTCTTCTTGACCATTACCTGTGATTTGCTTCCAACATTTAGATAACTCTTGTTTCTATGGTGAATATTTTATTGTTGTGTATCCTTGGGTGTAGTGAAATTCACTAATTATATATATCTAGGTGCAGTTGTTTTTTGCTGCTGCTAAATCCAACTACCTTTCTCTTTTGCTGGTTCATTTGTTCAACATATGTGCCTTTGGTAACTTGTATGACTAATTCACAATCATCTTGGATGATGCAGAAAAATTTAAGTCAGACTTAATGAAGATTGCGAGGACAACTTTGAGTTCCAAAATATTATCTCAAGACAAGGAACATTTCGCCCAGTTGGCCGTTGATGCTGTTATGAGGCTAAAGGTTTGTTTCCAGTTATCAAGCAAGGGAAAAAAAAAAAAAAAAAAAGCTTTTCAGTGCTGCTGGTCTCACTTCTGAGTTTCTTTGTATATATGTCTAGAGCACACGATCTTATTTGTAGTATCTGTTAGCTTGCACTGCTTCTGCTCTTGAATGCTTTGTTGATATGTCTATTGAACTGTCAGGGCAGCACAAACTTGGAATCCATACAGATTATCAAGAAGCCAGGAGGATCTTTGAAGGATTCTTTTCTGGATGAGGGGTGAGTGAATTAAGACCTTGTAAATTTTTTTGCACCTGCCTCCCCATTGACTTGAGTTGGAAATTACGTTCATCTATTTTGAAATTGCCTTTTCATTTAGCAATTTCCCCTGTATTTAACCTAATACGTTTGATAGTTCATTTTCATAGAAAATCTTACTTGGGTATGTTCTGTTATCCAGTTTTATTCTTGACAAGAAAATTGGTATTGGGCAACCTAAACGTATAGAGAATGCAAAAATTTTGGTGGCAAACACTGCGATGGACACTGATAAAGTCAAGATATATGGGGCACGTGTTCGTGTTGATTCTATGTCTAAGGTTGCTGAGATTGAAGGGGCTGAGAAAGAAAAGATGAGGGAAAAGGTGCAGAAGATTATAGCTCATGGAATCAATTGTTTCATCAATAGACAATTGATATACAACTTCCCTGAAGAACTTTTCGCAGATGCTGGAATACTCGCAATTGAGCATGCAGATTTTGAGGGAATCGAGCGACTTGGACTAGTGACAGGTGGTGAGATTGCATCAACCTTCGACAATCCAGAGTCAGTTAAGCTCGGCCACTGTAAACTAATCGAAGAAATCATGATTGGTGAGGACAAGTTGATTCACTTCTCTGGATGTGAATTGGGTCAGGCTTGTACCATTGTATTGAGAGGTGCAAGGTACAATCTAATTCTCTTGATTAGTTTGTCTTCCAAATCGTTTGGTTCTGGCTGAGTTGGCTAACTCTAGCGATACTTCATTAGCAAGCTGTTGCATTTTGATGTCTCAATTCTTTTGCAGCCATCATGTACTTGATGAGGCAGAGAGATCACTGCATGATGCCTTATGTGTGCTGTCTCAAACGGTCAATGACAGCCGAGTGTTACTTGGTGGTGGATGGCCTGAGATGGTCATGGCTAAGGAAGTGGATGAGCTAGCCCGTAAGACCCCTGGGAAGAAGTCCCATGCTATTGAAGCATTCTCAAGAGCACTTGTGTCTATCCCCACTACTATTGCAGATAATGCAGGCCTGGACAGTGCTGAGCTGGTTGCTAAGCTTCGTGCTGAGCACCATAAGGAAGGATGTACTGCAGGGATTGATGTCATTTCTGGATCTGTAAGTTCTCCATGTCAAAATGATTACACATGTGTTCATTATAATTAATTTGGCTGCTATATGAATTTATCTGGCGGATCATGTTTGCAAGGTCTGCACACTTTTTTTCTCAAATATGGTTCAAATGCTCCACCCCAAAGAGACGGAGAATCCGTTTATTTTACCTTCTTTATCCTTAAGCCTCCGCCAATGAGTCCAAAAGGGCACAGGATTATCAAATGCATGTGTGGCTAATGCACTTGAAACCTTGCATGGAATGAGAGAGGAGATGGGAATGTTGAATTTTCTGAGTGGATGGGTATATTGGTTGATCTGATCGTGGTCCTTGTTCCCTCTTGTTGGGGAGAATAGCATTTTCTTTGGTTTTGAGTTTTGAAGGCAGAATGCACATTTGGAGGGGGGAATGTGCACTCCTGCTCCAGTTAGAGAATTGCCTTTTCCTTTCCCCATTTGATGGGCACACTCTTAACTGCATGTTTTGTTTTTCTTTGCCTTTCTCATATCATGGACAATTTTGACATTGTTTGTACTGCATTTCGTTCCATATTTCAAGCTCATTCCATCATAATTTCTGGTGTTGGCGTGTCTCAAATTTCTGTTTCTCTCATTATGACAGGTAGGAGATATGGCAGAACTAGGAATTTCCGAGGCATTTAAAGTCAAGCAGGCCGTATTGCTATCTGCAACCGAGGCTGCTGAGATGATTCTTAGGGTTGACGAAATCATTACCACTGCTCCACGAAGGAGAGAAGATAGAATGTGAAGATTGAGGATCGTAATCTTCCCAGACCGTTGTGGTTTTCTTGCTTTCTTTACCTTCAGCATGCTATTTCTTTTGCTGGCTTCTGGGAATGTATTGTGATCCACATATCCTAGTGATTATGCAAAGTTTAACCACTGGATTATTTCAATCTGAGACTTTTTTATGTTTTATCTTGATCTTCGTTGAGTAACTCCATGGTGTTGCCTATCTTTTTTGTCTCTGAACTTCAAACATTTTTGAGATATTTGACTAAATGGAAGCGCTACCCTTGATTACTTTGTGGTTCATCTCCTCTTGAGTCGGGGCTCTGCTTGTCTAACTTAGAGGTGGAGGCGAATTCAAGCTCCTAAAAGGAGTTCACGCATCTCTCAAATGATTCAGGTGGTGTTTCACTGTAGTGTTGACCGTTGACTTTGTGTTGATGCTGTCCTCTCCTGTGGTCTCTTGCTGAAAACTTGATATTGAATAAAATGCATCGTTTTGATGAAAAAAACCTTTGATAATTCTTCAAGTCCAGTCTAATGATTTATATGTCGAAATGATTTTTTATTTCTTTCGTGACTCGAAAGTAAAATAATGCGTTTGGTAATTAAAAATTTTTTTTTCAGAATAATAATTGCGTTTGGTATCGTTTCATTAATTAATTCCAAATCAATTTCTTTTAATTTTTAAATAAATTTTTTACTTTTTTCCTTTTCTTTTTTTCTCATATTCTTCTTCTTCTTGTGGCCGGCCAGATGAGGGGGCGACCTCATCGGAGTGTCGCCGGGGGCTAGGCGAGGCTCGCCCGGCCACCGGCGGGACTAGGCATTGCTAGGCTTGCCCAGCCCCGGCGAGGCTCGGCCTCGCCGGTGGCCAGGCGGGGCTAGGCGATCCTTGTCGAGGCTAGGCGGGCCTCACCTAGCCCCAGCGAGGCGGGCCTCGCCAAACCTCACCTTGGCTTGGCGAGCTCGCCGCGGGCGAGGCGCGGCGGCGGCGGCGGCGGGCAGTGGCGGCGATGGTGGACGGGCTGTGGCACCCCAATCCAATAGGGTCGTCAGAGTCCGCTTTTCACTCCATACCTTGGCTTGAAGGTTTAAAAGTCCAGAGAGTTCGTTATTTACTTTTAACTAGAGGTATTAAAATGGGTCAAAGACCCATTTATGACCCATTTAAATCATAAATGGGTCATAAATGGATCACTTGTTTTTGACAACATGTAGTTAAATGGTTTCACAATTAAAAGTTCAAGATAGGTGGGTCTTAAGTGGGTTTTAAATGGGTTGGGTAGATAACCCATTTTCAACAAAAACCTTATAATCTCTCTCTTCCCTCTTTAACTTTATAATTTTTTTTTTTTTTTTTGTAAAAAATGAAATTATAATTTATTTTATTTTAATTTTCTCTTTTCTTTTTCTTTCCTTTTTTTTTTTTTCTTTCTCCTTCCTCCTCCTTGGTCGCCGGCATGGCGATGGCCGGCGACCAGCCAGGCAAGCCTTGAGCTCGCCGGATCTAATGCGGCGATTGCTGGCGTGCGATCGGTGGCCGCGTGGTTCGGAAGTGACGGACAAGTTGTCTCATTTGGGTTTCAATGCGCGTGTGGTTTTTCTTCCTTATTCGGCCGCCAATGGGCGCGCGGCATTCGGCCTTTCCGCCTTCTAGTGCCCGGTCGGATCAGCTTTCCGCGTGAACGGATTTAGTGTTTTTGGGCTGTGTCCGGCCGGTTGGCGGCGGTCGCATTTCGCGCAAATCTGAGTGCTGAGCTTGATTGCAATTCTGCGCTTAGTTCAAGTTTCGGAGCTGGGCAAGGAGGCTGAAATGTAGAGTGGAACGGTTTATTAGTCATGAACTGATATGATTGTGCTTTAGTGATGCGGCGCATGCTTGAATGCGCCGGGATTTTGGCAAAGTTTCTTCCTTTTTCTTTTTTTTTCCTTCTGGTGTGTTAATTTGTGCTGCTCTTGTCATTGGATTCTCCCAAGTTCTCCACTTACTTGATGTTCTTCAGGTTTCAAGATCTGGCGAGCCTCGAGCTCGCCGACACTAGCAAGCTTGAGGCTCGCTTTGTGGCCGGTCGCCGGCCGTCGTTGTGGTTGGCGGCCGGCCAATGAAGAAGAAGAAGGAGAAGAAAAAAAAAAAAAAAAAAGAAAAGAGAAAAAGAAAAGTATTTTTAAAAAATAAAATAAAAATAATTAAAATTTTAATTTAAAAAATAAAAATAATTAAATTTTGATTTTTTAAAATAATTATTTTAAAAATTATGAAAATTGTCCATTAAATTTGTGTTGTATAAAACTATTTTAGCAATACAATTTTAAAAATTGTCCATTAAGAAATAAGTTTGGAAGTATTTTAGTAATATAATCTTAAAGAAAAAACATAGGAATAAGTTTTTCTAAATTTGATTAAATATGAAAATATTTTATTAATATGGGTTGGGTTGAGTATGGGTTGGGTATGGGCTGAGTCGGGTATGGGTCGGAAAATTTACATTATGCGTAAATGGGTTATAAATGGATTAATGGATCAATTTGGATCGGACCATTAATGACCCGACCCAACCCACCCGTTTAACGGCTCTACTTTTAACGGTCCCGGCGCAAAGTAAGAGTAAAGCGAAAGCGACTTTACACCTCCCAACCCATTCATATCGAAATGATGCACACTTACTAGATATTTTTATAAGATAAACCAAGCACTTTTATTTATATAACTAGATGGGCAACATGAGTTGGAACTACAAAAGGCCAAGGTTTTTTAAAACTCGGCTATAACCAAAAGCGTCCAACTCTATAACAACCATAAACTTTAGTCCATCAGATAGTGCCGGCAGTTAAAAGAGCTTCAACAGCTACCCATCGCCCGAGGTCGATCACACCCAGCCTAGCCCATCGGCTGGTGGCGGCGGCGACATCCCCAACATGATCCCGTCGCGGCGAACGTGCATAGATAGGAACTCCTGCACCACAGGGCCTCCAGGTAGGCCCACATCATACAGAACTAATACACGGACGCGGACGAACACCAGCCCCTGCACACCAACACAAATGTGCTTTGAAACTTTCATCAAGGACTCGAAGTCAAATTGTGGCCAGATAATTACAGAAAAATTAAAAGGGCACCAGGGGTCACACTGTTTTTCACAAAACAGTCCACAAATTTCACAAGAACTCCTCCTATGCCTTAGATTTCGACATCCAACCATTATATTCAATGTATATACACACATTACACCATACCACAACATGATTATCTCTGAAATTCTCCATGGTCAAATCTCTAATTTGTTTGGTTCCATTTGCTAATTCGAAATCCACCCTCACACTTCATCCTCACCTAGTTTTCTTGGTCTAACACCCTCCTATACCTCCAAAACTCCACATGCAACATTAGTACTTCATCTTCCTCACATATTTCACTTCTTTTCTAGGCAAGATAGCATGCAACAACATAGATGGAAGAACATTTGCTTGCCTTAAACTCCTTCACACAAAGGTTGCCTGAAAATGGAGGTCCGGGGGTCACGGCTTGGCCACTCGGTGACGGGGGTCCGATGGCGTTGACGGTGGCTGCTCGGACACAGCGAGAGGCGGCCCTTCCTTCCTTTCCCTCGCTGCCCACACCCACGCATGACCCTCCTTCTCTCTTTGCTTGATTTGCTCTCAATTCCTCTCGGTCTCTCCCTCCTCTCTTCGTGCGAAATCCCCCTCCCCTTTCCTTGTTCTTTGATTAATTAATTTCCTCCATTTTGCATGAAAGAAAATGATTAAGTGGATGTAGGATGGACAAATGGTAGATGGCAAGGGACAAGTGTAATTGTGGAGGAAGACAAGTGTGGGAGGGCATGCAAATTTCCCTCCCCCACCTTGCTCCGTGCGATGCCCATGGGGTGTCCTTGGGCTTGCTTGGGCTCGAATCCTTGGGCCCAAGAGTCCATAAAATGGGGCCCTAATCCCCCCTTTTTAAATAAATATATTAGCATTTTATTTCTATTAAACTTAATTTAATAACAAAATTTTAAATTGTTCTATATACAAATATATATATATATATATATATATATATATTCCAAATTCTTGCGGCTTTGTTCAATATTGTTTAAATTTGCGCATAAAATCCTTAGGTAAGATCGAATCCCATCCTTTTTGGTTCAAAAGGATAAAATTGAAACACTAATCCAAATGAACAAATACAAATTAATGCCTGTAAAATAAAAACAAAGTTACAGTTCGATGACTGTCACTTATCTGAGGGTCACCTAAAGTTTTAGATGCCACAACGGCAGTCGCGGGATGGCGAAAGGGAAGAATAATACTTGATTCGTTTTTTGATTCTCAAACTGAGAATCATATATATATATTTTTATTATTATTCAATTCTTGTCTAAAATTGATTTCGGGAACAAATTTGTTCTTGGAATCGTTTTGGACAAAAATTTTACCAAACGTGATTATGTTCCCAAATTGATTCGGGAATAAAAATCGAATCGACATTATTTGGATGGTTACCAAAAAGCTTGATGCCTTCAAGTCCAGTCTAATGATTTATATGTCAATTTCTTTCGTGAAAAATAAATAGTTTGAATTTTTTTCAAAATAATAACTTATATTTTTAAAAATAATTAGTCAATTTTTTTATTAATAATAATTTATGTTTAGATATTTCATGGATGGTGAATTCTTTTTATAATTTGTTTGATTTTATGAAGTTCTTATTTTTTAAAGGAACTTCGTTCTAGATGGTCTGCGTTTGTTTTGTCCTCACGAGTACCCCACAAGTCAATTTCTAACGGCGATCTCTCCCTTTCTGGCATTGAATTCATTCGTCGCTTGTGCGTGTTCATCTAGAAGCCCTAACCCGCCAGCAATCTCCACTCTCTCTCTATCTCGACAGACACATCATAGTTCTAGAAGCCGCCAAATTGAACCTCCTTATAATTGCTTCAGCTTCGAACTTGCTTCTGCCCCACCCAACCTCGATCTCACGAGCTAAATACCAAGTAACCAACGCACCCAGCCGGCTCTCCCTCTCCTCATCTCATCTCGTTATCCTCCTCCACAACCATCCATGTCGGACGCCCCTGTTCCCCGCGACTTCGAGGACGCCGACGACGACGACGACCTCTCCTTCTGCGACCTCCCTCTCTCCGCCGCCCTCGACCACCCCCAGGGATTCTTCGCTCGTCCTCCGACCTCCTCGCCGCAAGACGCCTCCGACTTCGAGTTCTCCGCCGGTCCCGCCATCTCCGCCGTCGACGCCTTCCTCTTCTGCGGTAGATCCATTCCCTATGATGAGCGCGAATCCCGCGTCGGTTCCCTGCTGCTGCACTCCGACTCGTTCGGCCCCCGAGACCGCGCGATCGCGAGTGGCCACCTGATCCGGTCCGACTCCGTCCTCCGAGTGACGCGATCGAGTAGCTCCGTCGCTCCGGGTACCGCCTGCGACAGATCACCTTCTCCGTGGAGGAGGCGCAGGGCTCTGATCGGGATCGCGAAGTTCCCGGCCAGGATGGAGCTGAGCGACATAAGGAAGAGGCAAAGCCGGCGAGCTCCGGCGCCGCTTTTCCCGGTGGCTGAAGGAGGGAAAGATGTCGATGCGGGCGGGAGGAGCGGTGGCCATTGGAGTCTGCTGAGGCCGTTACGGTGTAGGTCCCACCTCGTGAGCGCGCTTTCAAAGGCCTCCCAGGGCTGCATCCCGCGCGCCTGAGCCCTTTGGGCCTCCGCCCTCGCGCGTGCGAGGATCGATCCATTAGGGATGACTTTGACTATTCGGCGGGAAGAGAGTTTGGGCCGTGCTATTTGGAGCAAGTCGGGTCGGATCGAGGACCACGGGACTGATACTTTTTATTAATAGTCTTATGTGGATAAATTATTTCATGTAATTAAGCTACACCTGCAAAATGTGTTCCATCCTGTATTTTTGCTGTAAATATATAAGGCAACATGACGTGTCAATTTGAAAGGCATAACATAACCCACCCCACTAATCATTAATAATTACTATATTGGAATCACTTAAGAAGCTATTACACGATAAAGTACATGTATATATAGAGAGAGAGTGCGAATGTTGCTAACTCAATGAAATGTTCTCAATCATTTTATAATGTCGAAGCCATTGTCTCGGTTCTATACTAGATTGATCAAATATTTACTAATGTATTTGGGAATGTTGCTCAGCTGGCTTTCAAAGGCTTTTTTATTGATGCATGTGTAGAATTTCTATGAGAAGGTGTACCCGTTCTTTTTATTTTGAAGGATTTTGTCAATAGGACGCTTGCTTGTTAAGTAACCGATAAATGAAACTTTATAGTTTTGAATGTACTCTTTGTTCTCGTGCTATGTGTAATAGGTATATTAAATATTAAATTCTTCCAATCACTATGTATTTAATAAGGAGGACCCTGTTTTTAATGCATCATCCACTGATGTAACTTGTATATAGAGAACTTATCATGGATATAAAAGACTAATTGAAATTCACTACGTAAATGGAATAAATTATCAACCCTTCAGAAAAGTTGCTACTGTTTATTTGTGCAGCTCTTGCAGATGCATGTGTAGAATTAACAACATTATGGAATGCCGAATAACCCTTTATAGTTTGAAAGACCTAATATATCACGATTCACATTGATTATAAACTTATCGTCCAAGACTATATCCCTAACTTGTTGAAAAAATTTACGCACCCTCCAAAAAAAAGTGCTAATCAAGCTTTGAACAATATCGTAGAATCATAGACTCGCTTAGAAATTTAATCTATTCATAAGTGATGATCTATCATTATTCATGGCATACAATCGTTTTTAGCCTATAGTTGTCCATTTGTCAAAGTGGGGTAGCGATGAAAGCCCAACATCGAAATTTAAAAGCTAAAATCCTCTTGAAAAGGGGTAATTCTAGGATCGCACTTGGCACTGTGTGCCTGTATTTTTTTCAGAATTGAAATGGGATCTAACATATCGAGGTCGGAACGGCCGTTAGACGATAATAATCTAATGTGTTGCATTTTTAATCCAATAATGAGGGATTATAAGAACATGTCGCTCTCTGAGATTATAAATCTACGAGTGAAAAAGAAGCTCAGAGACTAAATTAAATAAATTAAAAATTTATGGATCATATTACACTTAGATTAAATTTCACCAACCATTTGGGTCATTATTTTTTTATATGTTATCCTTGCTTTAAAAGGTTACACGAGAACAGATTTTGCCTTTTTACTGGGCTACCACTAGACTTGTACTAGACGAAGAAATAGTATCATCAGCGAGAGAGGGTTAACGGACTCGCCGATAACTGCCTAAAACCCTGCAACGCCTCTCACTTCCCGAGAAGCAGCGTCATTCTCGTCAGGATTCATTCGGTTACGCTCCCGGCAGAGCGAAGCTCGTCTTCTTCAGGTAATCTCTCATTCCCTCGGATCTTCTCGTTGATCACTTGTTTTCCATTGCCGGACTAGAGTCCACGCCTTCGATTTCGCCGGGGGAGCCTTTGCTTGTTGTTCGATCGCGTGGAAAAATCCGAGAGAAGGAGGAAAAACGTCGATGAAAAGGCGAGGCGGAGGAGCGTACTCGTTAGGAGCTGCATGCTTGAATTTTGAGGCCCTTTCCAAATGGAGAGTTGCTCGATCGCGCTTGCTTTCTCTGCTGTGTAAACTATGAAGTTTTTATCTAACGCCGCGGTGAATGGCTCGTGTCCGTTCGCGGGCGTGCGAATCCGGGGCGGGTGCGCACGCTCTTGCGTTTTTCTGTGGCCGGCTGTTCGCAGTAAACACTCGAATTCAGTCCTTGTTTCTTTTTTCTTTGGTGCCAGATGGAAGAAATGGAGTTGGATGGTTTGATTCCGTATGTGGGGGCGGGAAATTGCAGTTCCGAGATCGAAGCATATGGGCACGGCGTGGATCAAATACTGAACAAGGTTAATGAGGTGAGGTCGTATTTTTTTGTTATCAACTAGTATTTGCCTCTTAAAACCGTACCGCAGTTTTGCTCCTCTATGTATGCTCAGTTTCATTGTATCCGGAAAAGTTGGATTCTGCTGTGCTGATTTGGTTTTTGTACTCCCTTACAGCTGGAGAAAAGGGTCAGCGAGGTCGAGCAATTCCATCATGATCAAAGTATGAAGCAACCGAGCATCTCCAAAGGTAGCGGGCTCGGCAAGGACGAAAGGCAGATCAGCAGTCTCAAGAAGCTGCAACGGGATGGTTGTAGTAGGGAAGCTGCTGCAACGAAGAGAATGCAACTGCTTATCAGTCAGTTTGGTGTAATACTCCGCCAGGCAGGTTGTTTCTTACTTGCGAGAGCCGATGCCAATTGTACCAGAATCATGCATCCGTCCTATCTTTGCTCTAGTAATCTTGAATGTGTTTGGTTCTAGTCAATGTTAGAACATTTATTTGAATGTTACTTTACCCCCAGGAACAGGAAAAAAACAAATTCTAGGGAACCTAACTCGTCTTATTTTATGTCCCATGCTGGCAATTGAGACTCCTCCTTTTCATTTTGCTCTATACTCCCAATCAGTATTTTGTAGTAATTTTTGCCTCTTATTTATGGTGAAAAAAGTTGTCGATTGGAGCACCTAGGAATTTTGGCTTTTAAGTAAGAGAAACTTGGTGGCATCCTTCAATCATATTGATAGGCGATATATGTTATACATTTTGCTCTCAGATCACCCAACACAAATGGGCGTGGCCCTTCCTGCAACCTGTAGATGTCAAAGCTCTTGGTTTACATGACTATCACAAGGTATGGCTTTTGTACTTTTCATCTCTTCATCTCTCTGATCAGGATGCTCAAATATTATTTGGATCAGTGTTTCAGAGCGTTTAATGTTGTTTGTCAATGTTTGTTGAGCCTTGCTTAATGTTCCCTATACCTATAGTTTTCTGCATCTAAGAATGATATGACTTTCGTGAAGGTCAAACTTTTGTTGTCGATGTAAATTACTACTATTTTTGAGCTAGCAGATTTCCAAACTAGCTAAAAGTGAGGTGCTGAGATGTAATCACATTTTTGTCTAGCATGTTTTTCCATGCATAAAAAATTTGATGTACTCACGATGTTTACCTCAGAAGAATGTGTGCTGTTGTGAAGTAAGTTCTATTTCAAAAAGCGATAACATTTGCCTCACAATGTTATCGGGATCTGAGAGATGATCTAGCTGGCCATCCTCATATGTAGGTCAACTATTGTAGGATCAGTTTTTCCTTTTCATATATGTCATTGGTTGGTTGGAGATTGATACCCTGGCCCAAAATGCACCAAAGTTGCTGTAGATTGTTTACCAGAGATTTTTTGGTAACTCTATGTATAGGACACTTGGTTATCAGAGACTGTTTTTTTGGTAACTCTATGTATGGGACACTTGGTTATCAGAGACTGTTTTTTGAAAATTGCCTCTACATGGATGTGGATTCTGTAATTTGTGCTTGGTAAGATGTAGATCATGTTAATGTAGAGGAACTTGTAGGCCTCATTTGCTAATACTCATCCTATGCATATACCTGCATTTGAGAAAGAAAAAACAAACTCTCTCTTCTGTTGAAAGAATAGCTTTTATGTTGAACCATCTTTGGTAACATCTGCATCACCTATTTTAGTAACTTGATGACAGTCACTCTCTATAATATATGGCGTGTTTTTATAAGCCTTTTCCCTGACATAGTGTTTGTCCTTTAGGTAGTGGAAGGTTTTGCTTACAGTGTCGTCATGTTAGACTACAAGCAATTTTTGGTCCAACTATAGAGTGTGGTTTTGGAAATGTGGCATCTCTTTTCTCTTTTTCAAATTTTTTTCCCCTTTTTGTGGTGGTTTTGGGGGTGGAGTGAATTAATGGTAAGTGATTGGCCAATAACATTGTTTGGAGGGGAAAACATGGAGAGTGAAAAGTGAGGAACTTTGCCTCTTCCGCACAACTGATTCCGTTCAATGCGGCAGAGATGAGAGTAATATTTCCAAAAAACATAGAAGGGTCGACGAATTTGTCACTAGATCTATATATGACAGTGCACAGGCTAGTTTAAATATCGCTACATCTTTTGTTAATGTCTTCTACTGCTTTCTATATTTATTGGGTTGGTGATTTATTCTAGGTAATTGAGAAGCCAATGGACTTCGGTACGATTAAAAAGCGAATGGAGGCCACCGATGGTACTGCTTATAAGAATGTCCGAGAGATAAGTGCTGACGTGAGGCTGGTCTTCAAAAATGCAATGAAGTACAATGATGAAAAGAGTGAAATTCATGTCATGGCCAAGAAATTGCTTGGAAAATATGAGGATAAGTGGCTCCCACTACATCCTAAAGTTGCAGAGGAGGTCAGTTGGTCTCTAAGGATCCACTCATGATTGGCTTTTCGGGGTTTCATCACCAGTTTGCAGTCTGTTGAATGCGTTCAAGTGTTAATTCGGTTTCTTCTACTATGAGGTGCTAATCTGTTGACAATTAATTTCGCTTTTCATTTCATAACCATGTGTGTGTAGGAAAAAAGACTAGAACAGGAAGAGGCAGAGGCACAGTTAGATATGCAACTTGCTAAGGACGCTGCTAATGCCAGAATGGCCAGAAAAATAAGTAATGAGGTACTTTCCAATGAACATTAAAATTACAGATTTTTTGTTGTAATGGGGAAGTACTACTTTGAGGACAGGCAAGCCTTTTCATTCAGAGTGTAGTCAGGTACTAAATGGTAAAGACATCATCTTCTGTGGCAGATCTATCGTCTAATTGCTGACTCTAGATGATTATTTCTCAACTATAATTTGTGGAACTCTTTCAGCTTTACAAGGCAGATATGCATCTGGAAAAACTCAGGGCAATTGTTATTTCAAAGTGCAGGTCAGTTATGTGTTCTTTTCAAGTGAAGTCATGGTAGGAATTGAGAATAAGAAATTGTCTGTAATGACTCTCTTCTCTTTCCTGGCTCTGGTCATGCGAATTTCTCACTTTCATGTAATCAATAATTAAGCTGGGTTTATTATTTTAATTTTGGTCCCTAGCTGTGTTTCTGTTATGTGCCTGTGCATTGTGTATATCTCTGTAAATAGTGCACATGCAACGTAGGTAATGCATGTTAACTTGTTATGGTCCCAAGTTTGTGCTTTCGGGCTTTAAGCTCGTCCTTCCATAAAGGCTATGTCTCTTTAAGTCATGGTCCGGTCAGATTCATGCCGGTCAAGCTTTTAAGGCTTTAAGATTGTCCTGGCTGCTTGCTGCAAGGCAGTTACCGTTAAAATGTAATAAAATAGATTTCCCTCAGAAGTGTCTGAGTTTTTTAACTGAATTTGATTTGCTGTTATGCGTGCATTTACTTGATGACTGAGAGCAGAAATGTCTAACAAAAGATTTGCTTGACAATTCCATCACAGGAAAATCTCGACAGATGAAAAAAGAAAGATAGCAGTCGCCCTTGATAAATTGCCAATCGAGGATGTTGACAAGGCCTTGGAGATTGTTGCCCAGTACGATCCAAGCTTCCAATCAAAGGGTGATCTAGTGGACCTAGATTTAGATGCTCAGGTTAGAGTCTCTCTCTCTCTCTCTCTCTCTCTCTCTCTTGCACGTGCGCTCTCTTGAAGTTTTGTTTTGTTGGAGTGGAGAGCAATATATATTGATTGTGTTATTCACTGTTGATCTGATGTAGAGTGAATGCACTTTATGGAGGTTGAAATTTTTTGTTAAAAGTGCCCTGGAAGTTCAAGAAAAGAGTTCAACTGTTGTTGTTGTTGATGCCAACAACAACCACAATCGCACTAATGACAATAAGGCCTACTACAATAACAACAAGAAGAGGAAGAAGGAGATATGTAGTGCTATTGCTAGAACTTCCAAGAAAAGGAGTTTGAAGCCCTCATCCTAAACATGTTGAACTGTAAAAAGATTCCATTATTGGGGCTTTGTCCTTAATGCACTCGGTATGCAACCAGATTTGTTATTCTCCCTTTTTGGAGCTTGGAGGCATTATCCAATACAATTCTTTGAACAATAGTGCTCTGTAAATTTTGTAGCACTGATAAGCACTCTTGCTTTTGATGTTAGTGTAATAGCCCTGAACAGCTGAACCTGTGAGTAGCCAAAATAGCATCTGAATTGATACAGCTGTACTCTATGCACACTGCCAGTCTATAGTATCCACTTTAGAAACTTCATCTCGCTTAGCATCTGCGATCACGCAAGAAGGAATGAGAATCATGTAGTGCCTAAGCTCAACTATAGAGATTTGTTCGGTCTAACTATTTTGTCTATATTGGTTATGTGGATGAAATCGTTCATATATTGGGCAGGTTTTTCATGCTTTTTGAGACGCATCTCTATAAGGATTCAGATGGTTGTGATGCTCTTGTTATCCTTAAGGGGCGCTACCTCTACGTCTTTTTGTGTGAAACGCTTAATTTTATGTCAATTGTTCAAATTGGACTTCAACTGCGTAGTCTGAACAACGTTCGAGTTTGCTGGCCATTTTGAGCAGACTTGATGCAGTTTGCGTTGCCTAGTTGGTGCAGTAAGTCGATCAAATGAAGATGGAATTGATTCGATTACTGTAGAAGATGCGGTGATGTGTTTCATGCATTGCGTTTCCTGAAATTGCTTCAAGAGTATGTATGAATCTATGCGCGCATATATATGTATGTATGTATCTTCCGGATTTTTTCAAAATCATTTCAGATCGCTGATCTTAAGAACATCAGTGATGCTCGGTGCTAATTATAACGAACGAATTCAACTACAGGGATGCACATATACCTCAGACTTGCAATCGTTTTTGCTGCTTCTCGGCAAAACTGGGAATTTTCAGTCATTTAAAGCCAAGCAAACCAAATTTGCTTATTTGCAACCGAGGCTGCTGAGATGATTCAGAGGGTTGATGAAACCATTGGTTGTCTTGCTTTCTTTGCCTTTGGCTTGCTATTTCTTTTGCTGGCTTCTGGGAATGTTTCGTGATCCACATATCCTAGTAATTATACAAAGTTAACTACTGGATTTAATTCAATATTGCAATTTTTCTCTGAGTTTTTGGGTTTATTAAAAGTCAAACGTCCTACGTCTATTTTACTTTCTGTCAAAATTGAAAATCTTCTTTAACTTCCAAAAGAACCTCGAAACTTTTATGTGTCAATATTTATATATTATGAAATTTTTAGGTTTTTATGATTAAATAAAAGTCGAATTATGTATATAGGAAGATTTGCAAAGAGCAAAAAATTCAAAAGTAAACATTTCAAAATAAATTCGATTTTGAACTTTCTAACGCTAAACATGCCATTTAATGCTGTACAAATATACATATATTCTTTTCTAACAAAACATGTCATAATTTGGAGCCAAAATAATTTTGAACAGAGATTTAGATTCAATTTGCGCATCATAAAAAATTATACATGAATAGTCATAATTCTATATAGCGAATAAAATCTATGAGAGAAAAAAAGAATAAAATCCACGAGCTAAATATAGATTTTTTCTTTTGCTTCGCTAAATGCTAGTATGCTTTGTAACATAGGATCCATTGAATTTTAATTCTTATTTTGTTCCACTCTTAACTGAGATTCAATTAAAAAAAAAAAATTGCATCTTGCACTAAACACCTATGTATTATGGACCACGTTCACAAAAATGTAAATATGGATAGGATAAGCTCTTACGCTCCATTTAAAAAATTGATAATTTATAAAATATTTTCTAAAAATAATCGCTTATATCATTTTATAATAAAATAAATAATTAATGAAATTATTTTTATTACAGATAACAATTTAGTATTTAAATTTTTTCGTAAATTATAAAAATAATCACTTATCTCGCTTAAAATAAATCTACCTAAGTTTATCTATTTGTAGTTTGAATATTGTTTGCTCTGTCATTAAATTGATTTAAACTTACAAAGTGTTGAAATAAAAATCAGGTTTCTTCAACTTAGGGTCGATATCGAGAATTTTATGGAAATCAGACTATACCGAATTTGATAGCTTCCCCTCGTCCCCCCGGCCAAAATTGTCACTGCTGGAGTGCCGCCGAAACATTCCTCAGCGAGAGCAGAGCGCCATTGTGGAGATGGCCGGCGAAGCAGCGGTGGACGTCGAGCAGCAGGAGGCGGCGCCCTTCATCGTCTCCGCCTCCGACGGCGACGCGGATTCGCAGGCCTTCCGCGAAGCCGTCCGCTCCTTGCCTTCCGACGCCGTGAAGGACCTGCTGTCCGCGGGGGTTTGTTCCCGACTTCTCGTCACTCCTTTATTTTCGCATTTTAAGAAGAATCTCCGTCGCGTGGTTTGGACGACGTTCGAGTTTGCTAGTCATTTTGAGCAAGTCGATGCAGTTTACGTCGCCTAGTTGGTGCAGTGAGTCGATCAAACGAAGATAGCATTGATTCGATGATTGGAGAAGATGCGGTGATGCGTTTCGTGCATTGTTGTTTGATGAAATTGCTCCAAGAGTATGTATCTATGTATGTATGTATGCGTGCGTCACGTATGTGTCTTCTGCGTTTTCAAACCATTTCAGTTCGCTGATCTCTGAGAACGCACTGAGGATCAGTCCTCATTATAATGAACGAATTCAACTACATGATGCGCATATACCTCAGACATGCAATCATTTTTGCTGCTTCTTCAGCTTGAAGAAGAAAATCTTCATCCAAGAGATGTTTGAATGCTTGAACTCTGCATCATGATCCAGCTTACTGCTTATTGAAATCTCAATACAGTAATCAAAGAACGGGTGTTTTTTTGAGGTGATTTCAATTCTATTCTACTAATGAGTTGGCTGGAATAGCGACACATGCATTATGATTTCATGTTGGCAAAGTTGGAGGAAGTTTGAGAGCAACAGCTTAACTATGCGTTATGTCTTTGGGCTTTTTACGGTCGATGTGTAGATGCAGATAGATTGCAACTTGCAAGTAGTTTTCCCTTTTTCTCCCAGGTGTGCATCCGTTTCATTCTTTTATTTTTTCTTAAATGCTGTTTCAGGTATGTAGCCGTTGCATCATTCGGCTATTTGGGATCCCAGAACCAGTATGCTCCCGTCCTTGGCTTTCGCCATCCATCTTCACTGAACTCATTGAAATGCCAGAAAATACAGATGGAAATTTGATTGATGGTCAGACTTCAGAAAGTGAACACTTGACCAATCTAGCTGAGCCAGTTGTATGCAGCGTTTGTTTAGGTATCTTGCAATTTTATCACGACAATGATGGCCAATTGTCGGTGTCCAAGGATGTTATGAATGATATGGCTGCTTCAATCGCTGAGCTGGTCAAGCAAGCAGGTCACCAAATTGATAGTTTCTCTCTCGAAGTCTCCATTCCATCAATTACATTGGATAATGAACGCATAATTACGTAAGAGTTGTTTTTATTTGAACAGAAAATTTTGAAGTGTATTTTGATCTTTTCAATTGTGCATATAAGATAAAATACTCGAGATATGCTTGCTTTCTCATCAAACATCCGGTTTTGCCAATTGTTCTGGCTCATGACGAGTTAAAATTTTAAAGGCAGTCAAGGAGCATTGCTCATGGTGTAGTTTTTCTAAAATTATTTCTTATGATGCAGTAAAACTACCGTTGCAAGTGCGAATTTTTTGTTTATATGAAGTATACTTGAAGTATGCAGTATTTGTCCTCTTAGCTGCTCAATTTATACATAATTGAAGCGTAGTGACTGCAGAATCCCTACCTTCATTTGCGAGCAGGTCATATATGGACAGAAAATATGGATCTCAACTTTTTTCTCAGGAAAGACCATTTTCTGAATGCATCTGTTTGAAGAATGCCTTAAAGTCCTCGATCACAGCTCCTATTGAAATGTTATTGGTGAGTGCAATGTTTTATGTGAGATTCATGGCATGTTGACTATTGCAACTTTTCCCACTATTGCGCAATGATGGGATCGATAAGGCTTCATTAGTATAAGTTGAAGAGAAATTAATAGCTGAAGAAGGATGCATTTAATCATAGGAAGCTTCTTTTGACCAAAAAGATAAAAAATAAAAAATCATAGAAAGCTTCTATATTCAGAAAATGTTGGTGGAACTCAGTTTAACTGTTGATGAACTTGAATCAGGGCGTTAAGTATGGCCAAGGCCCTCTTCACATCCGTCTGACGTACTCTGAATCATCAAAAACAATTGAGAAATCTGTTGAGGGCGAGTTTGGTTCAACTTCAAAGAGAAGGAAGACAGGTTCTTTCATATTCATTTTTCATGTTCAGATTGTATCTATAAATAAGAATGCTCTGCAATCAATCTGGGTATCTCCCTTCCATACACATAAATTTTATGGATGATATAAGCTCCTGAATCCTGACATCTTTCAAGTAAAAAATAAATAAATCTGGGACTATGTTGTTGAAGTTAAGATTTCATCCATCAACAGTCTCATCTTCATTTTTATCCTAAGACTTGTACTCCAATTTACATGGGCACTTTAAAAGAGGATTTAATGATGTTGTTGGGTGAATTTTTTTAGCTATTGCAGAGTCCTACTTTTTTTCACTTTGGTCTTCTCGGATGAGAACAGCTTTAATTCTTTGCTGTGATTGTAAAACTATTAACACAGGCAATGAGAATGGCTTAGAGACAGTTGAGGAGTCAGCGAATTCCAGCATTCAGTGTAATACAATGGGAGAAGGGCATACAGTAGTCAGTAACGCACCCCCAAATGAGCTTCAGCACCATCAGAGTTCTGATTTGTCTAAATTATTGCTAGAGAAGGTAGTTATCTCTCTACATTTGTGAATTTTATTTCCTGGGAAAGGCTTGGTGACGCTTATTTCTGCTGCTGCTATGCATATTTTTGTGAATCAAAATTCTTAAATGCTTAATTTTTGGAAATAGTGCAATGGATATGGTTAGTTATTAACTTCTGAAGTTCCTGATGCTGTTCGAAATGATTGCTGCTATTAACGACTGGAACTGAAAAAGTTTGTTGTAGAGTAAAGGAGATGATGACATTTATCTGTGAAGTGAAATTTTCTAAGTTGAACAGGAATTCATTTGCATGCATTAAGCATAGTAATTTTTCCCGGCAATTTGTTTGATTCTGCAAATTAAGTAGGGGCTGCATTTTACTGGTTGTTCTTACAAGGTTTTTATTCAAATTGTAGGTAAGGAGACCCTGCAGCTTCTCATTTCATTGCAACAGGGACCCTATCTACTTTGGTGGGAGATATTTAAAGGTAAACTCTCTAATAGAGAAAATTTCTGGGATATATGGCATTTTATATATTTACTTAAAAGTATCCTGTATCTTGCATCTCTTGATATAGGTGTAACTTCCATTTTTCATGAGCATCACCTTTTTCCATATTTCGTCAAAAATCAGATTATTAGTTGACTAGGCACAATCTTCAAAATTCATTTCTCATAACAAGAAAAAGATCAAAAGTCAACTAAAGTGTGGTGTTATCTTTCCTTGTGAATGGGGTTACTTTGCACATTTAAGAGAAGTATTGTTAACTTGCCGTATCTTGTAAGCAATGTTGGCAATAGGTATGGTGTTAGACTAATTTTTTAATTAATTCAAGATTCTAACTGGGACAGTTCGTGCAATTTGAGCTGAGGTATCAAGTGAATACTTATATTTTTGGTGCTCATTGTGATATGTTTGCAATTCTTTGTGCTATAGTATTCAAGAAACGTCAGTCAAACTTGTTGGATGATTGATGAAGAGAGAATGGGGGAGGCGTCTGTTGAGGTACTATCTAGTGATTTCTTTTATCAAAATAGCACTCCTTCTTTTTCCCCCTCGTCTTTGGCTGAGTCAATATGTCGTATGATTTCATATATAACCATGAATCTGAATCTTGGAACCTTATGTTCTCATGCAGGAAATTATTAGCAGCTGCATTCTTCTCATGTGCAGAGGTGACAAGTACAAGTTTCATGCTGCTGGCAGAGAGGATATTGATGTACTGAACTTCTGAACTTCTGAACTTCTTTGCACATTGACAATTAACATGTCTGGAATAATGTCTGTTCCTGTTCCAGGTTCGTATGTTGGGTTCGGGTCGACCATTCTTGGTTGAGATACAAAATCCGCGACATGTCCCATCGGATATCTTCCTAAACGATATAGAAGAAAAAATTAATAGCTCGAGAGACAAACTGGTGTGTATAAATGGTTTTTTTATGGCATTGTATCTTCCCTCTTGGTGAAATTGTTATTAGCCATAAATTACTAATGCTTCTTTCAGGTTAGAGTAAAAAATCTCAAGTTGGTTGGAAGTCAGGGCTGGACATTGATGCGTGAAGGAGAAGCAGAAAAGCAGGTAATTTTTTGGCTGAAACTATTGCATATGTAATTACATGAAAATATGGAGCAAAAATATACGGCAAGTTTCTGTAAAGTGTAAGCGGATCAAGTGAACCTGACTCCTTGTTAATCCCATGGTTTTGTTGGAATATTACAAGCAGAAGCAGTATGCTGCATTGGTGTGGATTTCCCGGCCACTTGAGGATCCTGATGTGCTGTCTTTATCTTCAGTCAGAGATATGGTAAGTTTGTCTGGGTAATTTCATTCGCCTTGTGGACAAGTTTGAAAGTTAAAGTGAATTTTCTATCGAGACATCCTTCTGTGCGATATCATTGGTTCATGGAAGCTGTTGCTCTACCTTATACAGTACAAACTATTATGACAACCGTAATCAGACCACAGATGTAAGCAGAAGTGAAAAACTGGCCAATTTTGTTCGTTTAATGTAAGAATTCTATGTTATTTGCATATGGGTTTGCTTCTTCTTTTTTCAATAAATGGAATGTTAGGCACGGCATTATACTATACGTGCTTGAACACGTCGTAGGAGACTTCTAACACATGAAACATGATAGTTTTTTTTTTTATTCCTTCTGCTGAATAGTAAAGTACGTGGTACTTGAAATGGAGATAGCAAACTCCATCTTGTGAGGTGCTGAGAACCAATGCCATTGTTATAGTTTAAAGATGAGGTCTATGGCTTATGAGATGATGTTAAAAATGGCCTGCTATCAATCTGTCCCTAAAGCTTCCTTTTAGATTGCTCAGAAAATTTAATTTGCATTGTGAGACTATGAACCTTCAAACATGAGAGAATTGGGAGACGGTTGCTTTTTTCTTTTTACTTTTCTTTTGGGGAGAAAGAACACCCAAATTAGGGGGGAAGAAGCAGTCGATTTAACGGTGTTCAGGAAGAGGGGCAAGCCATGTGGTTTAAGGCCTTTCATATTTCATTCTTGATGTCTAAATGACTACCATGATCACATAATCTTGAAAGCTTCCATTCAATTATCTGCTTATCCATTCTGCTTTTCCTGTTCCTCAGTTATGCAAGTAATGTCAAAGTTTTACTTATTACATTGCTTTTATAATGTATAAGTTCTGTGCAATTTATTTCTTTTGCTTTTGATCAGTGTGTTCTGCAAAGGACGCCAATAAGGGTGCTTCACCGTCGGAGTCCATTAGATCGCGAGAAAATAATACACTGGTTAGTGTTTTTCCAGCTCAGTGAGTGTCATTATCGAGCTTATAAAGGCATGCTTGTAAGAATCTCTACTCTTCAATCTTAGGATGAAGATCGAAAGGATTGCGGGGACTTCACAGTACTTCATTTTGCATTTGTGTACACAGGTAGATAGGGTTCTTAAGAGTTTAGAATATTTTGAACATACGTCTTGTTTGTTGCTTCAGTGAAAGGTATAATTAAATCTGCAGGCTGGCACATACATAAAGGAGTTTGTTCATGGGGATCTTGGCCGGACACATCCAAGGTATGTATGCTCCATCTTTTAGCTGATGACATATTATTTATTCAAGTGTACGACCCTTTCCTATCATGGTAAAGCTCAAACCTTGGGCAAATGTAACCTGCACATCATGATTCAGCTACTGCGCAAGCTCATGAAATACCACCTTGGTAGATTAACAATCGTGTCACCTACTAGGAGGAATTGACCAATCTTATATATTGTTGATTAATCTTTCGTCCATATATATTTATAAATCTTATTGTAGGTTCTCTTCTAGACCTATAAAATTTAATACGGTATACACTACAACGTTAAATAGCCTTTAAGTATGTGGGATGTTCTTTCCGTCCCAGAAAGAATGGACTCTGGAACTTTTCAGTTAAGTGGGTGTTTTCCTTTTTCTGTTGTTTGAAAAGCCAAGATAGCACACGGGAGAGACTTAATAATATCTTAAGAACCTTTCTTTGATAGGACAGAGATCTAGGAACTAATTTCACACCTTTTTTATACAGCGTTGGATCAATTCTAGGTTGCCGGTCTGAGATACTGCAGCTTGACGTTACGGATGTCAAAATGGACGTCTTTAACTAAAACCCTTTGTAGAGAAACGAATGCACGAGCCTGGGGGAGGACGACCAAGGTTTCCTCTTTTCCTTTTCTGTTTTTTCCCTTGAAAAAAGTTCTGGATCCTTTTTTCTTTGCTAGCACAGCGCACGATCTCGGTCTGATGGACCCAATCAAAACGGACCTTTTTTCGTTTTGTTTTCGAGGCTATGGACTTTGATGCATGCTCGAAGTCGAATTCAGTTTAGGCATTGGTTTAGATTGTCGACTTGCTCATATTTGCGAAAGTAATCAAAAGCAATCGGAGTAACGGTGGCTACTACAGGAAGGACGAGAATCAGCTTAAGCCGCAAACCTAATTAGCAGCACTTTTTTCTGTGGTTCTATCTTCATCCTACTATCACAATGTGTTAGCTTCTAATTCAAAAAAAAATTCCCAGACATTGTGAAGTAATAATTAATAATTAAGTAACTATAATCTCAACAAGAAATAGAAAAAAAAAGTCCCATTTTAGAATAGATTAAATCGCTTCATCTAATCAATCCAGGAAGCATCCAGCATCTTCGCCATGAAACCATAGCGATCGGCAGCTTCGTCGATCTGAACCAAAGAGAAGCCACAGAGTTAAGACCGGCATGGAATTTTCGTTAATGGACTATGGTGTCGAATGGAATCAGAGAAAGACCGAGAGAGAGAGAGAGAGAGAGAGAGAGAGATACCATCTTCTTTGTAGGACGCCCGGCTCCATGTCCGGCTTTGCACTCGATTCGACCTATTATTGGGTTCGTTTGGGGGCTTTTCTCAAGGCTTGTGCATAGGACGTATTGCATCGTCTGAAAGGAGAAAAAGTAGAAGCCGATTTATCAAATTTCTGAAATGAACAAAATATAAACACTTATATCCTCACGCTCCATTTTTTTTTTTTTATATGAATCGGCCATCTGCGTGGCGATAATGCTTTTGCTCACAACAGTCGGTTCACAAGACAATGAAAAGTAGCCATCGTTCCATGTTCTGTTACCAGTATTATCGTGATATCCGGTTGCTAGGCATGATTTTCATTAAGACTAAAGTTCCGTCTGTTTCACGAAAATAGATGATTCAAAAAATATTGTCCTGAAAATGATTTTTTTATATCAATTAAAATAATCGATCAATGAGAAATATTTTCATTACCAATAACTAATTTATGTCAAATTATTTTCGTGGGCAGAAAAATTATTATTCATTTTATCATTTTCCTAAGTGATAAAAGAAATCTTTTTGAGAAAATATTTTTTAATTCATTCATTTTTCGAGAAACGAACAGAACCTAAAACACAAGAGTGACCGACATAAGACCAAATTAACTTAATTAGAAACATGCTTGGAGCAAAAAGTGGAGGACATCAACCAATTCCTGTCGATCATGGTAAAGTACAAAGTCAATAAGCGTGGTGAAGAACTTACAGCCAATAACTTCAACGAGTGTAGTGGCACAACGCGATCGTCATGATCAGCAGTCAATAGCATGGTAGGTGGGTACTGGACTAGTTGATCCGGACCTTGTTCCCATGGCCTCCTCACATTATGCAGCGGCGAGTACCTAAAAAAGGCATAAATCAGCATTTCTCTGTCGGTCATGGTAAATAAACAGGCAAAAACTTGGAAGAATAAAAGGTGCAATGCGAGGAAAAACAACATCAGGGCTGCTAAAAATATCGATGCCACGCAGATGTGGAGCATAGAGGACTTTCCAAAAGCGTGGCAGGTCAAAATCTGTATGTTATTTTAGAGCTGTCACCCGATGTCAGTGTGTCCAGGTAAAAGTGAGGGACAAACTTACTTAATCAACCAATGGAATTCCTCCTCTTTGTCGGCACAACCGAAATCAGAAGTCCATGCATGCCCTGTAATTAGCCTATGTTAGATGTGAAAGTTATGGACAAATGCACATGACAAGCGAGCAGCGCGTGAATGTGTTCACGCAATGGGAGAGGGAGACGAAGAGGGAGAGGGAGACTGACCAATAGTAAATTTGTGAAATCGCAGCATGTCCATAACACCAACATGAGCCAGAGCACAGCCAAAAAGATCAGGTCTCTGCCAACAAACACGTGATGAATATAGAGCTACCTAATCAATTTAGTCAAACAGATCAACCGATAAGTCACAAAACCTGATTGATGCAAGCCCCGATAAGAAGCCCACCATTGCTTCCCCCTTCAATGCACAGCTTTTTAGGTTGGGTATAACCCGCAGAAACGAGGTACTGAGCAGCAGAGATGAAATCATCAAAGCAGTTCTGCTTTTTTGCCAAGGCCCCTGCCTTGTGCCATTCCTCTCCATACTCGCCACCACCACGAATGTTTGCTATGCAGTAAACAGCTCCCAAGTGTCTTATGAGTATAGTGCGGCTGACGCTAAATGATGGTGTAATGCTAATGTTGAATCCACCATAACCATATAACAAACATGGGTGTGATCCATCCAAAGAGATGTCCTTTCTGGCTACTATGAACATCGGTATCTTGGTGCCATCCTTACTAGATACAAAAACCTGAAAGTTGTGTCCCATGAGATGTGATTGTGGCATAAGTTGTTGACATACATAAGCCATTTAACATAAAACCCTGAATCAACAAAAGCTACCAAAGTATATCATCGGGGCCTCTTTACCAGAGAAAAGAAAAGTTCATGCAACAAAAGCAGATTCCAAACTTAAGAAAAGAATGCTAATGGTGTCAACAATATATCTAATACTGACAGGTGAAAATTCTTATTTACCTGATTAACTTGGAACTCTGAACGATCAAATCCAGAAACTACAATTTCACGGAAGATCTTCATATCTGGAACCTCATTCTGTAGATCGCACTGATATATGATGCCCGGAGAAAGAAAACTAGTAAAGCTAAAAAAAATGGTGCTATCTTCACGGCGAGCAGAGATCCCAGAAACTGTCCCAATGTCAATGGGCAATTGATGTAGCAAAGAACCTGTTTTTAGATCTCTTATCTGCACCACATATTTCACATCACTTAAATAACTCACTATCAGTTTGTTATGATTGACTGCAGAAGCCGATTCCAGCACATCCTTCTCGGCTTCTTTTATGACATCAGTCCAAACATTGGGTTCTCTCAGGTCCACCCTCACTAATTTATACCTGGGGGCATCTTTGTTTGTCAGGAAAGTAAATACTGTTTCATCATTTGCAATAGCTTCATACTTTGCATCCAAGTTATCTACAAGCTTAACGAAAGGGAGTAGCTCATTTCTCTTCTTGAGACCTTCAATCCCATCCGGCAGGCTGGACATGTCGCAGTAGTAAACTTTGTTGACGGGATCACAATCTTCTCCTATATACAAGAGAACATACTGAAAAATAAAACAAAAGAATCAGTAACACATGCTTTTTCAGAAAGATACTGTCAGAAGACATTAAAACAGGCCCTTCTCCAAGCATGCCTATATACATTGTATAAAGTTAACACCATCAAATCTATTCCCACTTGAACTTGCATAATTGCAAATAAACAAGGAAATGCAATTTTGGAGAAGAAAAGGCGTGTGCATTGGGTCATACAATCATGCCTTAAGTCATCTAGGGATACATTCCCTAACCTGTGGAACTACATCTAATTTTCCCAGGGACTAAAGCGAAATGACCAAGGTAATCAAAGAAGGAAAAATCTAGGAGCAGCACCAACGACATACAAAAATGATAAGAGAGGGCTTAGGATATAGGAAATTATACGAGTGCAAGTTTGCTGATCTATTGCCTAATATGGCTAAAAGTCAATAGACAAGTGATAATCAATTATCTGCCATCTATGTTGGTTCCACAATTCAAAATTAAAATGCTTTTCACACTCAGAAGGGATGGAGTTTCTCCGTAACATAGATAGACTATTATGTGTTTTTGCTTACGCTCCAGACATACTGAAATATGTTTCTACATGCAGCTTGTTAGTGCAAACATAATCTTTATAGAGAGCATTTGCTGTGCAGGAACAACAGAAGAAATAATTACCTTCCCGTCCTCTGTGACGCTGGCTCCAAACATGTACTTAGGATTATCAGAATCCCTCCAGCATAAAATATCTTCAGATTGATCCGTGCCCACAAAGTGATAGTATACTTCATGATAAAGGTTCGAGTTGGTCTCAGTCCCAGCATCAATATCTCCCTCTCTACAATGTAGAACAGCTGTTAGCTAATGATTAGCTCTTTCAATCATCTTGTAGCCTAATAATCTCAAACTACCGAAGACAACAGCATCATTATTCGGATACTACCGAAGACAACAACATCATTATTTGGATATTGCCCATATCCAGTTAACCAACAGATATCTTTCTACCACTGAGGCTTCTCCAAGTGTTGAATTACCCATATCCAGTTTGAAGATATTTAGAAAATACTGTCAAACGGTGCTAACTAAATTATCCATCTCCAGTGTGACCAAATTTAGAAAATACTGCAAAACGGTACTGACTAAATTATTTATCTCCAGAATGACGAAATTTAAAATATATTGCCAAACAGCACCGACTTTCAGAGTTCTCAAAGATATGCAGTCCCAACATCAACGTTGAACCAGAACAATTGTAAAGAAAAAAGTCTATGAAAGTGCTAATGAAGATTTTATGTGGCTGATGTTGACTTGCGATCAACCAATGGCAGCACAAAGTTAGAAGACAACATATGCTTCAAGCAGCACTGAGATAGACATGCATAACAGATAAGTGAAGTAAAAGAATATGACCAAAATGTCTTGGTTGGACCAATTTTCCCAGAGTGAATTGATTTTAAAACACAAGTACTGCTTTAAATCCTAAAACTACCCTTCACATCCCTTCTTCTCTTGTCAGACTTTTCTTTTCAAACAAAATCTTCCCGAGAGAATGTTTTAAATTTGTCGCGGGTACTTACTTCGGGGCTGGGTAGCGGCCGTAGAAAAAACCTCTGCCATCATGGGTCCAGCTGATAGAAGTAAATTTAACCTGTCACCAGTATGTCCCCTCTAGTCAAGTTTCAATCCAGCGTAGCCTTACATTAACGGAATTAAATTACAGATCCTCACCCATGATAAATTATCTGGCTCAACTTTCTTATCCTCAACACGCATAAGTTTAATAGTCACCCAGTCACTTCCGCTTGAACTAAGTCCATAAGCCAGGTACTTGGCGTCCTCGCTGACAGAAAGAGTGTTCAAAGAGACAGTGCCGTCTTCGCTGAGAGCATTAGGATCGAGCAAAACCTCTGCTCCTGCATCTAAACTATCCTGCAAGACACAATGCATCCGTAATGTGACTCTTAATTCGAGGGCCAAGAAAGAGGCATAACCAAAATTCTATTTCAGTTCAATTCCAGATTTCAACAAACAAACCTGCACGTAGAGGACGCTTTGCGCTTGGAGCCCTGTATTGTGAAAATAAAAGTATTTGTTCCCTCGCTTGAATGGTGCTTCATACCGAGGATGATCAAATAGATTCGTTATCTTTTCATTCAGTTTATCCCTCGCGTCACACGTCTTCAAAACCGTCTGCGTCAATTCCACCTGATTTTGCACGAACTCCTTTGTTTCTTCACTGTCTGGATCTTCAAGCCTAATGTTCCAATGGAAAAATTCAAATCTTAAGCGAACAATATATCTCAAAATCAATAAGTTAAAAGCAAATTCCAGACTCTCCGCCAACCATGCAAGCACTTTTCTATTTCAAAACCACAAAGAGATTCAATTAGAAGATCCATCAATTAGCAGCAAGACTCGAGACTTCATGGAATTCATCAACAACTATTGAGAGAACTATATATCTCTCTTAGTACTCATAAATGGATTCTACAATTGAAATACCTCACAGACAAGTCAAAACAGAAAATCTAAATTTCAGATAACAACACTGCTCCAAGCAACAAGATTCGAGTACAGAATCTATTAAACATCGGCATAAGATCAGACATCTCGAGCCTAAGAACCGTCAAATTCCACCATTCACCTTCACGTCAACACGTCTCACAATCAACTAGTCAACCGTAAAAAATCCAGTCTCCACATTGAAGCAAACACTCCATCCGATTACCGAACCAAAAACCGCGGTACCAAAAAAAAAAGAGTTGATTTCAGTTAGCGAATCCGTTAATTACCATCGGTAAGGGTCGGATATCTTGACGCCGAAGTAATCGTCGACGACGGACTCGTCCCTGCGAGCGGGCGGATACCGCAACGGCCCGTCCAGCGCTGCGGAGAGCGATCCCATCCCGCGGCCCGAGGCGGCGACGGAGAGGTGACTCGAGAGACGGCGGAGGCGACGCGGAGCGGAGGAGGAGGAGGAGGAGGAAGAGGGGTCCAGATCGCGGATTTGATTTCTGCGAGGGAAGGGGGGCGCGGCATTTATAAGGAGGCAATGCGGGCGGGGCGCGACAGGGCCGGTGGGAAAAGGTAATGAGGCGAGAGCGAGACGCGCGTGACGGGCGGATGTGAACATGGATGCGTACGGGCTCTGCCCGGGGAGTGCTGGTCCGGAAGTAACGGGTCGGGAGGACTGGCCGCGAGGGCGTGAGGGTGTGCTCATTCTGAGCTTATTATGTCGCCATTTGTTGGACTTTAATGCTTCGATTCCCTCTTTTTTTTCTTTTTTCTTTTTTGCTCTTTTAACAAATTTTTCTCCCCCTCCCTCTCTCTTTCCTTTTCCAGAGAGTGATTTTCATAGGATTCTCGAAAATGGCCTCCTGATTTGTTGCCATTCGGGGACGGATGCGGTGGTGGATTCGTTCTCTTTTCGTTGTTCCTCGGAGATTCCTTTTTCGCATCTTCATTGTTTAATTCCATGGTGGATAAAATGGGTTGGATTGGATTTGTGAGTGAAATGATCGAGATAATTACTCACTATTAGCATAATTTCCTTCTCTTCAAAAATTATATTCGGGCATGTCATCTCGCGACTTTACTTTACCTGTCTAATTTGCATCTTCAAACACGTTATTCCTTCACCTTGTACGTGGAAGGTGCTGCTTTACTCGCTTCTTTTAACGTTCTTATCTCCAATTGAATCAGATGCGAGCATATTTTAATCAATTGGAAACTTCGTACTTAAGTCGTGTTCTTGGAAGCATGTGAGGGACAGGTTAAAACTATATGTTTTACTCAATTGTTCATATCCATGATGTTGCTTGAAAGAAGTGATCGAAATCGTTAAAAGTAAGAGCTCCCCTTTACTTTACGCAATTGCATAAATTTAGTGAAGTAGGTGGATTTGTCCTTCCAAAGGAAAGAGTGCAAGAAACCTTCGATAGGTTATACATCTTTAAATTTAAAATATATATACTATTAATCGCCATGAAGATGGTTGACCACACTGAAAACCGTATCGCTTTCACTCCAAATGGCGAGAAGGTCTCGAGATCACCATTTTTCTTAAGAAGGGCAATCACCATTTTTCTTAAGAAGGGCAAGATGGTAATCAAACAAGCCAATCTTATTCCCCTAAATCTCTGACATGTTTCAAATTCCAATGTAGCCTTTCGATTTCTTGAGTCATTTCTGTATGAACCTAAAAATGCACATCCTCAATTCTGATGAAACTCTCCATGTGAATAAACATTACCTTATCTATACGTATGTGTTAGGTCCCACCTATGATAATGTTTGTTTAATAATGTTAGTAAGCTTTGTCCCAATCATAAAGTATGCAGTCGACTAAGCAACGTTGATTCTACCATGAGAAACAACTCACAAGTTTACTCATCGAATTGGTCCTAAACTTATTGTACATGTTGAAGAAAACTTCCTTATTTATTTTAAGTTGACAAAACGTTTCCATCAGTCTAGTCTGAAGACTCATAGATTTTATCGTCAAAGTCTGAAGACCTTCAGACTCAAGATTCAAAGTCTACCCTCATTGATATTTTCTAGACCGACGAATAAAATATTTATCCAGATGCAAGTATATTCTTAAGGATTTGGTTCGTATGATTGAAGAAGATCTCACAACTGGAGATAGCACTTCATGATCAATTATTCTCATTGAAATCAATTTGGATAATTAGATCTGGTAATTGACGAAGTATACTTGGAAGGTTCTACTTATGGAAACCTAGATCCTGATTGTATGGGCGAGCAAGATTGGTGGGCTATCATCACATTCCTTAAATAAACTCGAGATCTCCTTAATTGATATTCTCATTGAAATCAATTTGGATAATTAGATCCTTTGGAAGGTGCCAACGATATTAGAAGGTTGGAGGAGTATGGAAACCTAGATCCCGATTGTATGGGCGAGCAAGATTGGTGGGTGATCATCACATTTTTAAATTCGAGATCTCCTTAATTTTTTTATTTCATTTGGAAAGCTTGGAATGTGCCAACGAATATGAAAAGAGATAAATAGTTGTTAGAGTGTGAAAGTGTAGAAGTAAAGTCGATGCTTCTAGTTTTTTGTTATTTCATTCAGAATCAATGACTTATACGTATTAAAATCTCTTTTGATAAAAATCCAGCCGGTAGGTGAAATGTCGTCGGTGCGGGAGAGTGGACTTAGGTTTGGTCTAAGCCGAACCACTATAAACTCTGTGTTTCAATTCTCTTTCCCTAAACTCTTTACTCTATTTTATAGTCTTATATATTTGTTAATTGTCTTTTATATCTTCAGTCTATTACTATCAAAAGACGAATTAAGCTATTAAGTTTTTGTAAAAATCGCCTTAACACTTATTCACCCCCATCTAGGTGTTCTTACTAGCCCTATCAATACATATATTACTTTAGTCATAAAGTTTTCAATTTTTCCCAACTTAGCCCCAAAAAATTTCAATATAACCATCCCTAGTCAATTTTTGCTAGAAATAGCCGACGCAACAGTGTGTCATGTAGGAAGTCAACAATGACTGGATTGTTACATCGGACTATAGTAAAATTCTGTGCAAAGATTTTGGACTAAATTGATAAAAATGGAAAATTTATGATTAAATTAGTGTATGTATAATTGATTAGGGACTAATCAGATAATTTTTCCCGTCAAGGACCATTTATATCAATGGATTCATTGCTCGTTAGGCAACACCTTAAGAATCCATAGAAGTTTGTATCTGAGTCACTGGTTGAAATATTCTTTTTCCCTCTAGATTCGTCCTTAAGGTAAGCCATTTAAGACACAAATAATAACCATTTTCTTTCTAGATATATTTTTTAATCAGAAATAAATTTTTCTATTTCTATTCCCTTAACAAATTTTTGAGCAAAAATATGCATTTTATAACCACATGAAATGTTTGTTCTTAAAATAAAAGTTCGTTTGATAGCAACACAAAATTTTTCTTTCTTGAGTGGGCGATGGTAAGACCCTAGGAGGCGACCAACGAGTGAATGGCAAAGGCAGCGATGGGCAATGGCGACACCTTGCGGACGATGAGCGACGATGGATGGGCGGTTGGCTAATAGTGAAGGCGATTGATGAGAATAGTTCTTATTTTTTTGCTTCTGTTCCAAAAAAGAAAAAGGTAGAAAATTTGTATTTTTTATTTTTATTCTAAACTTATTTTTTAATTGAAAAATGAAATTGCATTATTTCTGTTGCAAACTAGTTTCCAGGAAAAGAAAAATATAATTAGTTAAAAACAGAATAGTTATCATGAGGATCATTACTTTTCCAGAAGTTAATCAGAAAGCAAGACAATAACAACAGGCTTAGTGATTATACACGTGCATGCATGGGGTTGCTTCCATCTTCTAGGGGACCCGTGAACAAGGAATGGGGTGGACTGTCTTATAACAGTGAAGAAGATTCACGTGACCGGAGCCAAAAACCTCCGTGCCGTGTCTCGATACCATGATGTATAATCTAATCGCCAGGAGCACGAGAATATATTCCCTCGATAAGGGGGCAGAGCATGTGGCTCCGTCCGTTTCAGCGCGAACGATCTTTTAAGTCTCGGTCCTTTTTTAATTACGTGCTGCACGATCTGCCCTAAAAGAAATGTTGGCTTCTGTCAGTTGAGTTTCGCCTGATGATTGCGTCGCCTCATCTCCTGTTGCCGAGCCTTACGTGGCGTTAAAATAGTCCCGGTTCAGAGATATCGACTACTAAAAAATTTCAAGAGAATTAAAGAACAACGCAATATATCCCACGTGGATGGGATAATTTAATATTGATTTTATCTGGGGGCTAATATCACAAAAGAAAAAGAAAAAAGTATACCCAAAAATCTTTATTTAAACGAAAAATCATAAATTAATAAAAATTATCAACGTGACAAATATATTATGGATGGAATTAAAATAGAAAATATATATTTCATATATGTATAAGTTTAAGATTTTTCATGATGCAGAAAAAAATTGATGTATTTATGTCATAATAAGTATAATTTGAGTTTTTATTTATTTATAATATTTTCCCTTTTATCTAATACTTTTGGAGATTTTGTTGGGATCATCGTCTATGAAAGTTAATATGAGGGTTTAAATTCTCTGTATCCTATGAAAATGTTACCTGTACAGAATTTATAATCCTAATATTCTTAATTCCACAACTCCGGTGCCTCCCCTTTCCGAGCATGTCGTTTGTCGTTGTGAATCCATCGTTCACGCCCATTGACCGCACCCCGTTGCTCGTCGCCCCGCACATTCTCATGCATCGCCGGCGTGGCGGGCCTGAGTGGGAAGGCTGATGACGATGATGACAACAAGGACTTTGCGGTTGGTGGTGGAGTTGGTCTAGGAATGTTGGGAGGCAGCAGATCAGGACATAGAAGGAAGGAAAGAAAGAGAAAGAAGAAGGAAAAAAAAAAAAAGATGGAAAAATGAGGATACTTTGGGCCCGAGTTGGCAGATTTGTCTTCCAAATTTCATTTTTCTAATATTAGAGTAATCCAATTTCTTATTTTCTGGTTGAAAGAGGAGCCCTATTCACGTCATATAATACTTGAGAAGGTAATGTTAACCCTATTTGTTTCGGATTTTGGGAAATGTCTTTAGAAAAATGCAAATACCTTTGGGTTAAGAGATTTCCAAAATGTGAATAACGTTTAGTGAATTATAATTTAAAAGTGTATTGAGAAACAATTTTGATTTAAATTCCATTTGATAAAAATTACATTTCTAAATGACTTTTACTAAATAAAAAAAAAAAAAGGTTTTTGCATTCTTCTTCTTTTAGTTCAGCCACCGGTGGCCGAATGGCCTCACCTAAGATCACCCACCTTAAGCAAGGCTGCCTAAGGTCGCGCGACCACAGGCAACCGTTGCCGAGGTCAGGCGACCCCTCGGTGGTGGTCGTTGGCGCATTCGACCCCTTGGCCAATGGTTGTTGACCTCCGATCAACTTTTCCATGCGGCAATCTTCTGAGAAGATGAACAATAACCAAGGGCTAAGACTTGCATTCCGAGAATGTAGTTTTTAAAGGACCTCCGGACCTATTTCGGATTAAAGGCCCTTAGAGCCCTTTAGAGATATAATTGATAAAGCCTTTTGGAGATATAATTGTATTTCCCCAAAATCAAATAAAAGAAAGAACCGAATGCATTGGCATTTGGCCTTTAAAGTCTCAAAGCCCATTACAAATGCTGAACCAAACAGGACTGTATTATAATTTTCTTCTTTATTATAGGGTAGTGGCCTCGAAAAACCAAATGAAAGCGGAGTATCGCCATTACCTAAAATATTATCCACAAAAGGAGATGATGATGCTAAGAGAGGTTCCAAAGAATATCTACAGTGTGCAACACTTCGTGTCCAAAATGTTTTGGAGCTTTCTCGCCTCTCCATAGGGAAAATCACCAGAAAGATTTAAAACATATTGTATTAGTATCAATTCAATCATAAACCTTTTATTTGCGCGAATTTATTTTTAAACATTTTCACAATTTATCAATTAAATCATTCTAATCTATTTTGATTGAAATTCGATGATATGAATGTCGATCGTCTTATGTGACATAGAAATTTAAATTTTTAATTACATTTTATTATGCTTTTCCTTTTTCCCTTACCGACCAAAATGAAAGGAAAAAAAGTGACAAAAATAATGAAAAAAAGAAAAGAACAAGAAAATTATTACAAATATCAATGTCAACGCTAACCATGCCTCATAGGATGGCTAGCATCCACGTCAAAAATTTCTATCAAAATTAGCTGAAATGACTTAAGTGGCAAAATGTGAAAATGTTTAAAATTAAATCGATACAAATGTAATAAATTTACAACTTTATTGGTACTTTCCTCCCTCTTCATCTACTCCAAACCCAACAAAAATAGTAATTAAATTGGTGAGAAATGGGAGAACTACCAAAAAAATCCTAAACTTATTGTAATTGTATCAATTCAATTATAAGCTTTTTCTTTTTGCCAATAAACCTTTTGCATTTATGCCAATTTAGTTCATCAAGTCAATTTTGACAAAAAATCGCTAACATGTACACTAACTGTCCTACGTAATACAACCAACGCTAATGTGGACATTTTCAAATAATATTTTAATGAAATTTTTCTTATTTTCTTCCCTTTTTCCTCTAGCTGGTCATCAACTTTTTTAATTTTTTTCCCCTTTCTTTTGCTTTTATTCCCTTCTTCCTCCAACCAATCACCGAGATTCGATGACCAACCAAAGGTGAGTAGGCAAAGGGAAAAGACAAATAAATGAATAACAAAAGAATAAATAAATTTTAAAAAATATTAAATAAATTTATAAGTGTCTACATTAGTCTTTGGCCACACCATGTAGGACGACAAACGTCTATATTAATAATTTCTGGCTAAAATTGTCTAATTTAACCGAAGGGAAGAAATTGGAAGACAAGGCACTCGTGGCTAGGGGTGAGCATCGGTCCAGGGTCAATCCTGGACCGACTCTAGACCGGCCCAATCCTATCGATCCTGGTCCAGTTTTTAGGGAGACCGGGTCGGTTCTTGGTCCTAGAATTCTGGACCTAGATCGGCACTGCGATTTTGTACTCGGTCCGAGAGTTTAGGATTGGTCCAACCCGAACCAACCATGATTATATATATTATATCTAATATATTATTATAATTTTTTTATATAGAAAAAAATCTTAAAATAAACGGCGTCAACAATATTAAACAGTTCTTTTAGTTCAAGTAATTTTATATTATTCTTTAATAACTTAGATTTTTAATGTCTTTTATGGCGTCAATAGTCATAATTTATGAATGAGGAAAATGTTTTTGTGAGAAGTCCGCACGACGTCCAAAAGGGCATAAATAGCTCCTTACGACATTCTCTTATAGTGCTTGTTCTCTTCTATCTTATTTGTTCTCTTAGTCTTCAATTTGCCAAAATCGAAAGAAACAACCTCTCCACTCACCTCGCTCGCTTTAGGTCACTCATGCCACTCGTCGTTGGATGCTCGCTTGGCTTGTCGCTCCCCGCTCGACACTCGATCACTCACTGTTCGACACTCATCCCACTTGACCCTCACTGCTTGCCTTTCTTAGTTGACCTCACTCATCATCGAACCCATTGGATCGGTCCAGTCATCGGTTGCCCTTTTAAGGAGTACAAAAATGAAATAAAAAATTATCGGTTGGTTCTAGGTTGACCCTAGAACTAGATCAAATCCATTGGATCAGTTCGGTCCTCAATCGCCTTTTTAACGAGTACAAAAAATGAAATAAAAAATTATCGGTTGGTCCCGGGTTGACCCTAGAACTGGACTGAATCCATTGGGTCGGTTTGGTCCTCGATCCTAAGCTCAATAAGATCGGTCCTTGGTCCCAAAAATTGAGGACTAATACTGTGCGGGTTGATCCTAGAGTTAGAGGGTGGACTGGCCCAACCCGGACCATGCTCACCCCTACTCGTGGCATCATAGAACTGTACGAGTCGCATCCTGAATCCAAATAAGGACAACTGAAGGCTCATCGGTGACTCAAATCTTAATCTCCTCGTTGTAGAAAACTACTTCATCGATCGAGAACAAATTTGCCAGTGAGTGGCTCCCGTTTAGCTTTCAATTCATCAGCCTCCGATAGAGAGAGTGGTTGCTAATGATGCTGCAAAATTTTCTAGAAGCATTCAGGCGAACCGAACTTAACCGTCACAATGGCTGAATTTTTCATACTATCACCCAAATTGGAAAGAGACCCAATGCGAAAAGATTTATGTAATTTTCAGCTCGATTCAAAACGAAACCGTCACAATGCCTGCTTTTTATTAACTATCTTAAACTTTAAAGAGACTCGATATTTAGTTCATATTTTTTTTACACCCTTACTAGATATATTGATGAACTCAAATTTAGACTATTCTATGATCCCCTAAATGAAGGTATAGGGCTTTAGGACATCCTAATGATTTCTCAAAGGACCATTAATTTGCTCCAAAAGAAATCTCCTTCAATATCATAATTGTGGAGTACAAATTGCTTGGAGACGAAAAGATATGTTCATTTGCAAGAGTATCGGGATTAAAGAGAGCATACCTCACATTTTGAAGAAGAGATTATTGAAATGCATAAGTCTTCGTCCCTGCAGAAACGGTGGGAAAGGAGTTGAGCATGATAGGAGGAAGTAGTTGCCTTCTAATCGAAAAGCGGGGTGACAAAGTTTTTCCTTACAACAAAGTTGGGAAAATTTCTTTTCATTTGGTGGGATGAAAAGTAAGTACACTTCTTTAAGTTTAAGCGCCACGGCTCATGATTGAACTAGCAAAATTGTCATATAAAAAAAAAACCCAATTCAGAAATTGTGCATAATTAGGAAAAAATTTTGTGATTCGAAACAATTCCCGTATCACACACTTGGCCCATATATCATTTGATTTTGAATTTTTGTGTGGCTCACATATCATTGATTTGAGTTTTTGTGTGGAATTGTTAATTGAATCTGTTCATCGACTTGAACTTGGGCTTCTTTTTGTTGCTCTTTTTGCTAATATCTATGATTGAAGATAGAAGCTTTCTGCCATGCGTCCCAAACAATTGACGCGGTTAATTTTAATGAACCAGAAAGAGGAGCTGATAACTCTTCAAAGGTGATCATTGTTTACTTGGTTAAAAATTAAGAAGTCCCAATCAACGTTCCCCTTTTAACTATGCCTACTCTTAAGATCACTTTTCTTCGTAAAAAAAACAGTGCATCAAATCGAATTGATCACAGGGAGCCCCAGAGAAGGCACGAGAACTGATATCTGTGGCCCTAACGCCTGTCAGAAGTCGAAGAACACATTGAATATTCTAGAGACAACAATGTCATGATAACTGATGTTGTCATTTTCAGCCCTACTTGGCACATCATTTGACCCATTTGCATGCTCTTCAATCCATGGTCAAAGTGTGGAACACATGAGAGAGAGAGAAAGAGAGAGAGAGAGAGAGAGGGGGAGCAACACCATAATGTATAGTGGGAGCGCATGATTTCGAACTCTTGGAGTGCAAAGTCGTGTTTGACTCATATTCAATCACGAGCATCTAAGTCAAAAGGAATAATACGAAATCATTCCACGGGAGCCAGATATGAAGCGTGAAAATGCATGGTGAGTAGGAAGAGGGACCCCCTCAGCCGCTGAACAACAGTAGAACGAGACCAGAGAAAGAAGACCTAACAGGGTTTCAAAAGTAGACCTTAGACTAAGGGCGCACGCGTGTGGAAATTGCAGTCTTCTTGAACCCAACTGTAGATGAGCACACGAGGGCATAACATTCCACGGCGTCTCGAAGGGAATAGTGTTCGTTCATGAACACATGTAAAAAGGAATCGTGTTCGTTCATGAACACATGTAAAGTATCCAAGACTACAGATTTTCTCTCGCTTTCTCCCAGTTTCTCATTTCCTATTCATATGTCAAACTTTTACTCTACATTCTCGACACTGAGCTCGATGTGTAAATCCACCATCTTTCCACTCCTTCCCTTAACTTGTTTTGTAGATGATAAGCATGATGCACGCGATGCATCTTCTGCGATAAGTTTCTGGAAGACTTCAGCAGCAACATTTTTCCTTTCTCTGATAAAACCAGATAGAGCTAAAATGAAGCATTTACATACAATCTCCATCTCAAGATCAAAATCTTCTTTGATCCAAAAAACGGAGGCAAAACATTGAACTTGAGGCAAATACATATCGACCAAAAGAAAGAGGCAAATATATAGCAGAAGCAAATCGTATTTGTGCAAACCTACGGTACGGGTCAACTCTACAATGACACCATCACCTGAAATGCATATAAGTATTGCTCACGAAAAGTTAATAGGCGTTTCTAAACAGATTAGTACTTTTCTACTTTTCACTGAATCTAAATTTTATGTATCCCTGACTACTCTTTTCAAACCAAAATCATCTGAAACATCCATTAGCATAAACACAAAAATACAAATACAATTTCTTTTTTGGCAATTTTTTAAAGATTTGAATAATATTTTGAACTTTGACTGGAATGTAAAGGATGTTTTTGCTTTGAAAACATCACAAACATGCCCTAAGCCTTGTACATACTGACTTCATTTAAGGTGCGGAGTAAATTCGTTTCGCATCAACATAGAAGATACAAACATGGTGAAATAATAAAAAATGGAAAACAAACTAGCCCACGCACTTATCAATTGACACCCGATACACCAAGGAGAACAAGTATTTCCTCGAATCAAACCCATGTCTAATATGAGAAATCCTTACAAATATTGAACTGGGTATTTCCAGATAGAGTTTTCTAGAAAATTTCTTAACGAAAAAATTTTCTTTTTAAATTTTCAAGAAATATGATAGTACTAAGAAAAGACCAGAGATCGGAAAATTACGATGTGACTGCAGTAATGTTATGAGGTTATTACTGCAGTCGTTTCCTAATACAGCGAAAATTTTGTAAAACGAAAAAAATATTCCCCACATGATATTGTCTCGCAAAATTTTCCAATTTTTTTGTTACAAAAAGTTTGACTGAATTCTTTTTCTTCCTTTTTTTTTGGCAAAAGGAGGTTTTCACTTTCCACCTCAGTGACGATTGTCAGCCGTCAATCATGATCCTATTCCTAGTAAACATCTGACAAAACGAGAGAGAGATCAGGAGTAACGTTCCAGATCGTTAAATAAGAACGAGTTCTGCTCAAGCTAGCAGCTGAAAGAGATGGTCATCAGTGATTGATGGCTGCAAAATAAGCAACAAATAATACATCAAAAAACATGTGCATCGATCCATCTTGATGATCGGTAGATAAACTGCCTATAAAAGAGATCTCGATGTATAAATATTTTCTCTGCAAAATATGACATAAGGTCTAGTGTAAACTTGACTGCTCAGTACTAATATCAAAAAGCTAATGCTAAAGTGATAACATTTGCACGCACAGCAAAGATCTCTCTCTCATTCTGTAGTGAGTAGCTCCTAGTGATGATCAATCCCGTTAAAATGATGATCGGACTCAGTAGCAAACAAAAAGGGTAATTTGACAGGCCTAGGATGAACCCTCTTACCTTATGGTGGTTCCACCAAAGAAATTTAAGGCGAGCGAGAGAGAGAGAGAGGAGCTAACTGTAAATCCGGCGAGCTCAAATCTTCGTGACTTCACACAAGGAGAAAGAACAGTTTCTGCTTTTCTCGGTACTTCTGCGATGATCCTTTGACGTATCATCCCTTCGGAGCTCTTTTCATCGCTCGATCTTTGATTCCCTCGGAGTATTAAGTACCGGCCAAAAAAAAAACCAAAAACCTAGGAAGAACAAATCAATACAAACGAGATATATGCATCACGAGGGTTTTCACAAAGAGAGGCCAACAGAGCTCACTTGGCAGTATGCCCACCTCCTTCAAGACAAGCGAAAACATGGGAGAATTTCTCTTTTTCCCCTTTAAAAACAACAGGGTTTTTCTTTCTCCGTCGTTTTTTTCCTTTTTCCCCCGTTCGGTGTAGGAGGAGGAGGTGGACAGAATGCCAATAAACTCTGTAAGAAACCCTTTGCCAAATCCACATGAAGGGAAAGAAACCATCGCGCGGTATTCAGCACTACCACAGCGAGGAGCGCAGGTCTCCTCGCTTGTGCCGTGCGCGACACAGAAACACACAAGACCGCACTGGCGAGGAAGGGAAGATGAGGTGGGGGGGTTATTTAAGATGGATTGACGGTGGCGAATGAAAGGGAGGAAGTACAGTGAAGAGAGAGACAGAGAGAATAAATAGGAGAGAAAAGGTAGGTGATAGGTTCAACTTAAAAATAAATATAATTAATGTCGGGGTGGGGGGAAGAGAGAGAGAGAGGGAGAGAGAGATTAGACGGTTCATTTCATTCTAAGGAAAGGTAGGTTTATTTAGAAGGTTCAAAGAATCATCATAGTTATTCCTCCCCCTTTTACTGCTCGCCTCGATTTTGATGAACAACTCACTTGTGTTTTTGCTGCTTTCCTTTTCTTCTTCTTCTTCTTTTTAAAATTCGACAGATCTCTTCGAAATTATAATCGCATAGTTATTTGATAAATTTGATCTTGTTGGTAAATACCTCCCGGACACTTCTTAAAACAGGCTAAATATCAATACATGTCATCATTAGACCAATTAATATTTGGATAATATAAAAAAAATATTGGGTTGCTCAACAAGTGTTTTGAATTGCATTTTAACGTGTATTTTACTTGTAGTAATGCCTTAATAACTATTGATAGGACACTAATTATTAGAAGGACTTTGTTAAAAGGGGCGATCGAGGTACTTTCTAAGCAATTAAACCAGAAAATAAAATATTTTTCAACGGCAGATTGGTCTTCTAATATACACAATCGAGGACTTTAAATTCAAATATTTTCTTATCAAATATGTAATTGTAAGATATTCATCAACGAAATTCTCTAATAAACCTGTTTTTCACTTCTTGTTTATTCTTGGATTGAGTGTTTGTTTACTCAAGCACCCACTAATTCCAATTCTTTCTTTTATTTCCAATCCCTCGTGTCTCGTGTTAACGCGAGCACTTATTCACCCGCGTTCAAGGAAAGCAAAATTATTGTTGCTTAGGTAATAATCATTGTTGTAAACACAATGGAAACATTATATTCTTACTTTCATCATTTGGAACGTAACTTTTCCTTAATGCATAACATCTCGAATCACTGTAAGCATACAAACATCAATATCTATAGCCGCTAAAATAGAAGTTAAACAATCAAGTAAACAAAGCTTAAAATAGAAGTTAAACAATCAAGTAAACAAAGCTTACTTTTTTCTATGATTGCCTCTCTTGCGTTACACATTATTAGTGCATTAAATTTGAAATTTTTTTTTATTAAGTGAGTTTTAACGTGTGTACGTTGACATATTCGTTAGCAACATCATATATACAATTATTTCAAGGAAAGAAAGGACACCGGTGACGAGATTCTTTCCTTTAGCCGGAAGAAAAGCAAAGATTGATTCACATGAGAAAAAAGGGTTTCGCGATAGAGAACGGAAATAAACAATAATTTTTTTATCCCATTCTCCGTTAAAACTTAAAAAAATTATATGAACTTCAAAATATTATGGAAATAGGCTCTGATAATGTTTAACATTCAAAGATATACTTTCTGGATAATTACCGAATTTTATATTCTAAAACATTAGACATTAAGAAAGAAAAGTGGATCCAAATTCACATGATTACATCTTTTGTTGAAAGTTTCAAATCACGAGAGGAGGAAGGTCCTTCCCAGAGACCCTCTCTTCCAATGGTATTCCCCATCAAAGTCCGAATGCGAAAAATTTTCGTTCTGGCTATGAATGTGCTGTCTTTTCATTTCATCACTTGTTGAAAAATGACAAACTTTTGCATTCAATGACTCAATGATGAGGAGTAGAAAGATTTTGCTTCAAGCTAGTGGCTGGCGCATAACATCTTCCGCCTTCCCCATTTCTCTTAACCCGTTCGCTTTTGCTTTTCCATAACTTTGTCTTTATATGCTGATCAGAGTATGAACAAAGGCTTCTGTTGACTAACACGGTTACTTTTGAGGGCTCTCCCGTCGGTGGTTCGATAATGATCTAACATGAACATCCTCTCTCGAACACATCTTCGGCCATAGCCACACGCAGATGACACGATAAAACATGTCGGTCATATTCGACAGGTAATTTTCTTTAAAATTTGTCCTCGCGATGCACAACGAGTCTCTAGTAGGCGATGCGGGGTGCATGATAATGGCACGAAATTTCTTCTTCAGTAGTGCCGCCCACGGTGAAAGAAAATGTGAATGATTTGTTACTTTGGACCAACGAAATGGAGGGGCCCCGGCCTAAACATATTCTGCAATTTTCCTTTTGGTCCCTACTCCTTGCTGTCATGGCCACCGAGAGTGGTATCCGAGGCTTTTTCCCCAGTGCCCCCCTCCCCTTTCCGCTCCCGACTTCAAATTTCAAACCTCAGCACAAAACATATGCTTTGACCTTCGTCTCGAGCTAAAAAGTTAGAAAGCATAGGTCAATCCTATGCCATTATGGTATGCTGATAGAGGTCTTTGCATCTCTTTTTACTTCGACTTTGCTTTTGGGAATGCATGTTCCCTTCGTCATCATGATTTAAAACACATGTAACGGACGTGAAATTTTTTTAGTAGCCTTCTGTTTTTTATTGAAACGCTTTAACATGCTTTCATCGGTAAAAAACCATGATGCGCGTACGATGTGCGTTGAGATTAGCTGACCCCATAATTCACGAGCATATGCATTCCAAGAAGTCTATTTGGAAAGCAGTCAAGATTTTTTTTACGTTTGACTAAAGTCTTTCCCTAAAAGCTACAAAAATGAAAAAGAGTAGGCATTTTAAGCCCAGAAAATAAGGCGTGATTCTATATATTGACATTTACATTGTGAAGTAAGTTCTAGATCTATTTGTGCTCGAATAAATTCACAGTGTGCTAGTTGCAAGATCTAAAAATATGAATAAATCAAAATTGTCACTACAAATAGGAAGGACCCATTATGCATGTATTCGCAGTGATGATGTCTTTATGTTTATTTAGTTTGATATGTGCTTCTAAGCACACGCAAGAAGCTCAAGAAAGATCGGTGTAAGTGAATATGGTTTGAATATGGTATGGACATGTTTTCATGGGTGTAGTTAACCCGGTTGTCCAAATTTCCCTCACGGTCTATGCTCATTTCAACTTGCTGTTCCTTCGACTCTCATAAATCTCCTGACTCATTTTTCATGGGCTCTTGCTATTGCAGAAACCAAGCACGGACGCTCCATGTAGAGAGAGAGAGAGAGAGGGAGGGAGGGAAATAGAGAGATCTCTCTTTTTGTCGTGTGATACGTCGCACTCATCACGCTCACAAGCCCTGCTCTTTTTCATGTGCACGAACCTTTTGATTTCTCACTTCTTGGTCACAGCATTTAACGTAGTTCCACCAGCTCCCACTTCAATGCACCTTCATAATTCCCGGGAAGGAAAGGATAATGGGGAGAAAATCGTCCGCTTTCGATGTGGATTCTCCCTTCTTTTCTTTGGGTATTTATTAAGCCAACCGAGCAAATGAACTGTTTCTCTCCAACCCTTCCTCATTCATTGCATGGAGATCTACCAACACCCGACCCTATTTATTATAAACCCCCCCTTTTCCCTGTTATTTTCCTTTGTTTACAGTTCAAGTTTCGAAATCGGAAAAAGGGAAATTGCTGATATTGACTTTTGTTCCATTTTGACGTGAGAAAGTTGAGGAAGAGTGACATGCCCGGTTGTGTCCTCACTGGCCTGGTGGGTATGGTGTTGTCAGATCGCCATGATTGAATCATTGGGAAGATGAAAAGAGAAATGTCCGTTGCATGCTGCATTTGCATCTGTAGTTTCTTTCGCTGCCATTGATTTGAGGTTTCGAAGATAATGCGAACGTGGTATCTGCAAATGGCATAATAGGTTCTGCACCGAACGCTTTTTCCCCCTAGACCTACATGATCTTTCTGGCCTCCGAATCCGGATTGAAAAGGTGTTTCTTTAGTTCTTCATTTTTTGGGTTTTTTTTTTTTTTGGGTATTTAAAGTTACATATCTATGTTCCTTTTGCCAAATCTAATAGTGGACAAAATTTACACCGAAGTACTACACCAACTAATGGAAAAGAGAAACTGCATACATGTTTCATCATCCCTAAATAATAAACGGGTCACTTGAAAATAGACTAGTGATATTTCGTCCCTTGTTTTAGTTTAAAAATAAATAAATGAAATGACGCTAAGGTGAACAAGATTCGGACCTGCCACCTCCATTCCCAACTATTCTTTAAAAAGTTCTGTTTGGTTCTTAAAAATTCAACAATCGGAAAGTAAATTTCTAAATTTTGATTGTTTATATTGGTTAGGAAAATGAATTAGCAAAAATAGCTTCATAATGGACAAAAGGTGTAAGCATTACTTGATGTTAATAATAAAAACATTCTTTATTGGCTCGCTTGTCTAAACAATAAAATCAGTATAATATTTTTTGAATGTGTGATTTTTCATAACACAGAACAAACACTTCCCTCATCTTTCTACTCACAAAATTTAGAACATCTGCAAAATTTTCCACCTATATTTTAATTCTTCTCATTCTGGCCACTTTCCCAAACATAGCGTGTCAGCTGTATTAAGCATTTGAAATTATTCCAAGGCCTGAGAATTTTTCATTTCTTTTAAATTTAATTTATTTTTATAAGAAAAGGAAGGCTTGAACACCATCAGAATCTCGAGATCAAACGGAAATAATTTTCGTTAAGAACTTTTCATATCTGTGGTGTTGGAGTTAAGCTTACGACATCTAGAAAAGTTGAGACCCTCTCCTGGGGAGTCAGACTTAAACTATTTATAATGTGGAAAGGTTAAGCAAAAATAACTTTTAATTTTTTTACCAAAATTTAAAAATATATCATCAAAGTCTGGAAAAATTATAAAACGATTAAATTTTAAATTTGAATCCACATGTCAACATTAATATATTGGGAAAGTTTCAAATGTTTCTCCCAATATTAAATTAAGTGAAAAGTAAAAAGTATAAGTGCAAGTCAGTCCAAACGTGCCCCAAAACAATCTCTCAACCTTATTGCAGTTGAATAGATAAACATTTTTTCATTGACGCAAGTTTCTTTCTTAAATGACTTTTTTTTTACTATGGGTCTTGTTACTTAGTTTTCATGCGGTACTCGTTTTATAAAGAAACATTTCGATTTCCAAATAACTCATTACACACGGCGCAAGAATGCAGGTGTATAAAAAGTTGTAAATATTATTCGTTTGTAAATGCTTAAGAAGTTTTCAGGGAAAGCGGGTGTAGTAAAAATTGTAAATATCTTCGTTTATAATTGCTGAACATGTTTTCAAGAAACACTTTTTGTTAAAATTGTTTTTTAATTTCTAAAACGTCACGACGAATGCTCTTACAATTTAGAAATTCTGAAGTACTTGCTAACAAAATCTTTTAAAATACCTTACAGTCTTACATGGCTACTCATTTTTTTCCAATTATGTGGATATCTCGAGAGCCTTAACAAAAGATGCACTTATCTCACTAAACTGAAAATTATATAAGAAATGTACAGACAATTTTTTTTACTCATTAAGCACTTGAAATTTCCCAATTCATCACCAAACGGCGAAAGCTCTGAGAATTTTTCTTACGCTTGCTGTTGAAAACTCGAGAGAGTGCCTGTCTCACGTGAGGTCAGTCGGAAAGACTCTGAAGATAAAAGCTCCGAGCTCTCTTTCATTGGCTTCTGCTCCATAGAACGAAAGGCCTTGTTGACCTTTCGAGCATGAAAAGCTTAGGTTTGAAAGCGCCACTCACTGCACTTTTCCGAGTGCAGGTCGGAGAAAATTCCTTCTCGTGATGCATAAAATCTGAGAATTACACAAAAGGTTCATCCACTTTTGTTCCCTGTGGAGAGTGCAATTCTAAGTGACCACTTTTCCATTTCCGCTGGTGTGTTCCTTTCTTGCTTTTCCTGGAGGGAACTTTTCGAGATAATGCTATGGTGGGGTTGCCAATTCAACCTCATTGCGGGAGTTGGCCTTTTCTCAACATCTTCAGGAATAAATCCTTCCTAAGGCGCATGAGCCTTTCGGGTGGGAATTCTGAGTTGTCTATGTCGAAAATTAGGGTTTATCTTTTCAAGAATTACCAGTTGACATATCTCATAAGTATTGCTTGAAGTTTACCTTGTGTTAGACCGAAATTATGGATTTGAGCTTTTGAGCACCAACCAGAGTCTTTCTCAAAAAACGTGAATTCCTTTTTAAGTTCATCCCTGCAAAGAAATATTTCAAATGAATGCGTTTATACTTTATACGAAAGTTTGGAACAGCTTCTCTGGTAATCATACCTTCGAAATTATATATTTCATTACTTGGCTATTAAATTATGGCTGGTAGTGCAGAGCTCGATGCATGGATTAGCACCATCTTTCATGATTGGGAGGTGTTGGGGATGGATCATATCATTATCTGCTGTCGCTCAATCCAACAGAGGAGAGTTGCCAGGGATTATTACTCCCCCCACTTTTCACAAATGGCAATCATTTCTGTCGATCCTGGTCAGACCCGTGTTGGATTCACTTATTATTTTATTAGGTTATGTCCAATCGTAGCTTCGAATCCGTGGTAGGAAGAGCTACTATCTGAGCGTATCAAGCTAGCTAATGAAATACTGGATTTTCTTGATTTCTTAAAAATTGCTTTCACTCTGAATAGAGATCTTCACGATTTGTGGCGATCAAGAAAGAACAATTCAGTTTTATAAATGACACGTGTTTACAAGAATGCGCGCGTTGAAAAGTAGTTTTTACCATGTCGATATAAACATTGCGTCCCCCATTGCTCGGAAAATCCAACGATGTTTATTGTGAAGAATTTGAGAAGTATACTGTCTTTCTAGTACTTGTAACGTGCGGAGGTGGTTGGGATCACAGGAGATGAACACAGTATAATGTCTGTAGCAACTTTTCAAGCATGTTCTAAAGACATGTCTTCCAACATTTCTAATGAACTTTGTGAAGTACGGTTAGCCAGTGTCCTGGAGACCCTTTGGCAAGACGCTTTTCAGACAAGTACATTCTTAAGACATTGCATTGTTGACTGTCGAGACATGAGAGCAGACAAGATTCGTAGAGTAAGCAAGCACGTCCCAAGGGAGGAATAAAAAAGGAATAAGGATCAGCTGTACATGTGTACACTAGCAGTGAAGTCGATTTTCCACATTTCCCAATTCGATTTCTGAAACTTTTTGTGCTGTTTACGAATAGGCTCCCGCCGTTTATAAACCGAAAAAATAGCTGATTAGCAGCCCATTGGAGTTAAATGACCTAATGTCCTTGCTTCAATTTCCATTGTTAGGTTCCGTGTTGGTTTCCCTTGTATTCCAAATCATTGGGTTTTTGGGTATTTGCGGTTGCGAGATCATTCACGGTTGATTTTGTGAAATTGGTTCGTGAATCTTGAAAGAAGAGGCTGGAATCCGGATGGAAAAACAGTTAAGGACCTAATGTTTAGGTTTTCTCGTTCTCGTTTCACAGAAGAAGAAACTCTCATATCACCTGGTTGCGTATCCGATTTGCTAGTTCAGGCAAGAACTAAAGATGGGAAACGAATTCTGCTAAGTATAACTCTCAAAACCAACCCAAGTTTCTTTGCTGAGGACATTTCTTAGCCACGTTTATCAACTCTAGCATGATGCTGCAGAGAGATGGGCATATATGCTTTGGGATCCTTTTCTAACGTTAGATCTGCATTTTCTGCTAGATGAGATTTTCAAAGAGATCCTATAAAGAGATGAAGTAACAGTAAAAATACCCATCAATCGACTGTGACGCCCCCAATCTTTCAAGAGTAAATATTCCAGGGTGGGGATAAAGCAGCGGAAGCTGTGGAAATAGGAGGGTACTGTTGCATTCACAGATAAAGGTTTCTGAAGGTTCTTCGAACCTGTGGCTTTCACTCGCAACAGGTCCTTTTGATAGAAGACGCATCGTCATAACTATATGCTGTTTCTCTATAATATAACCATATCACAGTAATTTATACAGCTAATTTGGAAATCTTGATGCAGATGCTGGGCTTACAAATTACACTCCAGATGACTAAGCTGGGTTATTTATGGTAATTAGAAGTAGGGGGCTTTTCTAAACAACGCTAATGACTTATTGCTAATCAAGGGATTTTGGGCTCTTGGTCCAATCTATGTGTTCATATCCCATGAGAACACAAAGACGAATGGAAAATGAGCTTGCGATGAGAACGTTACTTTTGCCAGACAGCATATCCGTGACCACAGGTCGCTAGCGTCCACTCCCTGCCAGATGGACACCACGAACCATCTCCAATCTTCATGCAAACTTTCTCGCCGATCATAGCAGAGTAGAGATTTGGCTGCGCTTCCAGAATCGTAACAGGGGATCGGCTGTGAATGTCTTGATTCCTCCTGATATCCATCTATAGACAATTACAAGAAAATCAGGATGATTAGTTCCAGAACTGGTTAACCGGATAGGCAGATACCAAGAGTTACAAATCTTACCAGTTTGACAATTTGGTCGTGAATAGAGTTTCCCCAATCATAAAAATGGTCGTAGAAAACAGTAGGTATTCCTGGATGAGTGAGTATGTACGTGTAACCCTGCAGAGTTGGACAACTTTCTCAGCCAAAATGCTTGAACTCATCTGGAAAACCAAACATTCTCTCGTTCTTGTACCTAATAGACTTGCTAAAAGATCAGATTGGAAAAAAAGAGACAAATGTTTCTAATATTAGTTGACAACAAAGAAAATAAAACTCATGCTTTCGAGCACTCTTATTCCATGGAAGGTTACAATAGAACCAACAGATATCTAACAGACTCCAGAATAGCTCAACTTTGATAGCTAACTTATTTATTGATTATACACTGCAAGTGTCAGCAGTCTCGTCTATGAATCCAACATAAGAACATGGAAGATAACCATCAATTGACGGGCACATTATCAAAAACTCGAGGGATGATCGGATCAGTCATTCTCAATCTTGAAACATTGATAGATACATTCAGGGAGAACAACAAGAGCAAGCATCGTCCAACACACAGGCCCATCCACTACCAATGCAGTATTCTCATGCTCACAGGAAAAAATGGCTTGCTCCTCCATTGAGGCATGCCTTTGCCTCATCAAACTCGAAGCTGAATGGCATTACAGGAAAAGACAAAGAGGCTCTGAATCTAGAGATGGATGGCAAACTTAAGTAGAATAAAGAGTGTACATGCGATGATAAAGTATATGCAAGGCAGCTGAGCTAATTTTTTTCAAAAGGAGGCTGCCTTCCATGTAAAAATTTTGCACATCAGCGAGCCACTGCCATATATGGAGAGTTGGGAGACAACAATATCGGAATGTACTGCCATCATGATAAAATGAGAAAGAAGTGTGAAAAAGAAGAATGGCCCAAAGTGGAGTTAGAAGGATTTGCAGGTGATGTCGATTTAAGACAAGGAGCTGAAATGCGATGCAGTCACACCAGATAAAGTGAAGCACCCCATTCATCCTGATGTATTGAGTTACACAAGCGGACAACTCAATCACTAACCACACAATTTCTTGTTAGCAGATTCTTTATCTTCTCCTAGAGAGAAGATTTCAAGTTTATTATAATAGATTTCACAAGTAATTGAGCAACTTCTACAACAACTTCACTCACCTCCATTATATGATTTGAAGGGAAAGGCCAGTGAGCCTGCAAAAAGAATATGGTGGTGGAATAAGCACATTATTCATCTCTGGAATAATTGAAGATTCTTATCAGCACTCTGCCATAGCATACATCATTCAAGGCAGTTCCTGAAGTTTCCACCAAGATGAGACCTCTTGATCATATTAAATTTGATCATACATGTTCGCAGCTGAATGCAATAATAGCATGTCAACTCGTATAACTTGATAGCACACAAGTTTTTTTAACTGGCTAGAATGTAGCAAATCGATAGATTATCTTGCAATATTACTGTGCACTACCTTTTGATCTTGATGTTCCCAAATTCTTATTAGCTTCACCACGTCTATCTTAGTCAGAAAGCACATACTTGATTCAACTTGATCAAAACCAACTAGGAAGCAAGAATCACTCAAACAGGGACCACAAGAGTCCTTGCATGAAATTTTCAGCTAAAAAACACTAGCTCAATGGGCAACCATATCGTGTCAATTATCGATTGAGCTGTCAGTTCAACACACTCACATTTATGACTTTTACAGACATTCATTGAGAAAGGAGGAATTCTGGAAAAACTGAAAAATAAAGCTGTTCTCATGTTAGATGTTGATAAGAAGATCCCACAAGAAAACAAGTGAGGTGAGGCTATGCAACTGCTACCCCACACATTAAAAGCAAATCCTTTCAGCTCACCAGAGTAACTAGTCTGTGAGAAGAAGCTTCCTATGAACTAGTCAAGCCACAATAGACCGGGGAGGAGAAAAGAACCTGTGTTGAGCCTGTATCGTGGTTATCAAGGAAGGTAACAGCTCTTGATGGCCACCATCCCATCACACCAGGTGGCTTCCCTCTCGGATCACGCAGACGCCAAAACTGCCCTTTTACTGCTTCCTACAAGCACATGCATAGTTCAATTTTTGTAAACAATACCCTTGTTCTAGTTATAATCTCCCTAGTTATAATCTCCCTTATGGTTTATGTGTGTACTTATCTCGACAAAACTGAATGAAATACGTGGATGATATCTTTCAAAGTTAGATCCAATCACTAAGAAAGCGAGACCCTTAGAATGTACCTGAAGAATTCCTTTTGTTGTGAAGTCAAATGCAGCAGAAAGCTGTCCCGTGCCATCAATCCAGTTTACAATTCGTTGTCTGTGACTATCTGGGTCATTTTAAAGCACGTGGCAGTGCATTTAGTATTATCTAGGAGGCACTGATGTTACTGTGCTTAGAAATTAGTTCCGTCAAAAATGAAGCAGGCAAGAATCATATGGCATCCAGGCCTACTCCCAAGTATGGTGAAACTTCAATCATCTAGCTAGTAAAAACAAGGACCAAAAGGATAACATAAACAGTGCTGCGAGGTTTTTACTGGATAGTCTAATATTCACCGGTACAGCAAAATACCTTGATTGTATTCCAGGGTGGTACCACTGTAGTTGCAAGAGTCCCAATATTCCCCGACAGAAAATAATGGCTTTGCACCTTCAATGTACTCTTTGACATAATTTGGTGAATATCTGAATGGAACAACCAGACAACATGAATGTACTCCAACAGGGATATGAAAACTTGGGAAAGATAAATGAGCACAAACTGCAATTTACCCCCTTGCAAAATCAAAACGGAAGTCTTGAAACCCAACTTTGCGTAGCCATTGCATCCATCCTAGTAGATCTTTCCGTACAAACTCTTGGGTATGATCAATATTTGGAACCCCATTGAAGTTGTCACCCGTGCTTTTACTACCCTGAAACAAACTAATGAGAAACTCCATTGCCATTTCTGTAGTCGAAAGACACAACTTGCTCTAATGTACGTCATGCATATGTTAAAGGCCACTAAATCCAGGATTTAGGATGCTTCTAAAGGAAGGACACAAGATGAAAATACAGCAGTTTTATGAGTTAGCTTTTGGCACTAGTTGACCCCAGTGATCAGGTCTTCTCTAACAAAGCCAAAATGCACAGAATTGCCAAGGGCATCCTCTATAAATGACGCGGGATCATCATGCATCAATAAAAATGAGAAGTGCATTGCTCATATTATTACCAATCCACCAGTGCAAGATGTGACAGCATGTTCAGTCCATGCCATTGGAATGCCATCATAACGATTATACATTCCCCCATGTCCTTGAGTGGTTCCAATACGATGATTGATAACTATATCAGCCATTGCTCGAACTTTGTATTGCTTCATCTTCTGGAGCAATGTCTTTAGCAAATGCTCTGAACCATATGCCGAATTGAGGGAATGCAAGTTCTGTGGAAGATAACCTGTTACAGAAATGCAGGAGTGGTAAGAGGGTGATTATTATTCCAAAAAGGAACTTTTTGGATGATAATGTTTATTGTGCAACCTTCTGGCGAAAAGGAGTTAGTCGCTGGCGGAAGCCACATTGAAGTAAATCCAGATTTTGCGATATCAGTAACTTTCCTCTCCAGATTTCTCCACCAATCGTGCTTATGAGATTCCCAGTTAAAAGCCTGTTGCCAAAGTCTCTGGTTAGTTTTATGACTTTCAGAACTTTTAGATGTCACGATGCAGTTTGCAAGCAAGACCTAGTCAGCAACGCTTCATACAAAATATCCCTCTCAAATGCACCTTCATCAAATTCGGTGCACATTGGAGTCTTCTTCATGAGGTAGAAGAAAATTTTTGTTTGAACGGGGTCAGTTCCATTTCCTTTAACTGAATTGCCACGAGGTCATTTTTCTAAAGTGGCATCCAACAAAAACAAATCCTTGATTACTTACTATTGCCATAAAGTGGAATGACGCTCACCTGAAAAAGGATTTCTCTTCCACTCTGTATTATTGCACCTGGAAAATCAGGGAATTACATTACATAATAAATCAAGTACTTCAACGCATCTGAAACTCTAGCCGAAAATAGGTTCAGACGTAATCTCCATCTTATTTTGAATACCCGCCCTGCCTCTCTTGAACAAATTTTTTCTTTTTTTCTTTTTTAACTTCAGTAAGTTATCACCTCTAACTAGTAAATGGCATCAAAGAAATTCTTTGCAGTGCTTCTAGTTATCGCCTTTCTAACTTTGAATGCCAAGCTCATTAGAATGCATCTCGGAAATATAAGAGATATAAAAGAAAAAGAAACCCTACCAACATCAGTATGCTCGTTATTGTCCACATAGCCCTGCAGTAAACACAGTTTCTTAGGTGAGAAGAGAGGAAAACTGAGCAATTTGTTTGTATACATTTCTCCAGGGAATCGTGGTAGTTTCAGAAGAATGATGAAACCAGGTTTCCTCAGATCGAAGGGAAAAACTGACATTCAATCATATAATTGGAATGCGTACATTGTTCGAGTTACCCATCTCTATGCAGAATGTCCTGCTGCAAAATTTGACACCAGATCAATGGAGGCACACTTGAGGTCCTGCCTGCACCAACAAGCAATACACAACCTCATAAGACATTTAACTCTGTCGAATTGCCTCGGCATATGGCGAGTCAGACTCGAGGACTAGAGAAAATTACTGCTACAAGAATGTACCTCCAGCTAGTATCAGTAACTTCTACTAAGCAAATTCGCTACATCTACCCAATCTCCACAAGCGACCACTCGTTATACACGCGCCAAATACCACAAAATCGAAAATTTTTTGTTACTTTGATAACAGCTGGGCTGACATTGAGAAAGAACAAACAAGAAACGAACGCATAGAAGTGACAAAACGCTCACTGATCAATCATACAAGACGACGGAACAAAAACATGAAAACGCGGAGAAACTTGGGCACTCACGAGCAACAGAGGCCCCACCGTTCTCGACCTTCGATCGCAGCGAGGACTCTATTGATCATCTTCGAGTATAAATAACGAAAAATCGGGAAGACAAAAAAAAAAAAAGAGCGACCACGAAAGCAACAGTAAATCGGAATCGGCAGCTCTGTCCATGAGAATCGAAATAGAGGAACTTATGCAAATTCAGTGGACCGACTCGATCGAGCAGCGACAGGCAACCGCGCGTTTCGAATTTTCTCCTCGGAGAGAGAGAGTGATCAGATTCGAGAGTGAAAGCGAGAATCTCGGCTTTTCTTTTTGCGAGCGAAGGGAGGATCTTCGCCGTCCCGAGCTTCTTTTTCAATTGATGGAGCCAACGCGGAGGGAATCGGGAAACGCACCGTTATCGACAGTGGAAATGGGCTCGTTGATCGTGGACGGCCACGACCTTCTCGCGTGACGACCTTGAGGATCCTGCGCTGCAGCTGGCGATGGTGGTGGTGGTGGTGGTGGTGGTGACGATGAAGATGATGGTGATCGGAGAATCGCGCGTGGACGGTGCATGGCGGAGATTCCGTATGGCCTTTCGTGGATCGGCGTCCCACCGTGGGGAGGAAGGCAGCTTCATGATTAAGGCACTGCTCGGTAACACTGTTCGGGATAACTGATTCTATTTTTTTTGTTATTTGAAACAAAATAAAAAAAAAAAAAAGAATAAAAATTTATTTAATAAATTATTTATTTTCGAGAACAAAAAATCCCGCCCGCCTCATCCACGTTGACGCAAACGGCGTGCCCCTTGTTTTTCTTTTATCAAGAAAATGAGTATGGAATGAATTATGTAATTGGTCGCAAAAAATTATGATAATGAATTTTATGCATGGAAAATCAATCATCTTAGTGTTTTTTTTTTTTTTTGTAAAGGTAAGAATATATTGAGTCAATCATCTTAGTGTTATTTTGCAAAAAAATGAATAATTTTAAAAATATTTTGCTAGAATAATCGCTTATATACCAATTAAAATATTTAATCAATGAAAACATTTTCATTGTCTATAACAATTTATATTTAAATATCTTTTAAATTATGAAAAATAATTTTTATTCGTTCATTTTATAAGTGATATGATCAATCATTTTTATGAATATGCTTTTAAATTATTCATTTTTCGTGAAACAAACACGCTTTAAATGGTTCATATTTATGCATTAATATAAATATGATGTAATATATATAAATTAACTCACTCGAGATATTGTTCGCTTTGATTTATTTTGTATCGAGTCTTGTGGTTTTGTGAAGAGTTTCGAAGCAAAGTTAATTGTTATGTCAAAATGTGCCTCTGTGAATTAATTATAGTTTTCACACAACGTGTATATGTATCTTGAAATCGCTCTTTATATGTTATGTGCATGATTTGGTTCATTCCTACTCTATTTGTCATCCTAAAAGCTTGCTAGGATTTGTCTCTTATCTAGACTCTCTAGCCCTAGTGACAAATCCCCGCCTTCAAGCTCACCAGTTTCGGCTTTGTTCATCCCAAACTATACACCTACCAGAGGGTCCTCCTTTTCTTTATTTTGTCCCGTTGCATATCAAGTCTCGTGATTTTATCCTTTCGATAGTGCTCTAACTTGAGCTTGCTTAATTTTGGAATTCCAAATCAAAACTTGCCATTACGTCAAAATGCGCCTTCATAAGTTAATTCCATTTTTTACATGCATATCTCACGATTGCTCTCTCAGTGTTTAGTACATAGTTTGGTTTATTCCTACTCCCTTCATGAGGCACCCCTTATTCTAGCCCTTTGGCCTCGGCAACCACTCACCAGTCTTATTGAATCGGGTCATTCCATAAGTAGATCATTAAACCGTCAATTCATAATTTATCATCATATTCCATAGTAATTAAAGTTAGTTATCACGCCTCTAATATAAATCAATTCATTTCAAATCGGCATAACTTAGATACTGCCTTTCTTCGCTTTAGGGTCTCGGTGAATTATTCAAAGTGATGGTTCTAGTCTCAATGCTCTTATAAGATGCTCTTTTAAGGCACCGACAAATGATTAGGTTAGCATTTGTACAGTTGCAAAATCCATCTAGTCATTGGTACCTGCATCTTCATAAATAATTCAATTTCATCAGATCCTCTTGGCAGATAGTATGGTAGTCAGTGTACCATTCATGTAGGTCCCTACTCATGTCATAAGGAATTTCGCTACTTTAGACCAATTAAAATTACTGCGACCATTTATTGGGGCTTCCAGTCAAAGCTTATATCAACCCTATTTATCAATATGATCAATAAGAATATCGAGATGTAATGTTAAAATCTTATTTTGGTTCATTGCGTCTACCTTCAAGACTCACCTTTGCCTTTCATGTATTCTGCATTTTCCTAGGAGAAGATTTTTTTACTTCATCCTTTCGGTAAATAGAATATTGAAAATGACCGGATGCTTGTCCTGTAAGAGGAGCAAAGGGCAATCTTTATAGCAAAATAAGAAGAAAAGGCATGCTCAATGTACAAGGACTAGTGGCTTCCCTTCGGGAAATGTAATTTCATTAGCCTATGATTTCGGTTTTTTTTTTTTTTGGCCACGACTATAAGTCTATAGGTCAAGTTGCTCAACATCAACCATTCAAATTTACTAAATTTAATATTCAATGCTCATTTAAGTAATGATTGTAATTTTCACTCGATATTTTTTCTCATGATACATTGAAAACGAAAACGTTCTTCTTATTAAGTATATCTCGAAATAATAATTCTCATTTTGCTTGATACTTTTGTATTTTGTAATTTGTGTTTATTTGATATTATAATTTTCTAATTATCTCTAATATTCGTCCTTGCGAATTTGTTGGAAAATGTCAACAAGGGCCCGATGCTCCCACCATTCCCGTCACCAACTCGGGACTTCCTCTCATTTTCCTCCTTATTTTCCACCGCTCCAGCCGCACTCAGCCCTCCTCCTCTGCCATTGACTGAACGACGTCGCAAGTGGCAATGCCGCCGCGAATAAGAGCATTCGAGCGAAGATGCAAAATAAAAGGAAGTTGATAAAGATGCAAGATAAGCGTGAGACGATAAAGATGCAAAATTGCGAATTCCCATTGGAAGGAGAGCAGAGAAAACGAGATCCACACCTTTTGATAGATGAGAAGATTGCCATCATGATATTACACTGGGATTGAAAATGTTTTTGAATGTGAAGAAATTATGGTCATGATTAAACCTGATGGATTTTTTTTTAACGTCGAAGAAATAGAAATAAAAGAAAGGGATGGCAACAATCGTGAATTTCAAGTTATTCACATTAAACAAAATTAAATAAAATTTCAACTGCTAAAAAGAAGCAAAATCAGAGGCCACTTCAAATAGAAGTGATATTTCCCATTTCCCAAAAAAAAAAAAAAAAAAAAACACATGTTCTATTACATAGAAGTCGTCGAAAATGGTCAATAATATCTTTAAATGTTCATGATCGTCATCAATTTTTTTTTCTATTTTTAAAGAGAGTGCTCAAACTATAAATTTCCTATCTAAATCGGTTATTCTCTCAAATTAGTTTGCGTGAAATTGTGGATATTGGTGTTCACGTTGATGCCACGTCAACACACTCGTCCAATTTAAAGCCAATATCACTAAAAAAAGATCAAATATATAGAAAGAGCTGAGGTTCTCATCATATATTTTTCATTATCCTATCCTACAAAATATTTCAATCTATTATTTTTAACAAAGTGTTAAATAGTCAAATATAAACGAAAGCGACACTTAGTATGATATATATACCTTTTTTACAAAGACTTCTCACCAACCAAGTCGTTGTAGTATAGTGGTGAGTATTCCCGCCTGTCACGCGGGTGACCCGGGTTCGATCCCCGGCAACGGCGATTTTTTTTTATAATTTGTTTTTGTTGTTATCAATTTCCTTTTTCGATTTAGTCCGCGCTTAGAAATGCAAACATGTTTGATTGGTGACCCCCTTCCATGAACCGTCACTACAATGTCTCATTCCCTCTGCAACATGAACAGATGGATGTTCAATCAACACGGTTGCATCTCTGATGTTCTCTGTCTTTGCACAAACTGTTCTCCTTATTCCCAGCTAAAGTTTCATGTACATTGTAAGAGGAAACCAGAATCGGATGGTTCTAGTTCTTTTGTGTTCTTCGGGCTCCTAACAATGGTAATTAGTAAGGCAATGTTTCTCATCCCAAGTAACCATTTCTCTTCTTCACTTTCCATGCAAGTTCTTTGGAACGCCGGCTCGAAGGGCTTTACACCTTTTTATTTTTGCAAGAGACAACCTTTATTTTGTTTTATTTTTCCTAATGATCGAAAGAAAAGACTCTGTGTGTGTGACTATCCTATAATTGGACATAGTCTAATAAATTCCCTATTTCTCACCAACCAAGTCGTTGTAGTATAGTGGTGAGTATTCCCGCCTGTCACGCGGGTGACCCGGGTTCGATCCCCGGCAACGGCGCTTTTCTTTTTGTCCTTCGCATTTTTGGCTCCTCCACCGCTGTCCGTGTCCCGTCTCCTTCTCCGTTCACGTGCTGATGGAATCTCGTCATGTGTCGATTGGTGCTGCTGCGACGTCCCGACTGCAGAAATCTCATTACCTTTTGATCGGCGGGAGTTTTACCCTCCTGCAGAGTAGCCATTTGATGAAATGCCGACGAGGGCGTAGATGATATTTTGCTTACGTTTCTATCATCTGCTGTCGTCACTTCCTCAGTTGCACACCATCGCGGCGGTTTTGTCGATAAGCTCCTTCTCCATCTCTGCGTGGAAAGTGATGGCGGCGGCTCCCACATTGCAACTTGCAAGGACACGAGACACTCCCGCCGTTCGCGTTTCCTCGTCAAATTGTCGTTGGCGTCCGTCTTGGTCCCGCCGTACGGGTCGGCGCCATCCAACCGTCCACGTGGTCCACGGTCGCACGGGAGACAACGGACCCGATCATGCATGACGTGACTCAACAGATTGACACATCGTCGTAGATTGATTTTGGCACACTCTTTCTCCGTCTCTCCCGTCGCGCTTCTCTGCCAAAAAAATTTCCACCGGCCGAAAAATAGGGAAGGACTAATGGCCGCCGATTGGAGCCAGCTCCCGTCCGACCTCCTCGAATCGATCTCCGGGAGGCTCCCTTGTACGGCGACTACGTCCGGTTCCGCGCCGTCTGCCGCGCGTGGCGGTCCTCCACCGCGAAGACCCCCAACCACCTCCCTCCGCAGCTCCCGTGGCTCCTCCTCCCGCTGTTCAAGCCTCAGAATCGCGGCCGCTCGTGCTCCGGCTACTTCTACAGCCTCCTCGACGGCAAGGTCCACGTGCTCCGGATCACCGAGGCGTCCCTCCGCAGGCGCCGCTGCGGGTCCTCCCACGGCTGGCTCGTGATCCTCGACGAGTCGCCCAGCGTCGCCCTCGTGAACCCCCTGACCGGGGCCAAGATGGACCTCCCTCCGCTGCACGCGTTCCCCAACGTCGTCGGCTTCAATTTCGCCGACGTCGGCCGCGAGTACTTGCTCCGGGACGGCGATCATCGGCTCTCGACGCGTAATCTGAAGGACATGCGCGACTGCTTCGTCAAGAAGGTGGTCCTGTCCTCGAGCCCGGCGAAGAGCGGCCAATTCGTCGCCGTCGCGATACTCCAGCACGGTAACAACTTGGCTTACTGCAGAAATGGCGATGAACGTTGGAGGTTTATAGAAGAAGCGAATTCTTACTGCGAGGATGTTATATATAGGGACGGATTGTTCTATGCTGTGAATACGTCCGGTCTGATTGCGGTTTGTGATGTTAATGGCGATTCCCCGAGGGTTTCGTACATCGAGACGCCGAGGCATTTCGGTGCGGACATTCAGTACTTGGTGACTGTAGGAGATGATCTCATGTTAGTTACGCGGCATTTGGACCCTGATTTCTGGCCCGAGCTTGATCAAACAGTGTATAGGACTACGTCATTTGATGTTTTTAAGCTGGGAAATAAACCCAGGTGGGAGTGGGTGACAGACCTGGGCAATTACATGATCTTTGTTGGGCAAAACTCTTCTTTCGCGTTACTGGCATCGGATTTTCCTGGATGCATGGGGAATCGTATATATTACACGGATGATTACTCGGATTCTAACTATGATGGGTTCTTGGAAGAGCAGGATATGGGAATCTATAGGTTAGGGGACGCAAGCGTTGAGAAATTACCTTGTTGTTCCCCTGATTTCGCCTCTCGGTCAACTCCGCCCATTTGGCTCTCGCCGAATCCTTGCTAGACTCCATGATTGTTATGTAAGTGTTGTTACCTTGGTTGCATTTGACTCCTGCGAATCTTTTAATGGGTATCTGGGAGAATATCTGCAGCATACCTTTCTTTGATCTGGTGCTTATTAATGAACATATTTTATCCTAAAATAGTTTTGAGTAGGCTAACCAGTTCTCATAAAGGACTCTGGTTAAATGGTCATTACAGTGCACTGGACGATGGGTAAGACTTTGAGAAGGAGCAGTGATGTCGTAATCCCCATTTCATCTATCTTGTTCTCACCTCTTTGTATTACACCCAGATATTTCCTTTCTATTCCCAGTACAGTTAGATATGCTCAAGCCAGCATACCAGAAACCGGACTTTCATCTTTGATAGAGATGGTGTATCAGTTCATTATGAGGGTTGAAAATAACTCATATAGTTGCCTCAGCTACCCTCCCTAGTGAAGAGATAATTAATTAGTTGTAAGAAAATGCTGTTGATAACAGTATCCGAATAGTTATCTCAAACATTGATATCTTAAGAAAATGATGTATAGTGTTTGTGTTTTCATTTGAGGTCCAAAACGTTATTTACAAAAGAAAACAGTCTGTATGTATTGCATGCTGTCAGGTGTTGAATATTGAAACAGGAAATTATTTCTCTTCTACATATAGATTTAGTTAGATTGCAACCTAAGATTCTTGTGAGGCTTTTTTTTTTTTTTTTTTTTTGGTTGAAATCTCTGGAAGCTGATAATGAAGAGACTTGTTTACAGAGCTTATGGTGATTAAATGGATATTTCAGTTTATTTTTCTTTATAATTAATTTGCTATATAAAAATAACTTTACAGTGAAAGCCTAGCAAGAGGACTGCATAGTGGCTTTGTTTTCAGCAAATAGATTATCTCCCAATTTGTTGTGGCTTCAGTGCAATGCATCCCTTTTTTGTCCTTTGATATATGTATATGTATATATAGACATATATATGTATATCTTCCTCTTACCGGAACAGTTGCATCGCTATATATTTCGAGACCTCGTAACAGTTTAGCATTTAAGCTGCAGCGACTTTATAGTGGTTGGATGCGTGTGAAAAACCGATTTCACAAGTACTGGCTGCCAAATCCATTTCGTGGGAAATTAATGGAGTTTCTTTAGAATTGAGAAGTATAAGCACTATTACTGCTGATTGCTGAGTTTAATTCTTCAACTTAAGACTTTCCCTTTTCCAGCTGAAGCATGTAATTACATTGGGTGTCAATGATCCAGCTGTAGTTCTTGTGCTAATCCTTGGTGTGGAGGCGTTGTATAAATTAAAGTTCATTTATATGATTTGCTTGTGCTTGCAGTAGTTTCACTTATCACAACCGCAAAGGAATTTTTTTTCCATCTATTCGCCAATTATTCTAACCTCCTGTTTAGCCAAAAAGAAGGGGATGTCGTATTTGTCAATGCATTGAGTACTTTGATGATCATCATTTGTCTTTTATCCTGGTTTCTTGTTTCTCTTTGTTTCCCCTCGTGTTTATTGTGATACCATTTCTTCCCATGGTTCATTCCCTTGTTTCTTTTGCAGGCAGCATGGAGTGTTTCCTCTTAAATTGGCTCTGATATGGACAGCGATCATCTCTTCAGCTTCTGCAAATTTGCTGCTTGTACATTATGCTCTGTTAGCACAACTGCATCTTGACTTGTGTACAAAATCAGCTACAAGAAAAAAACGAATTGTAAATAATGGCGATGTACTGTGCCTGATTACCTGCTGTCTTGTTCAGGGATGTTTGTCGGTGCCCTGTAAGACTTTAGATGAGAGCGTCTCTCTATTGTAAAAGTGACTTTGGAATTTGTGAGACCACACTATCTGATGGGAGTAATAAATCGTGTTTTTTTCATTGGTAAGGTCCTTATTTTTATCCTGATATTCATGGTGAAATCCTGACTTCTTCCATTCAGCTTTTTCTAGTTTCCTTCACGTTAGCAACAGATAAGACTGTTTCACGAAGATAGACGTGTCGACCAGAGTGCAACTGAAATCCATCCTTAGCTCCATCCATTGCAGAGCAGCTAATTTGCTGTTGTAGTTTACCAGCGAGCTAATCTTGAAACTCGTGAAGATTACTTAACGGGAAGCAGCAAGCTTACTGTATGTTCTTCAAAGCCTGGTTGGTTCTTGAAACTCATATTTACTGCTATAGCTATAAATTTCAAAAGCAAGGAAAAGTTGCAGAGCTATAAAGCTTCTTTAGGGGCGTGTGTGATCTTTCAATGCGGTGGTTCTCAAATTCAATGAACGTCGAGAACCCAATTAAGTTGGGCTTATGACAGTTGATTTCCACTAGATGTTCGGCATGGTTCATAGCGAGATTAGCAGTCCGTGTCATTAGCAACACAAGGTTCGGCACAGTTTAAAACAAGATTAGCAGTCCAGCCACCACCTCTTCTTCAACGCACAGATTGTTCCGACTTTTTCCCACGGTATAGTTCATAAAAAAGAAGAGGTAGAATCAATAAAGATTTCTTTTTCGATTCATCCTGGAGTTGAATACCTCATTCAAGAATTGTTTTTGATCCAATAAGTAAGAATCCATAGAAAAGACAAATGCCTGTTCGCAGTAATAATCCACCAGAGTAACACGCCTGTGCGAGTGCTGCGAAGACAGAACACGACACACTGACGCGCCTTGCTGACGGCGCATCGTCATTTAATCATTCCCCAGAAACAAATCGTTCCACGAAGAGGAAAGTACTTGGGTTAGAAACACCCGTCTCGCGTGCGAGCTTCCCGATCCATCTTCTCGTGTCGTGGAGGTGAAGGAAAATGGAGGTCAGACTTTGTCCCACATCGACCGGAAAGAAATATTGGGATGAGAGCTCATGATATAAAATGGGCCTGAGTATGATGGATCAAAGTATCTTTGCGCTTGGGGCAATGACGCAGCTAGTGAGGTACTAACCGAGGCGCGTCTATTGCTGGTTGAAAACTATTTCCAAACCCCCTCTTGGGCCCGGGTTAAGCCTTGGCCCTCGAGAATTTCTGGAAGGGCTCCCCTCACGGGGTAAAGCCCTACAAATCTTAGTCAAAATTTGTGTCGGGCTTGTGGCCGCTTTGGTCTCGTTGAATTTTGGGTTAAAGCCTTCGAGATTTAGCTGGGCTCAATGGGCCTCGTAGCTATGTACTTTCGTTCGTGTCTCCATTCGAAGGAATGCAGGAGTAGGTTAGCGTCGGAGTTGGAATGGTCTGGGCCTCCGATTACTCATTTAAGTCCAGAGTGTACGATCCCTCCATGGCGAGTAGTCCTGTCATGATCCTACGGTCCGTGTCGTTGGCTCTTGCTGCCAACTGGCTAAGTTTTTTTTTTTTTTTTTTTTGAGCAAACAACTGGCTAGGTTAACATGTGGTCTAAAGTGGGTTTTTACGGTTTTACCAACGCGTCGAGTTTATTAACTCTCAAAACCTTAAAGAGTGGAAGAGACCCATGTCGCGTCAATCGTATATCTTTTCTTGAGACTTGTGCAAGACGTGCGGGGGAAGCTTAATTAAATGGCCATCGGAGTTGAAGGCCTTAGTGTGTAAACCATAGATCGTGATTTTGACTGGCCACCGACATGTGACTTTCTCGCCTCTGCCCACATGGGAGGACATATTAGATTTTCAAGAAGTGTCTCGAGTTCGTTTTATAGGATGTCACATGATGTGATACGTTGATTTGCTCGTTAATTAGGGGAATTCGTTAGGGCATGGATAGTGGGCTAAAGAGGGCGTTCGGTTTAAAAAATAATAAAGTTGGTCACGCACCATGGAACTCTCTAACCTAGTACCAATCTTTTCTAGCACTCATTGTTTTCTGTAGAACGTTCGACGTTTTATAGTCACTTCCCAAGCGATTTCTTGGAAGACTCTTTACACGCTCAGGGAGAGCTCTTGGCCACATTTCGAACAATTTTGCATTATACATTTAAAAACAAAACTTATACTCAGAGCGGTATCAATAAAAAAAATTGTACTTTCTAATCTATGTTTTATCATTAACTTTTCCAGTCGAATTCTTATACTTTTAAATTTTCTAATCGAGTTACTCTACCTTTGCAAGTTGTCTGATTAAGTTGTTCAAACACCAAATCAAGTCAAATTTAATTGATGTGATCGTTGGAGATGGCCGAGTGTGACATGGATGGAATATGACGACTCCAATATCTTTGATGGCCAAGCCTTTGGGATAAGAGGAATTTGATCAAAAATATGTATAAATAGAAAGACTTGATTAGAAAAATTAAAATTACACAAACTTGATTAGAAAAGCAGTGACAACACATGGATTAAAATAGAAGTTAAATAAATAGATGACTACACAAAACAATAGAGGGAGCTAACTTAACAGAAAGGCTTGTAGCTTGGACTTAGCTAATTAAAATTGAGTAAAATCACACTTGGAGGACTAACATAATCCATGCTTTGATTGGAAACCACAAAATATTACACATTTATGCGATGGAATCCTACGGCCACTTCGTCCGTATTTTACAGGGCCATTTTCCCAAAACCCAACGTAATAATTTTCCTCTTTTTTTTTTTTTTTCTTCTTCGCATAATTAATTTCGACAGCAAGAGATCCACGTGGCATATCCACGTCATAAAATGTACACAACAGGGAAATTAGGAGCCACTCGGTGAAGCTCGTGTATGGGAGGTGGAGGCGTGGTTTTCGCCTCTCTGTCACCGGGGATAAACGGCGGGGGCCCCACCGAGGAGATCGTCGTCCCCAGCTCCTTTTTCCACGGAACCGACGGCCGGGATCCATCCGCCAAAGCCTTTTTTGGGTCCAAGCTACAACATGCACTCGCTTTTGTCACTGCATGCACGCCTCGTCAGATATCTCCCCACAGGCGTACGCCAAGATCTGCTCAGTCACTCGCCCAGTTCGAAGCAGAGAGACTCAGTGCATGTCAACGTTTCGAGACTTTCTAGAGAGAGAAGAGAGAGAGAGAGAGAAAGAGACAGAGATATGAACAGAGCTTCCCCGGAAGCGTCAGTCTTCGAGTAGAGAGAGAGAGAGAGAGAGAGAGAGAGGGAGTAAATGGTAAATAGTGGACAGTAATAATGGACCGTAGCTGTGAAAAGTTAATTCTGCATTAGCTCTTTGCACAGTCGCTTGGGCCATACAAAAGAGGAGTTTGGAGCTTTTTTGGTTTCTGGGTTTTAGTTTTCCTCATTAATGATATTGACGTGCTATTAAAATGATGCCGTATCTGTATTTTTTTTTTCTGTTATTTGTCTTGTCATTGATGGAAATTAACCTCCTTATTTCATAAATTTGTCCTTTGAGTGAATTTAAACTCGTTAAACATTATGACAATTGAACACCAAGGGTTATTTTTCCTCTCCTTTACTCACCCACCCCTCAGACAAATTTTATTTAATGAAAATGAATGACCCTGGACACACAAGTTAAAATCGATTCACAAGTCGACGTGCAACTCACAATATACAAAAATAAAGAACCGATTATAATCCATTATTTTTTAGTGTTTCCAAGTAATATATAATCTTAACTTATTGATATCTAAATCAAATTTCATAATAATCCGTGTAACTTCATATAAAATAATTTATTCACAACTCAAATAGAAAACTGAAACGTTTTTCATAAATAAGTTTAGAATAATATTATATACAGGTTAGTATTTATGGAAAATTGTTTTTTCATGAGGCAAACTCCCCGAGGTAGAAAAAGCCAAAACATGCATAACCGTTGTCCTCCACCCGGACTTTTAATTTCACTCTTCTTTGAGTCGTCGCCTCCTTAATTACAATCGCTTTCGTGCTTAGCCTCCAGATCACACCATCTCTTCAACGTCGTTTCACTGTTATCGGAAAACAAACGACAAAAGAAGGCTCTCCTCTGCTCTCGTCTCCGAGACTCCTTCCTCCTCCTCCTCCTCCTCGCTCCTCCCTCTCCGCCTTCTCTCCTTCGCTCTCCGACGCGACCCATGTCGCCGGACGGCCGATGCAAGAGCTGGAACGGCAAGCTCTATCCGGCAGCGCTTGCCTCTCACGACGACGTCGTCAAGGACCCTGTTCTCTTCTGGGACACGCTCAGGCGCTTCCATTTCATGATGGGTACAAAGTTCATGTGAGGCTTCTTTTTCTTTAAGTTCGTTAAAGTTGGTGCCTTTATCACATTTTTCTTGTCGCAGCGCTTCAATTTAATCGAGTTTCTCTCTCTCTCTCTCGTTCTCTCTATCTTTCTTCTTGTGGGGTTGTCAAACGTTTTCAAGGGTTCCTGTGATTGGAGGGAAGGACCTTGACTTGCACGTTCTGTATGTGGAGGTCACTGGGAAGGGCGGTTATGAAAAGGTCTGGCCCTCGCTCGTTTTGTTTTTTGTTTTTTTGTTTTTCCCTTTTGATGTGTTCTCTCTCTGGTTTTTTTTTTTTTTTTTGGACCCACATTTTGATTTTTCACGTAGCCAATTTATTTTTTTTGGATATTTATTTCGTTCCTGTAGGTTGTGGCAGAGAAGAAATGGAGGGAAGTCAGCAACGTCTTCAGGTTTTCTCCAACAACAACGAGTGCTTCCTTTGTCCTGAAAAAGCACTACTTCAGTTTCCTCTACCATTATGAGCAAGTTTACTTCTTTAAGCAGCAAGGTCCAGTTAGTTCTCCTCCAGGTCTTTCGCTAATTCTTCCTCTCGCTTTTGTGGGTTTTTTGTTTCCATTATTGATTGTGTGTGTGTGTGTTTATATAACTGCTTCTGCTTTGTCCTGAGTTCTTTTATGAGAAGAGACACATATGCTCTGTTCTGGCCTGTTCAGTAGCACGAGTTAGTTATATAAGTGAAAGTTCTTTTTTTGCAGATGTGTTTTCTCCTCATGGATCTTCGGGCAAACATCAATTAGCAATCAGGGAATGTTCCTCTGCAGCAAAATCTAGTTGTCCTGATCCTGTGGTCGGAGGTCTGTTGCTTTCTCTGTATTCGTCTGCCTTATTAAAATATATTAACGGTGAAAAACTCGTGCAAACCAGTATCACAATAAACAGTGTGCAGCGTAGACAATTGAAAATTGATTGTATAATTTTGACGGTAGGCAATAATGGTGTCTCTTTTGTATTTTTCCTTCTAACAAATATAACTATAGTTTCATGATCTGCTAGATTTGATTTTAAGTATGTGCAGTTGTGTAATTCTGGCCATCGGAGGAGTACCATGGTTGACCGTCTTTCATGAAATTCAAGTTGTTTTAAGTTAGTTGATAGTTTGTTAAATTAGTAGTTGAAATCTCGAAAGATGATTCTTTTATTCCTCACTTCTGTCTAGAATCTCTTCACCTCACATTGCTTAAGTCTTAAAGCTAGTTCTTCTATTGCTTTTAAATATGGCAAACAATTACATGATAGAAAAAATTGCCTCGTAACTGTGCAGTTGGTATTTTTACGCTTACGGACACAATGACACTCGGGGTAAGTCTTTTGAGTCAAAACACTCCAGGCAAGTCTAATAGCTGAATCGCTGATTTGCCTCTGAAAATGCATTTAAATGGGTTCATCTAAACGTGTGAAGGGGGGACTCTCTGGACATGTGAAAAGCTGACTATGTGGCTAGAGGGTTATCTGCATTAACAAGGGGAAATTGGCTTTCATAGGACTCATTCCTTTGAACCTGTTTACACGCTAAAATATACAACTGGAAAGTACATTTACTTGGTTTGGTGCAGTTACTAGTATAAACACTAGTCAGCATAGCCTCTACTATCATAAATTAGCTCATTCAGTTGCTGATCATCGTTAGCTCTGCTGCCTTTTGACACAGGGAAGTCATGTTTTGAAGCCATTGGTACGATTGATGGCAAATTTGATTGTGGCTACTTGGTCTCGGTGAAGTTGGGCTCTGAGATTCTTAAAGGAGTACTTTATCACCCAGATCATGAGGGCCCACCTAACCCAACAACGCATTCAAATGCCTTGGTGCCATACGGCCGTAAGACTCGCCATTGCCGTAGACGAAGGAGCAGGAGACGAGGAGATCCGAGCTACCCGAAACCCAACAGGAGTGGCTATAATTTCTTCTTTGCTGAGAAGCATTATAAGCTGAAATCACTCTACCCAAATAGAGAAAGGGAGTTCACGAAAATGATAGGCGAGTCTTGGACCAAACTTGGCCCTGAAGAGCGAATGGTAAAGTCGGGTCAACCTCGAGAGAAATTAAGTTCTTTTGGTTTGATCTCGTGGGTCTCTATGTGGATAGAATAACGAAAGAGTTTGCATATGAAGAAAACAGAGTATATAATAAGAAAAGAGGTTTTCATAGCTCCCACTCAAATGCATGTTCATATCCATAGTTTCTATTTGCAGGTGTATCAGAAAATTGGACAGAAGGACAAAGAAAGATACAAGAGGGAGTTGCTGGAGTACAGAGAAAGATTGAAGCTGAGGCAAAGCTTTGATGCTGAGAGAGCTGACCATTAGAGTTTGACCTGAAGATGGCCAAGAAATATTCCCGGTTCATAAGCATTAAGTGCTGATGGTTAGGAAGAGATTTTGGACAAGTAAGAAACGGGGCGAAGTAGTCCCAAGGAATCTGGTCTTGCTTGCTTTTTCTGTAGCCCTTTTGTAACTGATTTGGCGATGTTAACTACCTCAGCTTGCGTACTCATAGAACTATATCAATGGTTTTACACCTTGCATGACTATCCATGGTGGTCTGTTTGATTTCAAACTTTTTGCAATGTTCTTGCTTGTATCTAGTTGCAGGAGTAATACTCGAGTCGTGGCTGTTGTATCAGAGCAAATCACATTCAAATTTGAGTTTCCTTTAACAACTTTTGTCCGTACTGTGCGGTCCTTATGTTAGGATGCGAATGTGTCTGTGAAAGGATTTGAATGCTAGTGAAACGAATCCTCGTTAACAAAAGATAAGGGTCATTAGGGTGGTTTTTGAAAAACTGAGTGACAAGTAAATGAAATCTCGCTTCTCCAGGTAAAAGGTGTTACAGGCATAATCCAGTTAGCATAAATTAGAAGCATGCATGTAAAAGAATGAAGAGCCACTTCTGAACAGAATCTGGTTGGCCAACCAGGCAAAGCCACTACCCACCATAAGACACAGCACGGCATTCTATTTTATGGTTATCTCCAGGACTTATCTCCAGGACAGAATGCCTTTTCAAGATTAATAAAGCTTAGATTCCTTTGCATCGTGAAGAGCACATACAGGGAAACCTTAGTAGAGATAATCGGTTGAGATACCTTATGAAATTATTATGACTAATTAAACATAATTTACATTCTGGGTCCCAAAGATGGGCCCAGCCCAAGCTCCCATCGTGGTAACTAGTACATGACAGTTAAGGAAATGAAGATTTCATAAAGTTGGATTATGGAAATGGGCTATAGTATAGCGACTCTTCTCTATCCATTCTTACCATATTCATAGTGGCGTAACGAATTCAGAGTGATGCTAGGGCTGCCAACTCCTGATTGGCTTCTTCACTCAACGCGTGAGAAGGCCCGAGAAGAACCAGCCGGCGGAGAAGCGCATTGTCTGCATAATTTGCACGCGAACATAAATATAATATTCCTGGCGAGACAGAGACTCCAGGAACGTGACAATCAATAAGCAAGAAGATCTGGAACGTTGCCGTCGTCGTGTTCATTCATGGCTTTGGCTGTGGCTATGGCTATGGCTTCCACCGTTCCTGCTTCTCGCCTCGCTCGTTCCGTGCTCCCTCTTCTTCCCCCTCATTACATGAGCTTCAGGTCTTCTCCTTCTCTCTGATCCTTTCGAGTGTTTTCCCTTTTTTGGTGAGAACCTTTTTTTATTCTCTTTTTAGGTGGTTGGACAATACCGCGAGAAATGCTGAATCTGCGGCAGCGGAGTTGCAATCGGTGACGGTCAATGTCGCGCATGACCTCCTTAGCAAGGGACACCGATATCTGGACGTCAGGTGTAGTGATGTTTCTCGAGAATTTTTTTTCGTGAATTTTCTTGTATGTTGTTTTGGGATCGTTTGATTGATAGTGAAGAGTATGTGATAGGATTCGAGATACAATGTTCCCTTCCAGTGAGTTCGAGCATGAGTGAACTCGAACGGCTTGACCCGATGAGATAAGACTGCACATTTTGTTAGTCGGGCTTGCATCAGTTATCCATATCCAAAACAGAGAAGATCATGCAGGCGCGTGCAGAGAGATAGAGAGTTATTATATCGTGTGCCGATAGCTCTTGTCTTTCTTCGGCACAAATTACTTGCTGTAGCATTTAGCAATGCCGAAAAAAATTGTTGTTCATTTGATTTGCTTCAGGACATGTGATGAATTTAAGGCTGGACATCCACCAGGAGCATTGAATATCCCATACATGTTCAGAACTGGTGCAGGTGCATTTCTTCATCATTCTCATTCCTTTGTCAATGACCTCTCGGTGTCGATGAATGCTCCGATAGATCTAGAGGTTCTTCAACCAGCATAAAGTGGGTCGCGGGCTCCGATCTTTCAATTTCTTGATTTTGGCATATGGATATTTAGAATCCCTGTTGAACTCTCGAGTGACTGGGAAAGTCAAAACTACAGCACGTCGAATTCGCTTAGCTCGCAACCAAAAACTATAGATAAACGAAAAAAAGGACCATCGTGGATTCCCATTTACTAGCAGCTAGATGAAAGTTTGACGTGCACTTGGATTGTTGAAGAAACACAGTAGAGTCGTCCTCTTGACTGCTGTTCTAGAACAACAGTAGAGCAGAGCAGTGAATCGAAATAGGCCTTGTGTTGCGGAACATCATTGCATCTGCTTGACTTTACAGAAATGTCGAAGAACCCGCAATTCTTGGATGAAGTATCAGCGCACTTTGCCAAAGATGATGCGTTCGTTGTGGTATGTTCTTTGTGCAAGCTTTTTCCCAGGTTTGAGTTTCCTTGTATTCAAAGGTTTACCGCTTCTTGTTGCTACATCAGGGGTGTAAGAGTGGAAGGAGGTCTCTCATGGCTGTAACCGATCTTCAATCTGCTGTGAGTAGAGCTTCTAAAGATTCCTTGCGCATTCAACTTTAAGGCTGTGCAAAGCATTTCCTTCACGTCAATTTGGCATACCAGACGATTTACGAAAAAAATAATTGAGATTAGACAGCGGGATATTCTACCGGCATTTCAGTGAGATGGCGGTTCTAATTTTAATCCAAGGATTAATACTGTGCTTGGAGAATGTCAGTATAAGCAACAGAACTCCTGAACTAATTTTGCTGGACATTCTATTGACACAAAGCCAAAATCTTGATCCAAAGCTAAAGAAGTTGGCGGCACAAATCAGAGCCAACAGTACACTTAACCCATAAGATCTCTTCGCTTCTTGAATGCTAAATGCCATAAGATCTCTTCGCTTCTTGAATGCTAAATGTACTATGTGGTAATGATTTATGCAGGGTTTTGGCCGGGTTGCAAACGTCGCAGGTGGGTACTCTGCCTGGACAGAGAAGGGGCTTCCTACTTCAGAGCAAGGTCATGGCGAAGCTCCTTAAGCACCAGACTAATCCCGCACCGAGTGGTTCTTCGCAATGTTGCTCCTTTAGTTTTAGTTCTCCCCCTCCCCCACAAACCAAAGTCTTAATTCTTTCACTGTTCCTTTAGCAGTCTTGGTGCTGGATTGAAGCAACATTGCTTAACAACCAGGATTAGTCAACCATCATTGGAGAAGTACAAAGGACCCGAGTGTAATGCAGTCGAGTTTTTCATAAAAAGTGTGCATTCAGTGCCCGATGAAAAGCACCCAAATGCAGAAGTTCCTTTTTTCTGTTTTAGTTGCCTCCGAACTTGTTCACCTTTGTGGAACTTTGACATGCTCAAATTTTGCATGCGCAAATCCATATTGCTTAGTGATGCTACCGTATCAACTTCTATTAACAAAACAAGATACCGATTTCAAGCATGCAGGAGTAAAAGGCACTCGCACAACAGTCCTCTTTTCATAGTATACATTCGCAACTATTTACACTCAAGTTACAGTAAAGCAACCTTTCGTGCAAAAGAGGACGCCCTGTAATTTTGAATGTTAAATATTTAGGAAAGGTATGTTTACACTATAAGGCAGAACATGTGACAAACTTGCATCACATTTCTCAAAATTTTCAATTATCTATGACTATTGTCTTAGACGAAATCCGTACATCAAAATTGCCTGAAGATGGCCCGGCCCTGACCTCAAGAAATCAACTGCTTGAAAGAGAGACATCTCGAAGATGAGGGGCCCTGGATCATTTACCACACGTGTGCCTGTTTCTATCATTCCACTCAGCCATATGTACTGAAATCATATCGGAAAATTTTCAACTACTGTCTTGCTGTCCCCATTTGTATTCCCCATCAGCGCCCAAAGAAGCTGCAAATTCTGCAAATTTCACAGTAAAGATTCTACGTCATGTAAAATTGAAACCCAGAAAAAGAGAAGCAATGCATTTCATAATCTAAGCAACGCATGCTTGCCTGTGTTTTTACTTACAGATAATCTGCTGGTAAGTAGTCCAAGACTTTCCACAGCGCAGCAAAATTCAGCAGTTCAAGGGGCATGTTAGAGCATGACCGCTCAGTTCTTCCAATATCTCTGTTAGTATACTCTCGTGAGCATGCTATCTTTGTTTCTCATATTTCTTTGCAAAATCCTTCAGCAGTAGCCTCTGACGAAATGCCAGATACTTATCTAAACTGGTCCCAGCCCACTGCTCGCAGAAAGACTCATCTGTTGGAACAAAATAACTTAAGGGAAATGGCCCATTGGGAGCTTTCTTTAGGGAAACCAAAAACCTGTGGCGAGGGCGGATTCTCTGGTCCAAAGACAAACTCAAATACATTGGGTACTTGGTTAAAGCACGCACTTCGTTGCGAAGTTCGTTAATCAAGTACTTGTATTTAGGTTTAAGATTGTCTTCCAACGACAAAGATAACACCTGCTAAGACAACGATTGACTTATTCAGAATTGTAGTTTAAAAAACATCCAGATGTGAATAATAAATCATAGGCTACAAGTTATCCTGGAAAATCAACCCATGGCATCAAGCACTGCTACTTCATCTCTTGCAAATTCAAAATTGTTCTTTCTTTCTTGAAAAGAAAGATTAATCCTTACTACTACAGATACTGTGCAATCTACAAGCAGAATGATTCTGGTAAAGGTAAGGCGCCAGATAATTAGTAGTCCAAAGCAATCAGAAGTGAATATATTACCTGTGTAAGGCTAGTCAAAACTTTTAAGATCTCAGAGTTACACATCCCAATACTCCTCAGAAAATTGATTCTTGGCAGCAGTCCGTCATCAATACTGTAATGCAGAAGCTGGGGATGTTTTGTTACCATCTTCACTACACTGTCTCTTGGTGCACCTAATTCCTTTGATAGGAAGAAATAGCGAGTATTCCATGAGACGTCAATTCGCTGGACAAGTATCTGAGGACTCAGCTGTACCACTTTACCTAAGTCCTTTTCCTTGATGCCAACCTCCTCAACTAAGTAGCGAACTGTAGGTTTCAAAGAATTCTCAACACTATAAGAAAACAGGGATGGAGCAGCAGCAATAATCTGTCCCATTCGAGAATTTGGTATGCCCAGTCCCATCAAAAACGCAACATGGGACTTCAAATTGTTCTCCACTGTGTACTCTAAGATCTGGGGCTGCCTCAAAAGTATTCTTTTGACGTCGCGATTTTTGACACCAATGCTCAACAAGTAATCCAACCTCTCCTTTGCAGAGCCAACATTTATTTGCAGTGAAGGCATGTGTCTCTCATACATTTGAAGAAAATGTGATTCTTTAAGTCCAAAAGTGCACAAGTAATCAAGAAGAGGGATCCATCTCTTGTCCAAATCTATTTCTTCAGAAAGTCGAGGAAAACTGTGCTGGCGAGGTTTGATTTCTTCTGGCTAAAAAAACCAAAAAGGAAAAGGACAGATGATTTGTCACTTGTCAAAACCCATTTAAGAGTTCCCTGTGTCACAAGAACTCACCTTTCCCCTTCCAATTACATTGTAGGAAGCAATTTCCTTTTCGTGGTTGGGAGAAGGAAAAGTATTCACGGCATTTCTCACTGGATTCTTATATTCATTATGACCATTCTGCTGCCTAGAATTCAGGGAACCTGATCTCCGACCTTTGTTTGGGTGTCTCCGGCTGTCTGCAAAATGGATAATGAATTACTAGTCTACCGGATACTTTATACAGCTTAAACAGCATCCAGGCATACCTTTCTTTTTCTTATCTTTATTCTGCTCTTCATATTCTGCTATTTCTGCAAATTCATCCTTGAGAGGACACGGAAAACTAAACTCAGATTATTCCAGAAGAAAGAAAAATCTTCTTTAACAAAGATAGACTCGCAAAAGCAAACACAAGACATGAAATGCCCACTGCAATCTGAGAGCTACCTGCCCAACAACATAGTTTCATACCACCAAAAAGAGGACACAGAAAAACTTCTAGTTGCATGCAGCAATCTCTCAAACCAAATAAGGATAAAACATCAACAACGTGACTAAGGTATGACAAGGTGAGCAACCCAAAACAAAATCTCTTCAGAGATTCCAAGATCCGGAAGATCCGGAATAAGCCTTTAATATTAACATCTCATCGGTTAATAGCTTTTTATCTTTTCCTCAAAAATTACTTCCCATCCCAGTTATACCAAAAAAAGCTTTGCAGATTCAGTTGATCCTCAAGGTGAAAAAGATCTGAATTGGCAATTAATTATGGACTAAACCTACAGCTCCCCTCTCTAATTAATCAGAAATGAACCACTTTTCCCTCCAATTCACCAAGAATTAGTGATCCCGCAAGAATCATTAGTCGAGCTAACAACACAGAGCAACAACCTATCCCCAGTCATCGCAGAAGCAAGCAGAGTTACAACAGAATCACTAAATTCATTACACATTCAATTATCCTCCTAGTCACTTTAGCCAACGAGATCATTTCTTATCGTCTAACACATAACTAAGGAGATAACAAATTATCGAGGATTCACCCCCCTCCCTCCCCTTTCCCCCTTTTAATGGCTAACCATAGCAAGCAACTCCAGGGGCTCTAGCGCCTCGGAGAAACAAAACAATGGCAAAGCTGGAAGATACTTCTGGTTCTTCACCTAACAGAATCTAGACTAACTTCCCTATACTGAAATGGAGGAGATTCAAACCATTAACCACTTCCAAAGGCGAAAAAATGCCCTGCAATCCCCGAAGAAACCATGACACGCGCATAATTTGTCAGCTCCACATTAAAGCTTGCTCGATAAGAATCAAAATACGCTTTTTATTTTCGAAGAACGGACGCATAGTTATGGACTCCATAAGCAAACGCCATGAGAGCTCCTTTCGGATAATGCAAGCAAGCAAACCGATAACAAACAATACCAGCACCTCATCCTCGAAATACGAAACAGAAAAGGCTAAGAAAAACTCACCTCATCCGACCAACCCTCCTCATCCTCATCCTCATCCTCGTCGGACTCCAAACTCTCGTCGTCGTCGTCGCTATCAAAGGGCGAGAGGGTCCGCCCGTACCTGGACTTGCGATTCACCTTGAGAATCCTGGGGTTGGAGTGAGTGGACAGGGCCACGAACCTCCGGGATCTCCCGCTGCGCCGGCCGGCGGTCCTCTCTCCGGGCCGGCGGGAGAGGGGGTCCGGAGCGAAGGGAGACCGGAACGGCTCCGGACCGGGACCCGACTGGGGGCGGAGCGCAGGAACGAAGGCGCAGATGGAGATAACTGCCATTGCCTCGGGAAGAGATACAGAGAGAGAAGTACCGACAGAGAATATACTCAAAAACCCTAGAGCGGATAACGCACCGCGGCGGGTTTTTGTTATCTTCCTCCTCCCGCTGCCCTCTCTCTCTGTGTTGGAGCCGAAGCGTGGGGTCGGTCGGTGTTTTCGGAGGGTTTAACGAGAGGCTTTGTCGTGTAAACGTGTTGAGTTACAGAGCGTTTTTTAACTGCTAACACGTGAGAACGAGATTTTTGTCGAAGGGATCCCGACCAATGGAGTCCACCCACGCCCATCTGTGGTTGGCGCGAACCCGACCCAATCCCGTCGACGTGGCCACTTTCGAAACCATCTCTCCGAATTCCTTAGCTTCGCCTTCGCTGTCACTCTCTCTCTCTCTCTCCCTCGCTCGCTCGCTCGCTCGCTCGCTCTAGTTTGATTGACATTGAAGCTTCATCAATCTCTTCGTCGCCTATGATCGGCTCGACGGTTCGTCGATCATTCGGTGGAATCGGAGTCGGGGATCGCTCGAAACCGTTCGCTAATTGCATCTGCAGGAGGAGGAGCGGTCGCTCGAACGGGAAGGCGACATTGAAGCGGAGAATCGCCGCCGTAGACGGGGTTTCGGCGGTGGCAGATCCGGGCCAGGCTGAGGTTACGTGGCAAATAGTCGTTGGAGCCTTAGGTATCCTTGTACTCTTCATTGATTTGATTCGGGGGGTTGCTCGTTGGTCTTAGTATCTGATTAGAGGAGGAGTATTGGTCTGTTCGACTACTCTAAATGCCTAGGAACGTTTTTGTGACTCGTATCCCAACTTTAACATTGCTTTGTCGATCCCCAGCCTACTATCCTTCTTAAAGGTTCAAGTCCACTCACCTGGAGCTCCTCAAACCGTCGACTCGTAGCCGCAACTCGCACTACCGATGGTTTATCGAGTACGTAACCATGCTCTTGATCTAAACTTCAACAATGGTAATGAAGATGCTTTGTTTATCTCCATGCGTAATGATCAAAAAGCATCCCGTATTCATGTCCCTCGACAAATACCCAAGGACACGTTGGCCAAGCTCCCTACCGAGACTTGGATCACCAACTACGAAAAGCCGCACCAACATAACAAGCCGTCCCGTCTACGGACTCGAGTTCATTCGGAAAAAAAAGATGGAACTGTTTCCATCAAATTTGGCAAGGAAAAGGAAGAAAGTCCCTCTATCTTCCAAACACTCTTCATGATCGAACCATGTGTTCCTAAATCCATTTCCGAAACTGCACTCCAAAAAGCTTGTTCGACACTTTAATGGTGATGGACATCCCGTCCATTACTATAAAGACAAAGATGGTCACCATCAAGCTTTCGGGATCCTTTTGCCAATGTCCCTATTGTATGAATTCTCCCGATGAGGTAAATCCATATGATAGGCCTCCACCCGCACGAAAAGGCCAAAGGATAAAGTATACCAAAGGTATTTGAACGAGACCCCTCCGTTGATACCCTTGGTGAGTGTGATAAATACCGTTCATGGTTTCCTATGCACCACCTCCGCCACCGTAGGTTCGTATTACACCCCAAGTTCCACCGATCTACCCAAATCACCTCCACCATCACCACCTCTAAAAAAAAACAAGCTCTTTCACCGTTCTATAGCCAATCTTAAAATGGGCCAAGAAACACTCTTACCCATTTGAAGCTCCAAAGAAACACCACCTATTTCCTCTATTGCCATGTTTCAAGACTCCGATTTTCCCCCTCTCCGGTCGAGAGGGTTCTAAACTCGTTTCCCAACCCAGAGGAATTCATTGACCCACAAGGGATATCGCCATGTTCCTAAAATCCCTACCCCACCGATGTGGATGAACATGGGAAACGAGAAAAAGACCTCTCGTCGCCGAAGCCGTATTAAACCGGCAATCGAAACCGGCACAAAACAATGCTTTCAAAGCAATTGATTCCAAGATAGGAATTGTGCAACAAGACCTCGAAAATATGACGAGACTACCAAGAAGATGATTTTGAATTCCGTAAGAGGCTAAATGCCTTGGAATCGTGGCAATGGCTAGGCTATCATTACCTAGAAAGCCCGAAGCAGGAGATAGAAAAGCTCAAAAGACAAATCCAACTTCTTGAAGAAGGAAGATTCGACCTTTTGATCCATTTGCCACTCCAAAGAAGAACCGGATACTCACCTCCGCCACCCCGAGACATCTATCTTTGCCGCAATTCCACCGGATCTCTCCGTAAAGGAAACGGATATACGAGATCGGATCAAAGAGTTGAATAAGAAAAGAGGAAAAGAGAAAATTCCTACGTAATCATGTTCGGTGGTTATAAGAGAAAAACCGGATCGATGATGCTAGCAAATCCATTAGAATCCTTTCTAAAGGATTTGAGTATCGAACAACCCGATCCCATCCACAAGAATGATCTACCTCTCCCAAATGAGCAAACTCTCTTAGAACAAACTGATTCTCCCACTTCTGATACTGAATATGATTTAGTATCATCCTCTTCATCTTTCTCAATTCCTGAACTTGATCCCCTTCCTATTGTACCAGTAACCTCTTCCATATTCATGGCTGATCCTCCAGATCAGGAAATGGAATCAAACTACTCTGATCCAGAGATTATTCGGGACAATCCAAGAAATCAAGTGTCAATTTGAGATAAGGACAAGGGTCCTTGGCTGTAGGGATCTTGAGAAAGAGGACCTCCCCAACGGTCATAGGGGTCCCTGGTGGATTGGACAGTGTGTCATGTGCGCTTGTCATTTCATCATCTTGGGATGATTCTCGTTTGTCTAAATTGCCCGAGTGCCTCTTTAGCCTCGGAACTAGGTCATAATGATCCCATGCGTAGGTTCATTATAGTTCCACACATTTTCGGGAATAGTTTTGTTCTCTTGGCACAAGATTCTCTGGAGTTCTCGGTATTGGAGTTGACAGGTTCGGACAGACATTGGATAGGATTTGTGAATCCGAGCCTCTTTGCTATCCGAATGGGGTTTGTAGGATGTGGTTCCTATTTCCAGAGGAACATCAATGATGCTGCCATTATTTCGGCAAAAATACCATGGACGTCTAAAGAACAGGATGGTATGGACTTCGTGATTTGGTGTTGTGGTTCTTAGTTCTTTTCCAACGATGTTTCAAAGTGAGTGGGAGGGTAGAACCAATTGAGAAAGTCTAAAAGATTTCGATCACTTTCTCTTTCAATATTTCTTCCAAGTAAGAATATCCCGGTGAGGTTGGCAATGAATCTTCTGGTCGAATTTCAAACGCTATCAAGTACTTATTGGTTAAGTACCACAATAGTGTTTTGAGTCGATCAGTGGGAAATCATCTTCTTTCCGGATAAGAGGATGTATGAATGGATAACTGGATTTAGTCCGCAAGGATAAAGAATCGAACCCGCATTAAATCGAACAGACCGTGTGGCATTGCCACATGAGGTTTCCCGCATTTTCGGTGAGATTGTCATTCTGGATTTGCTCAATAATCTCCTCGGGGATATTTCCAAACTTGGTGTCTTTGATCTTTTTCGATCTTGTATTTCACACCATGGTTGAGCATGTGAAAAGGTGTCTTTTGATGTACATGTTAATTTCACTGGTGCCTTTGGTCTTGACAGAAATCAAGAAGAACATTTTTCTTCCCTCGGAATGTGTTTGGTTTCAAAAGAGTATTTTGAAAACCATTCACCCCATCAAGCGGTCGAGAATTCGGGATCCGCTTTTGTTTAAACTTGGTCATCTCGAGGAAAGGATGCCATGTCTAATTCTACCGGGAAGTGATGGCCGATGAGATGGAATTCAAACTTCTTGATTCCATTTTTTACCGCTAGGATTTCTTTAAAAGTGGAATGATAATGCATTTCGATTGAGAAAACTTTCCACTTTTGTGAGCACAAATGTGTCTCTTACCATCAATTTCTTCAAGGAGAATAGCTGCCCGGTATTCATCACCGGCATCGGTTTGAAGAATTCTTTTACCCGTTGATGGTATTTTTCAATGGTGGGAGAGTCGCATAATCTCCTTTAGTTCTAAGCAATCGCTTTTGTCGAATTTTTCCCCAAGGTGGAGGATTCTTCTTTAGCATGGTCTCGCAAAGGGATCAAGAGCTTTGCAATATTTGGGACAAAATCCCCGAGATAATTAATTATCCCAAGAAATTGCCGAACTTCTTTTTCGTGAGATTTTCTTCAGAAATTTTAACAATTCCCGAGCAATATGCGGCCCGGGTAGTATGTACCTTTGTTGAGGTGCATACCAAGAAATTCGATTTCCGTCTGGGCAATATTCATCTTTCGTTGAGAAAGCATGATGCCATGCTTTCTCGACAATTTTCGCAAACCGGTTCAAGGAGTTGGCGTGTGGACCGCTCATCGGATCGTAGAGAAGGATATCATCAATGTATACTGCAAAGCACTTGAGAGAATTGGTTGGAAGATACGACACATGGCCTTTTGGAAAAGGGATGGTGCTACCTTTAGGCCAAAAGGAAGAACTTTCCACCGGAAGTCGGTTCGGGATACGTAATCCCGTTTTTGATCCGTCTTCGGGATGGATGCCCAATTGCCAAAATCCGGCTTTGAGGTCGAATTTGGAATAGATATGGGACTTTGTTAATCCAAGAAAGAGAGAAACTCGGAAGGTAAAGGGAATTTGTCATCCGGAGGAAAAGATTGAGAGGTTGATAGTTGATTACCAATCTCATTTTTCCCCGTTTTGCTCTAAGCACGCTTATTGACATAAAAAGGCTTCACAAGCCCATTGAGAATTGGAGATTTCAATAAGGCCTTGTTGCAATAGTTCGAGCATTCCCTTTGGGCTAAAACCAAGCTTCATTCCCATGTGGCTCGCCTTGGTTGGATTTATATCTTCATTCTTTTTAAAAGGAAGGCGAACAAAGAATTCTGGGATTTTCCCATAAAGGATGGGAACACTTTTGGCAAATTCCGAGTGGGATTCTCGAACAAGATTCTAACAGGCTTTTGCATAATTGGAAAGACTCATTTGAATGGAAAAGAGACAAACAAATTCGAGAGAATTGGTCCTTGTACCTAAGACCTTTTGAATAATAGTGAATAAGTCATGACGTCCCAACCAATGATTAAGTCTTTGTTGGGAAGAATCCAAAGACGAGCATTGGGGAAAAGAAGCGGGCCGATTCTTTGGACAAGTCGGAGTAGTTTACATTTGTGGAGAAAGTATCTCCGAGGTGTAATTGAAGTATCAAATAAACAAATCCAAAATTGAACAAAATACAAAAGGGTATCAAGCAAAATGAGCAAAACTTTGAGGTGAGGATTTTGACCAGGAAAATGAGGACAAGTGAGTTTGACTTGAGAATATGTCAAGGTTTTGTTCTCGAGATGTGGGTGATATGTGAAAGATATCTTGATTTCGAGTCCGAATCTTCGCCGGTGTGATAACAAGGAATGATACAAAGGGTTTGTTCGACTGTTCTTCATCGCAGAGAATAATGATTCAACATCATCATTTTCAAGAGAAATACCTGCATTTCATTCTCAATTTGATGTATCAAATGATGCCGACCTTTTTTGGCTTGGGGACAGTTTTTGGCAAAATGTCCTTTCTTGTTGCAAACGTAGCAACGATTCGATTTTTATGGCCCGTGCGATCCTTTCTCTTTCGTAGGTATCGCCATTTCTTCTTTCGGAAGTTCTTGTGGCCATATTTGGACTTCTTCATCGAGAACTTGAAAGTGATTCTTCTTTCGAGATATACTTTAATAAAGTAGAACGGTCTCTTTGGAACATTTGATCTTTAGCTTTTGGCGAGAACAGTCATGTCTCGAGGCCTTTATCCTTGTTGATGTAGGATTGGACCATTCGGCGCTTTAGACATATTTCTTCAAGACATAGATGGATCTCTTGTTGTATTTCTCCAGGGGAATATCCCGTACTCTCTTTTGTCTTGCAACGAAGGATCTTTCGACCATTTGGGACAGTTCTTTGGGAACAAGTCGGAAAACATGCTTCGATTTGAATCGGCTCCAATTTGGTAAAAGAGTTTGAAAGCATTATTCGATAATGCTTATCAAGATGTTTCTTTCGGAAAGAACAACATTTTCTTTCGAAGAACTCTCTTCTTTTCATCTCTATGAGATCGGTGGGTTTTCCCACAAAGAAGTGGTATAAGATGATAATGGCTTGGCTAAAATTTGGTGACATCAGAAAATGAATCTGGTCTTGTTCTGATACTGATTTCCACCAAAGCTTAAGGCTTCCTGTGAACCTGGTAACGAAGTTGTAAAGGACATCATTCATGTCATGGTTGGTGATGGACCCTTATCTTTGCCGTGCTCATTTGTTGTCATGGGTCAACAATGTGAAAGAAGCATTAGACGGAAAATGGTAGCTGAATAAAAAGAAATACTTCAATCATCAGGATCAAGACCTGCTGCTTCCACGAGATTGCAGAGGAATGCTTGTGTTATAGGTTCAGTGAAGCATTTGTCTATATGCTCAGATTGTAGTAAACAATCCAACTGGCTTGTTTTCTTGGTAGTGAATGGTCCTATTTTCTATCTTTCATCCATCCGATTATCCATAATTCGAGATTCTATGGCAATTCTGACTGTGTAGTATTCGATTTTGATTGTTGACTCCACTTTCAAACCGTGTCGTGCAGCTGGTGTCGCGCCATTTGTGGTCGCAGGGATTGAGTTCGGCAAAAGAATCGTGAGGATTTACTTCTGAGGTTTTTAGATTAATACAAGCGATTTCATTAGATCATCGTGTCCCCATCGGTATCCTAAAGCTTTCAGATGTTTGTATGAGATTCACCATTTTTATTTTTCCTTTACTTCTGCATTGACAGGTAGCCCAGAAAAAATGCGAAGTTTGTGGTGGCTCAGGGCTTGTCCTTAGGGACGAGTCCTATTTCCGCTGTCCTGGATGTGGTAAGGACGTGGTTTCACATGATTCTAGGGCACTTGCTTCGTCCCGCATTTGTTACTTCGTCATTACTTTGTTGCTACTTTGTTGCAGGTGGATTTCTCCCATGGCAGTCATGGAGAAGATTCTTCTCTGGTTAGACCACATTGTGCCGTCTTCACCAGAATGTGCGCGAAGGTTTAATCAGTGATATACCCCGTGTTCTTGTAAAACGAAGGTTTTTCCTGAATCCTCTAGTGTAGTCTGTGAAAGATTTGCCCATTGATATGGGGATGCCGAAACATAAAGAAAAGGTAAAGATGCATCGAATCAAGCTGTCGGCACTGAGCTGCTTGTGATTTTCTTGGCAGAGTCTGGAATGTCTCCCAGGCTTAATCATATGGCAAGAAGAAACAATTAGGATGAGCATGCCCAAAGAAAGGAGTTTCAATGTGTCATTCTGGAAGATGTTATGACGATCAAAACATGCATGAAAAGGCATAAGTTTGTTGATATGAAAAAATCCCATACTGCTGATTATCGTCAAATATTGTATGATGTATGACTACATATAAGTTTGTTCTCTGTTTACGTGAGGATTGACTTGTGGCATCTTTTTTCTTTTTCGGGATTAACGACAGCTTCTTTTTCTAATTTCGCAACTGCCAAACATATGTACGGGTGATGAAATTAACTGATCATTTTGCTGCTGTAGTTCCAGCGCCGAAATTGCACCTATTGTCTTGTTTCCTCATTTAAGAGAGAATTTGTGCCAAACCACCGGCCAAAAGTTTAATAGTGTGCTTTGGCTCCTGTACTCTTGGAGGCTCTTGCAGATAAATTTACAGTTCTTCTGCTTCTGCACTTCCATGTTCATCCATTAATCATCTCTATGGTTTGTGCACTTGTACAACCCTCAAGGCAGAACATGGTGTGACTTTGTTATAACATTGGGATATAAACTTCTTTTAACTGTTAACTGCACGGGCACGGGCATTTGTTTCTTGTTTATATGATATTGAGACTGGAAATGTCGGAACAACTTTTCGCTGCTTCACAACAAACTTACTTTGGCAGACCATCTTCTGAACTTGAAAGTTTCCTCCTCCGTCTTTTTGGGTTCTTTCCACTTGCTTGCTGATGCAAGGAGAACTCATTCTTCTATGGTGCATACCTCCTCGCTTGGCGGCCCACCTGTCTTCTCTGAATTTGCTTTTCAATGCTGATAAAGTCATTGTCGTAGTGCCTGATTTCAAACTTTCCCGTCAATACGTCATGACTATAACATTAGTTTAAGGTTCCAGTCAAGAAATGCGAATTCATTACTTTTCCCTCTAATTGTGAAGCAAATTAACTGAATTTACTGGGAAAGCAGCTAGTCAGGCCGCTGAATTCGGCTTTTGTTCCTCCTCTGCACCTGAAACCATTGCCTTTTCTCGAATTTTCTTTGCCACTCCTCTTTCCCTTTTGGGCTACGAATTCAAATGCGTCGTGTTGCCCAAGCTCTTCCAGCTCTATCTTTTTTGCCATGCTATGTCAGTAAGCGCAGTAACCGGAGTGACTTCGTGCTTTTTGTTGGTCTTGATTGGGGTTATCTGGTCTCGGTCCCCTCTTGCGCTTCACGTACGTTTCGCGCTTGACGTTTTGCACGAAGCATGAATTGTCGTGTTGTGATGTCTTCCGATGCGAGGTGCAAAAAGTCGTTCCCCTATCTTCAATAATTCGAGCACTTTCTCTGGGCAATGCATCAGCCTCTGCTCTGGTTAGGAGAGGAAAGCGACGACAGGATAGGGATACAATGACAATACCTCTTTTTGCTTGTCCATATTCTGGAGACCCGTAAACCCATTAAACGGGCGAGTCAGGTCGGGTCATGAATGATCCGATCCAAATTGACCAATTTAACCTGTTTAAAAATATAATTTTTTCTTTTCTCTTTTCTCTTTTGTTTTTCTTCTTCTTTGGCCTGCTGCCGGCCATGAAAGTCAGCGACGAGCCACAGGCAAGCCTCGCTCGCTGTCGCTATGCCGGCCACTAGCTAAGGAAGGAGAAAGAAGAAAGAAAAATAAAAAATATAAAAAGAAAAGAAAATTGAAATATAAAAAATAATTATAATTTCGATTTTTATAAAAAAAAATATTTTTGTAAAGTTAAAGAGGGAAGAGAGAGATTGTGAGGCATTGGTTGAAAATGGGTTCTAAGTCCAATCCATTTAAGACCCACTTTAGACCTATCTATCTTAAGTATTCAATTGTTAAACTCATTTAACTCGTTTCTTCAAAAAATAAGTAAACCATATATAACCCATTTAAAATTCATTTATGATTTAAATGGGTCGTATATAGTCGAAGACCCATTTTGCCATCTTTAATATTCTGCAGGAAAGTTTGACTTCTGTGATGCGACGAAGACAGCGGCCTAGGGACTTGAATTGTGGTCGTGCATGGAGACCCATCTCCTATTGGCAAGAGTGCAACTGCACAATCGACATTTATGGCAAAAGTCAAGAAAAAAACAATTGAGCCTTGAAATGTATCAGCAAATCAGTACACAATTGATTGAAATCCAGGTATTTCGACTTTTTATCAAGAAGATTGAGACCGCTTGTGCTGTGTCAAAAGAAGTGAGCGAGGAAAATTTGGAAGTGAAGAATCAATATGAGCCTACTCTTTTGCACTCGAAGCATACTCTATGCAGCGCCGATTTTTGCTAACAATCCCATGCCGGTTCTAGCAATTTGCTCGACTCGGTTGAATAATTGAATCAGAAACAAATGCCGATGGCGATACAACGTTGCCATCTTCTAGAATTTTGATCATCTAATCAAGTGTAAGACCTAGAAAAAAGCAACAGCAGATCGCGAAGAATCTGTCTATGAGGCTCAATGCAGACCCGATTATAGCAGACGTTAGCAACGGAGTAATAATCTTCCGAACAGGACATGTCATGAGTCTCGATTGGATCGTTCCATCTGCCACGTAAGTTCGTGGAAGTGCGAGATTCCCTTGAAGACTTCAAAAACCACTTTGCTTTTTTCACATCTTCCTTCGCTGGAAAGCAAAAGACCCATCAAGCGTCAACAACACGAAAGTGCTCCGTTCCTCGGAATGGTCTTATTCCATATCCTCTCGAGACCACACACATTACCCACTGTAGCTTCGATGGCAATGATGCCCCCAACATCTATACATTAGGTTTGAGATTCATAGTTTTAGGTCTTCAGCTTACCACTTCGAGAGCCACTCGGATTTGGTCATTAATGAGATTTGGAACTCAGGACATAATAAGTTATCATTTTCTCGATTTCATTTACTGGATTTCTAAAGTATGGTGAAGAGCTAGTGTCACACGATTCAAAGACAACTAAAAATCTGCGAAAACGATAAACATAGTAAAACAATATGTTATAGAAACTCCTAAACGAAAGGATGGCGGGTCATTATCCTTTTTTCTGGTGGGAAACAGGGTGTACCGGTTGAATCCACGTACACACGTAGCAAGCTTGACTTTCCCGGAATTCCCAGGTCACTCCTTATGCAAGACATGACGGGGGATCGACATGGACAGCCACTTGCATCAGTTGAATCATTTGAATCATTTGACTTTCATCGGATGGGCAAGCAAGCAGGCGCCTTGTTTTCCTCGGCTTCGTGTTCACTGTTCATCCACCGGTTCCATCTCGGACTTTGCTTCCCGAGCTTTGATTGATCGCCTCATCTTTCCCGCCGATTCAGCCACTGACGCCGATTTGTTTAATCATTTCGCGATTATGCGGGCCAAAAAGGTCTTTGGCACTCATGATTACGTGCTTGGAATTTTCGTGACCTCGCTCGGATCCGGGACAAATTCCGCAAATTTTCATAAAGGGAGAAAACACGATGATCCCAGCGTTGAAGCTCGAGCAAACGAAAATACTGCCAAAAAGACATGACGCTCACGTTACATCATGCTGATGGTCCTTGTTTTTCATGAGCCATACAAAGGGTCGGTTATAAATATGTTATATATTAGATATGATTAGGATGGATAAAACTAATTATATTTTGATGATGTTCTGCCGGTAATTATGCTGGAGGCAAGGATTTGCGCTAGTTAAAGTTTATTCTAGTTCGGATTATCAGGTCTTTAGTATATAAGACTTTAGTGGAAGATGGGTGTATTAATTAACTGGAAATAGTTAGTCGAGACGAGAATATTCGCGGATTTAGTGGTTGTGCCAAGTTAGGGCGCATTTCTATTCCAATTCAATGATACAAAAATCAAACTTCTAATAATTTCATTTGCAAGCACAAATTAAAGTCAACAGTTGACTTTAAATGATGTTATGATTGAAGAATATTATCGTACATGTGTTTCATGTATGGAGAAAGTAATACCCGAAATGTCAAACTTCGACTTCCATCAGGAGCCGCCTTAGTCACGTACGTATGTTTTACTCTGAAGTCGACTCCATCCAACACACAATGCTTTTGAAAATAGAAAAAAAGTATTGAAAAAAGGTTCCTCACTCGGTCACTCCTAACCCAGGGATCACGTAACTGCGTGTGTTTTCAGTTTGAATTGAGTACTTTTAGGTGGGTGTGCAGTATTTAGAACATCAGAATGGTCACTTTTGGAGAGATTTTCTCAGGGTTAATACTCTAAAAAACCCTAAACTGGTACACCTGTGACAAATTTATCAAAACTATTTTTTTTTACCACCAAAAACCCAAAATTGGTATACTTTTGACAAATTTACCCAAAACTGGTATACTTTTGACAAATTTACCCACTATTAGTTTTTGTTAAATTTTACTGTCAAATTATTAAGTTAAATGACACGCGACAGTTGACTGGTATATCAATTTAGGATTTTACGCTTCGTTTGTCACAGTTTACAATTTTTGTGATTTTTTTTGTAGTATTAATCCAATTTAGTGGATGGTATATTTATCACAAATTTATCAGTTTGGATAAATTTATCATAAATGTACCAGTTTAGGGTTTTTTATAGTTAGTCGGGGTAAATTTATCATAGGTGTATCAGTTTGGGATTTTTTTCATGATCAAAAAAATAGTTTTGTGGTAAATTTGTTACAGGTGTACCAGTTTGTGATTTTTAGTATATTAACTCATTTTCTTAAATAAGGATAAATAAATCATCAATGTAAAGGCACACAATATTTTTCGAAAATATCGATTGTCGAGTAAAAATTGGGGAATTGCTCATGATACTTTTGAAAAGAATGTAAATGTATGAATCGATACGAGTTTGAGCAGATAATGATCTTGCCGCAGGCAAATACGGATTGAACTTGCTCTCTCGGGGTTGGATTATTCCTCTTTTACTTAATTACGAAGCTACACACATGCGTCATGGACAAGCTAGAATTGTCGCCAATTGCCTCCATTACAAGAGAAGCAGTACAAAATAAATGTTGGATCCACCTCAAACCATCCTTAAAGCACGCAACAAAGGCAGATTCTATTACAAGAGCATTCCATGAAATGGCAAAATATCGATACATGTCATTTTCCTCGATGTGATGCAATAAATTTTAGGATTAATATAACGAAAAATTTCGTATTAATACATTTGTATTAAATATACATTTTATTAGTTTCTATTAAATTTTATCATTGAATTACTGAACTAGACAACACGTGACAGTTGAAGGGTATGCTAATTCGGGGTTTCGCTTTCTATTTTGTCTTGAGTTTATTAATTTATGATTTTTTGTGATATTAATTTAATTTAACAGAAATTAATCGAAATTAGATTTATCACGAATATAATAACTTTGAATTTTTAATGATAAATGTACTTTAGAGATATCAATTCGGGGTTTTTTCGTGATATTAACCATGTACTTTATATTCGGTGGGACAGGATTTGCGTTCGAAACCTTTATACAGTGCCTTTTGGTTGACGTAGTTGGCGAAGGGAATGCAGATTTGGCCGAAGAAAAGCAGATTTGATGTCGACGAGGATAAGAAACAAGGGGACAACGACATGTCCGCTCCCGGCTTCGGCGCAAACCGCGTGGACCGACCACCGGGTGGGGGCTAGGCTGACTTCTTACTGACATCTTCCGCTATCTGTTCATCTCGAAAACCCAAAAAAAAAAAAATTTGAATTTCTTCTTCCTTCGATATTTTAGACTTTTGGCATTTTCTTGCATCCTTCCCGGGCGAGGCCAAAGGCCATTGACTGCTGTTACAACAAATAAATTAATCTTTTTTTCTTCGGGTCGGAGTCTTGTAATGCAATTAAAAAGACTGAATTTTGCTTTAAGTTTGCCGAATATAACGACACCCTTCTTTGTGGATTCTAGAATTGCCCCTTGACGATGGAGAGTTTTTTTCTGTGCTATCTTATTTGAACATGAACATATTCAGTGGCACTGGTGAAAATACTGCGAAAAAGCAAGGCGGGTTAGTTAACACGGGGGGCTTGCTATAAAACGGCCAGCATCGTTCTTGCCTTCGGTTCCTACCGAATCCGTTGGTGTCCTGCTGCGGAACTTCGAAGCAAAGCCGGATGGTTGTCATTGGATTCCGGTGATACGGAAAGGTTTTGGGTTTCCATCAAAATCCTGTCTTTACCTCGCTTTCGTTTCGTTTGGTTTCGTTTTATCTTCACCTCGGCTACTGCACTGTTCTGCAATTGCCTATGATTCGTTAGTTCACCGTAAGTTTCTGGCCTTTCTTTTCTTTCTTTTGTTTTTTTTTTTCTTCTATTTTGGTGGATCGTGTTCGATGGTGGTGTTAGTTCATTTCTCTGTCTTTTAGCTCATGAGCTTCTTCAGCTTTGGCCTGGAATGGTTTATTTTTAGTGTGGTGTGAATGTTCTTGGGCGTTCTTTTGATGTCTTCTGCTTTCAGAAATGGCAGTCTCTCTTTCTGTCTCGCGCGCGCGCGCGCAGTTGTTCAGATGTTGCCGCTGCAGAGAAGTTTAGGTTCGCTTGATATATATTTCATCAGTAGATGGTTGGCAAAAGCTTATATTATCTGCTCTGAAGGAAAAGCTGTTCTCTCGGCAGTGTCTTTGACATTGATATGCCTTTCTCTTACTTTTGATGACTTTTTACTTTTTAAAGTATTTCAACTTTGCAGGAAAAGAACATAAGTTCTTGATCTTGTACCCTGATTAGTCATTTGGTGCTTGCTTGTTAGATTGCAAATTCATATGACCGAACAAATAAAGAACTGTGAATCTGATTGTCTGCCCAGGGTTACCATGCAAAAAGTTAATTTTGAGAATGACATTATGCACCAAAGCTATCTCATTTTTCTACTAGCATTCTCTGATTTCTGTTGGCAAATCTATTTTATTTAGCCTGATTTTTTTGTTGCACGACAGCTCTGCCTTGTTCACTGTTCAATTTGTACGTTTTGCCTCTTGAGTCAGCCAACTGTTAGTCGAATGCGCTGGTTCATACATGGTCTCTATAAGCTTATGCGAATTTGTACATACGAGATCCACTTTGGTTTGCCGTTGATGCTGAAACACTCTTATCTGATGTTCCATGAGAGCACAGTGAAGCAGCATATGCTGTTCTGATCGAGGTCTTTTCCATATGTAGAGTGAAGCTACCTGTTGAGCTTGATACTATTGGTGCCTTGAAGATCTGCCGGTTGCTTGAATCCTCAACTTTGTCCTTGAGCACTCGGTGAACTGGTATTTAATGCAAGCCCCACAAAAGCCAAGATTATGGGATACTTCAGACAGGTTCTACAACCTGCCCGCAAAAGAGCTCGAGTTTTCTCATTGGTCTGCAATCACAAACTTAGACCATCTCTCATGCTCCGATGAAAGCAGCCAAGGGAATTGTATGCTCGAATCATCCTCGGGAAGTGCACCTTATCATGTAAACGATTCCCTGTCAACTGTGAGATTTTCACCTGATGGAAGTCCCACAGCGAAACGAGCATCCGTGCCTGATTCTTGTGCACAAGACCATCTGAATGACCTCGAACTAAAAGTGCAAGAACTGGAAACTCTCATGCGAGGACCCAGCTCAGATATGCCCCACACGGTTGATATCAACTTCTTGGTTGGATCTGGCCAGATGTCACAAGAGACGGGGACATTGATGGAGATTATCTCCAGGAGGGACCTAAAGGAGATTCTCTGTGCTTGTGCTAAAGCAGTTGAAGACAACGACACCTTAAAATTTGAGTGCTTAATATCAGAGTTACGCCCGATGGTGTCTGTTTCCGGTGACCCGATCCAACGATTATCAGCATACATGTTGGAAGGGCTCATAGCAAGATTGGCATGTTCGGGAAGCTCTATTTACAAAGCTTTAAAGTGCAAAGAGCCTGCTAGTGCAAAGCTGCTATCGTACATGCACATTCTCTATGATATATGTCCTTATTTCAAGTTTGGGTACATGTCGGCGAACGGATCAATTGCAGAAGCCATGAAGGACGAAAACATTATCCATATAATCGATTTTCAGATTGCTCAGGGAGGCCAGTGGATCACCCTGATTCAGGCTCTTGCAGCACGGCCCGGTGGGCCACCCTGTATCCGAATAACTGGGATCGACGATTCAGGATCTGCTTATGCCCGTGGAGGAGGCCTGGAAATCATCGGCCAGAGGTTGTCTAGACTTGCTGAAGCCTACAGGGTACCATTTCAGTTCCATGCTTGTGGAGTTCCCGCTTCAGAGGTTGAAATTGGAAACCTACCGATTCGAGCCGACGAGGCTATAGCCGTAAATTTCCCCCTCATGTTGCATCACATACCAGATGAGAGCGTCTGTCCGCAGAATCACCGTGATAGGCTTATAAGGATGGCTAAGAGCTTGTCCCCGAAAGTTGTGACTCTTGTTGAGCAAGAATCGAACACGAACACTGCCCCATTCTTCCCGCGTTTCCTTGAGACGCTTAACTACTATTTGGCAGTATTCGAATCCATCGACGTGGCTCTGCCAAGGGAGCACAAGGAGAGGGTCAATGTCGAGCAGCATTGCCTTGCTCGGGATATTGTCAACCTGATTGCATGCGAGGGGATAGAGAGAGTTGAGCGTCATGAGTTGCTTGGAAAGTGGAGAATGCGGTTCATCATGGCTGGTTTTAGTCCATACCCTTTAAGTTCCTTTGTGAATGCTACGATCAAGAGCTTGCTGTTGAGTTACTGCGATAAGTATACACTAGAGGAGAGAGACGGGGCTCTGTACCTTGGCTGGATGAACAGCCCTCTTGTTGCTTCTTGTGCATGGAGGTGATACATTTGAATGCTCGAATTTTCCATATTTCTCCAATAGTTTCTTTGTTCTGTCTGTACTTCAAGAGATCAGCTATAGGTGTAATATCACATATTAGGAATAAATCAGGCTTGTTCTTGTTCCTCTTTTTGATCTTCGCTCTGCTTCTTGCGGTTCCCTTTTTTCCTGAATGATGTTCTTGCTGACCTAAAATTTAAACTCTCCTAATGGAGTCTCCTGGACCCTCAGATCACGTAGAATTCTGGAACAGGTACAACTGCCTGGGTCTTTGTTAGAAAAGTTTTCACGTGCTCGACAAGATCTCTGAGACTTTCATTAATCAAGCAATTGAAAAGGTTTGCTCTCCCCTTTTTGACCCCTCTTTCAGATCTTGCAGTCTGAGAGATGACTCGAGTTGAGATCGGAGCAGTAAAAGTTGCAACTAATGATGGGAGCTGATTTCACACTAGCCATAGACTACCACGAAGCATGGCGATACAGCATCTAGATTCTTTACAATGAGAAGGTCTGAACTTAAACCGTCTAACATACTTAATTGCATCATTTTCTTTTACTTTAACATCAAAGTTTCTGTCTAAACTTCCAGTTATTGTCGAGTCACGGTTCCCTTTGCTTTCTTGACGCTGGAAACACTGCTCATGATCTCAGTCAATACCGGGCTGCTTCTGCTCAGCCGAATCCCATGTTTTCCAGTGTATTCTGTGTCAAAATGCGAACCTAAAATCCTGCAGACTCGGCAATTGAGCTCGTAGCAGAGTTCGCTGATCGAGTTTTGCTTTCTATTGATACAGGCCATGGTCAGATACAGGCCATGGTCGTGCTGTAGAACTGCTGGAGTTCATTGCCATCTACTAAGTTTCTCAGGTTCTTCTGATGATGCAATGAAGGTGCAACTTTGACCATCTCTCTGTGCTTCTCATACCTTAAAAGAATATCTTCTGGATTCTTGACTCTGAGAATCTTCTGTGTTTCTTTGTGGCTTTTGGTACCGCTGCTTGGATAATCTTCTGTAGTATCCACCTTGATGGGTCTCCATGCGTAAGCGCTAAAGGTTATGGATCAAAAGCATAGATTCAGAGCTATACATAAACCCGAAAGTACCTATCTTAAAGGGTATGCTATTTTTCTAAATTTTCATTCTTACCAATTGGTAAAAAAGAAAATTATTCCTTGCTAAGAATATAAAATCACTACTTACCATGATCCCATTCCCTTTTGGTGCAAGAGTTCCTAGTAACGTCACCAGAGTCGCTGTGTTCTTTTTGCTTCTTGGGTTGCCAAATTACCTCAGTCGACCTACATCCACAGTGAAACCGACATTGCACGTCCCTCCCTCCCTCCCTCGAGTAGAAAGAAAGACGTCTGTCTATAGTTGTGATTCAGCCTGCAGTTGTGTGCACGGTGGCATGACAATACAGAATAAAGACAACTTCTGATCCTCTTGTGACCGTTAAATAACCGAACAATACATTCTGATAAGTCTGTTGACTAATGCTCGAACTCAGACTTGTTACAGTACACTGGAGAAAAAGGACAAGACCTCAAACAATCTCGATGTGTAGTTCATCAAATTTCTTGCTGGGCCTAGTTCTTATTTTCGAAGTGTGTTGTCATCGCTGGTTACTAGTCAGTTTGGAATCGCTATCTCAATACAGGGCGTCGTTCCAATTCCAATGACTATACAGTGATAAAAGAAACAGACATAACTTTCGCCAACTCTGCTAGGGTGGAAATTCTCGAATCTAGGTGGTTTGCCTAACTGCAGTGGCATGGCGAAGGCAAGACAAAAGGGAAAAATCTAAGAATGCCTGGATCGTATTTTCAGGGAATTTAAAGCTTTTAGTGATGTTATCCAACAAAGGAATTCAATTCACCAGAAAGACACGTAGTTATGTCTTCACTACAAGCCAGTAGGAGAAGGAAACGGCAGAGTAGATTTTTAGAGTGCTGACAGGTTTTATACTTGTTCTCGTCCTGCAATTCTGTCTGCCATCTGCTTTCCATGCCCGTATTCAAAATAGGCCCTGCTGTAACGAGTGGCTTTTGGATTTACCGGGCAGATTTCAATGATTCATTAGCAACGGCTTTGCGATCGGCAAAATCTACCGACATTTCTTATGCCGCTGTTACAGTCAGTAAGAATTTGGGCACGTAAAACATAGGAGCTCAAAGTCTTGAATTTGAGACATTCATCCCGTCGAGGGTTGGTGCACACCAGACGTTGGAGTCAGCTTCTTTGAATGACAAAAGTACTCGTACTAACGTCACCATGTGTGGATTTGATATCAAGATATTAGACAAGTCGACATTTTCTGTAAACATATATTGGTTTGGCTTCTTGGGCTTCGACACTCAATCAGAATAAACCCGGTGACTCAAATATAAGCAATTCGAACAATCGAAGTAGAAAAACCAGACAGCTAATAAAACGAACAGCTCTTTAATTATGTGGTAATATAACAAAAGCCACAGAATCTTATTTAGACTGGTTTTGGGGTGAAGAAGCATATGGCCCAGTTATTACTCTTCCCACGGTCTGTGGATATGAATAAGAATGGTTTCGAGGTGAAACATCCAAACCTCGGCCTCCTCTCAAATCTTCTGTTGTACTACAATAAGTGGTGGCGCCACAATTTTCAACAAGATAATATGATGAAACTGGGGTTGCTCGTAGAACCTTTATATTCGAATTGTTCGAGTGGATTTGGTTTTGAACCATCTGCTGATGGATGGTATGTCGCAAACCCTGCAGGTTGGGGGACCTGGCTTCAGCAGCAGAGCTGATTCCGACTCCGAGATCAAGGCTAATTGTTTCCCTTTTTTCCGGTCCAATTCTTGAAGGTCCAGCTGGAGCAATGGGTGCTGCCATGTCATGACTGTTTGTTCTTGCGGTAGGCACATCATGGTTGTGCTTTCCTTCATAGGTTGTAATGACAGCTTTGGGGTCATTGGATGCTCTTTCCACATGTTTTCTAACAGGACACCCAGCATTGGTGCACTTATAGTAACTCCTGCAGTAGGCCAGAGGGTGATATTAGGCCAGCAAATGAACGGTATGGTCCGTCTTGAGTGATTAACCACACATAATTGTACTAAAGGGACCAAAGTGTCATGATTCTTTTATCAAGAAACAGTAAAGACAATAACACTAATCACCATTTCCTCATAAACTAGCAAATAAAAATAAATAGGGAAAAATTTTCTTCTTCTGTAGCTATGACTGTCAATGTTAATTTGCAGGAATGTAAGATCCAATAGTACTAGAATGCGCATATTCGGTTTTCTTTGACAGTGGAAATATTATCCTCACGCTATTGTGGGGTCTAGCACCTGCCCAAGACTTTCGGCCAAAAAATGCACACAACCCGGATTTCAACCCAAATGCACAACATCGAACAAAAGGGATTTTGAATCTCAATCAAGCTTCGCTCCCATCATTTGGGAGCCATCAACCACGTGAGGTAGAAGAGTGACCATCAAAAGTGTACTAATCTTCCACATCCTTTCACACTCAAGATACCATTTTCATAGTGGAACAAAGCAAATAATTAAGCAGTATAAAGCAATGTTTGCGAATCGAAATTCAATGAACCATGAACTACTTGGAATTTATCCAGACAAGCATTGCATCCATAAGTATGTAATTTTACCATCAAAAGTATGCATGCGGAGCTCCAAGTATCGTGTCCATGATGATGGGGTCATCTGGATGAGCAGATGCTAACTACAGATGCATTAATTGACACCTGACAAGCAGTTCCATCACATACCGTGGATTCGGATTGCCTCTCACCACCTTCTGACCATATTTGCGCCATCGATATCCATCATCCAGTATGTCCACCTCACTAAGAGTTTGGACAACAACGCGTGGTTCTCGTATAGGTTTAATCACAGGAGTGACATCTAACCCTCCAACGTCCAACCTCCTGTTGAGCAAGCTTGTTACATATTACTTTCCACTCAGGATAAAGAAAGGAAGAATTAAACAAGAAAATTAAAACCCTTTTGAAAAATTAATACCTTCTCTTTGAGAAAGGATCATCTTCATCAACCTCATCACGAATCCTATATGATAAGGAAGCGGTGCCTTCAACACTATCCTCATTCCCAGCTGCCAGATATAGCTGTGTAGTACTCTTTGGCTCAATGATGTTGGGAGTTTGGCAATACACATTTGATGAAGTCTCTGAAGGATAAAGAATAGAAGTGAGATTACTTCCATTTCAGCTTGTTGGCCAAGAAATTATGCAAAAGAAAAACCATACCACCAGTTAAAGGTGAGACATCAGCAGATCTATCTCCTTGGATATGCAATATAATACCCCCAGCAACACGCCGGTTTGGTAGTGGTTTGGGATGATCGTGCGTTCCTTTGTAAATAATCTCAGTTATATGTCCATCAGGGGAGCGTTCAAAAAGCTTTTTGACTTCACAGTTAGGATGTGTACATTTGTAATAACTACGTGGGAACAAACTTCCTTTCACATGCTTTTGTCCATATTTCCGCCAGTTGTATCCATCATTAGACAATCTCTCAGCCATGACATTTCCTTTATGATCAGACTGTGTTGCCTGCATGCCAGTACCTGGGTGATCTTGCTGGTTTGATTCCTCTGAATCAACTTCATCAGGCGGATTAGCCACAGAAGGAACCAATTTAGCAGGTGAGGAAAGACTCAACTCACTAGATGGGACTGCCAATTCACTTTTGACAAAAGGCACCAATGCCAATGATTGAGTCTGAGAGTGGCTGTGGACTTGCATGGATTCTTTGTTTTTCTGATTCACTTCTGCAGTACCCTTAAAAGTAAACAAGCCAAATCAGATAAATAGGAAGGGATATATCCACACTCTCATATAGAATTCTTCATCAAAAAAGCTTCACTACACACACACACACACACATATATATATGGCACGTATTACAGCACACATAGTAAAATCAAACCCTTAACAAACTGAGTAAGCCCAGTAAACAAAGCATTAACATGTAAGAGGCTAGAAACAATGACAGTGTGGTTCAACCTATGCTTTAAATGTGCTGTCATCCTGAAATGGAAGAGGTCTATAGGAATGACCTTAGACAAAGCATCGCCGTGCAGAGGTGCACTAGCAATAATGACAGTGTATTTCTTCGTATCTGTTACATGAACTGTTATCCTACAGTAGAAGAAACTGTTTCTAGCGCAAAAGAAGGAGAAATTTTGACTATTTTTCAAGGAAATCATGCTAGCGAGAATCCAGACTACAGACATGGCATCACCATCTTGAGCTTGAGAGGTAAGAGAGGACAGAACAATCACTACATGCAAAGGACCAAAAATTCATCAGGTTCTGTGGGTACAATGCAATAATTACATCTTCACAACTTTTTGGACCATAAGCTATTGATAACAAATCTCAAAGGCAGGGTGAATGTTCAATTCCAAAAATGAACGACACAGTGTAAAATTGTATGGAGGAAATTCCAAATGCGAAAAACTCGCCTAATTCAAGAAATGCTTCAAGAAAGAAATACTCAGTAGTCGGTACTCAGTACACATGTCGTAAGAATCCTCTTGTTTGGCACATTACCGGATTTGGTCCTGGTGAGGGTTGGAACTCAAAGATGCCTGATTCTTTTTCACCAAATCTATCAGGACGGCAGGGATGATTGTTTGTCAAACTGGTTGTTGAGCTGATGGAACCATGCAACATTCGCCTCTCTGGAAAGGAACCGGTTGTTGGCGAAGGCTCTACCTGAAAAGGCCAGAGCACATTAAACGTGTTCAGAGGCTACCATACTAGTAACTGTAGATAGCCAGAAAGGATATAGAAGGTAAAAGCATCAGATAAAAAGAGAAAAAGTTCGCCCAGGAACGTCAATGCTCAACAAGTTCATACTCCTATGATGCTGCACACTTAAAAGTATAGGTGCGTATCTAACCGTAAGATATACTAAATGTAATTGACCATGCACGACAAGTTGCTCATTGATTGTGAACTAATAGCTCGGTACTTCCTTACTGAAGTGCCATTCCTACTCAACGAAGGCCTTATAAGCACATTTCGGTTCTGCTCGAGTGGATCTTTGCGTCACCCGGAGGAATATGTGTTTATTCTCGCCGACAGCAGGTATTCGTCATTAAATGGACCCGTCCTCCTTCTGGTTGCGCATCATTTTAGCATCTCTGACGAACTAAAAAAACTCAAAACTTATTGTCACATTATTCCTTGCTCCCCATAGACAGCGGATATCTTTCTAGAAGAACAAAACCCACCGTTAAAAAATGAGACAAGGAATGGGAGGATTCATTATGTGAAGAAACAACACTGCCGTTTTGAAAGGGAAAGGTTCAAAAAGCTTAACACGGAGGCCATATTCCAAGATTAAATTCCAGTGGACACTCAACGAGGGCATAAAGAGCCACCACCAAATGGTACAAGCACTGGCATCAGAATCTAGTGGCTCCATCGTGACCACCTATAATATAAAATCGTTTCTCGGGCGAGATTTAAGCATGAGCATTAGATGTATAATTCCTCATTAATAAGCAAACAAGAAAACAAACAAGTACGGCAACGACGAGAATCTCGAGCTTTTCTTAAAGCGAGAGCATACGCAGATTAAAATTTAAGCATGCAAATCGTGCCGCCTGGAAGGTTCAGCCCGAAAGATTCTCCACCACCGGGAAGCTATAACTCAATAAAGAAATCTAGACCTCTGCGACAGCAAGTTCATAAAGAATTTTCGAAGAGCTTGAACACAATTCAAATGTAACAGGACCCAGCGCATTTCCTCGATACCGGAAACATTCTGAGTAAAAAACGAACAAAGCCAGGCCTTTCCACCGTGTCCCGAACCGAGCCATTGAGCTGTTCGTGCTCTACAATTAAGCTCTCGATACCGAGTATGGACACTTCACAATTCAAAATTCATCACCACTTCTCACCCGAGTAACCAAAAGGAGTACATATTCTACGAGTTACGACCTTAGAGGGTCGCATTTTCCCATTCCTATCCTCGCGCTTCCCACGAAAACTTCCTCGCCAACCCAAGAAGAAGAAGAAGGAAAGAAAAATCCCAACGCGCGGCGACGGGAGCAAAGAAAAAGCGGACCTTCATGTTCGAAAGGAGAACCGGAGACTCGAGAAACGACGTCGGGCTCAGCCCGGGAGGGACCGCGACGCAAGCCGACCTGGAGATCGGGAGCTTCGCCGGGGACATCAGCTTGTACCTGGCGCCGCGGGAATCACGGAGGCAGCCGGTCCGGCCCCGATCGTCGGCGGCGGCGTCGGAGCTCCGGCGAGGGGCGTGGGGGCCGAGAGAAGAGGAGGGGGCGTCCATCTCCTTCGCCGAGAATCGGTGCCGCGGAGGAGTCAGAAGGAGGGGAGCAGAAGAAGCAGCACTACTAGCAGCAGCAAGCAGCAGCGACGTGTCGTGGAGGGGAGGGGGGAGGCAGTGGCGTTTCGGTCATTTCGGGGCGGGTCTTTTTGTGGGCGATGCGTGCGTGCGGAGCTTGTCGGAAACGACGCTCCTCGAAGAAAGAGAAAGAGAGAGAGAGTGGGGGGGGACGTGGTTGACCTGTTACAATGGATCTGGGAGGGTGATTGGGCTGTCGTTTTAGGGAAAGGTTGGTTTACTTTTTTTTAGTTGGCGTCCGGTGGGGCGATTGGAACTGAATTTCATCGTCTCCCCTTTTCCCCCGCCCTTCCCTTTTTACCTTTCGCATGTCCGATTCATCTTTTCTCGGTCAAGCGTTTCTACGGTATACGTAGGTTGCTATCGATCAACACCGCCTCCCAACCAATCGATCTGTTCTGGACGCACGTAAATTTAATGCGGTTGACTTCGATTTAAAGACATTTAATTTGGAAACGATTCTATCGGCACACACTGGTCAAGCACCTAATCGAGGAAACTCTCGATATTAGCATGCTTAAGAAGCTTTGTTAGAGTAGCTAATGCAACCTAAATTAGTGGTGATCTCGTGTGATGTGTAAATCATTCAATTCCCCTTTTAGGAGGTTTTGCAGTCGTGCGATGCTCAGGACCTCTTTTATATCATAATCAATATGTATTTTTGGATAATCGTAAAGGCACAATCCTCTCAAATCGATTTGATGTATTCAATATTTTATTTCGAGAGTGCTTCTAACAAGATTTGAACTCGAGATCGCAATTGAATGGACAAAATCCCTTGCAGTCTAAGACCATATCTTATTGGTGCAGTCGATTGATGCTAGAGATGCTCTGTAGACTTTTTTTTTTTTTCAATTTTTTAAAGTTGCCGAGTCTGTGAGTGAACTTCAAGTTATGCGGCGAATAATGGAGCAACCATTTTATGCAGCGACCATGTCATGTCATTTGGGTATATCACTCTCACGTGGCCATCCCCGTCAATTTTCCTTTTCTTTTCTCTGATAAATTGTCAATGAGATTCTGCATTTAGATAATATTTGTTTTCTCACCCACCGGAATTATTAAACGAGGATATCAAAGCATGAGGTACGATCACATGTGTGCATGGCAATAAACAATTTTAAGACTGCAAATATTCGATGGCTTTTAATAGAAAAAGAGGAATAATATATAAGAAAACAGCAATAAAAAGGTGTTGTGGTTATGAGAATAATATTATTCGATAACTCGCAGAAACCTAACAAAATTTGGATTAATCCTCTCCCATCGCGAATGTTAGGCAAATTGTATCAAAGGCATCATAAGGTTTTGCAGTCTCGAGGATGCGATTATCAGTTAACTTTCAATAGCCTAATGAAAGTTGAAGTAAACTCTTGAATCGCTGATTGTTAGGTTGCATCTTGAATATTAGGCAAATTGTATCAAAAAGCATCATAACATTTTGGAATTCCGAGCATTTGATTATAAGATAACTTTCAAAGGTCTTATAGAAATTGAAGTAATCTTTTGAATTGCTTATTGTTAGGTGAAGTTTTACCAAAAGCACCCCTTAGTTTGATGTAGGCATGGACAAAAGCTCGTTTGGAGAGACTTTTACTCTTAGCTTTTGACAATTATTCAAATCTTTTGACATGTAAATTTTAATTATTCTTACGTAAACATTTATAAATTCTTAGAGATCATCTCATTATTTCGTTATCTTGAAATTTAACAGGAAAAAAAAAGAGCACTTTTACATTACGGGACTTTTACAGACAGTAAACAAGTCTTCTTTGCTGTCGCTGGCGCAGCCGCAAAAAGTGGGGGAAGAGTCGAAATCAAAGGGGAGGTTGTTCCATGCACTTACCATGGCCGAAAAAGGGAAACATCAGATGAGGTGTGCGCACTGTGCCATGAGGGGAGGAAGATGCGACTTGCGCCTACGAATTAGCTGGCCCGTTAACCTCACCACCCTTAATTAAGCAAGGCTTCGTCAATTTGCTTTACTCTAAGCCGCCTCAGTTGAACCCATGATTAGATTGAGATTAGCTCCCACTTGAATTTTGACTTTGCGAAGCAACCGTGGGGAAGGGGATGAGGCCCTTTAATCTCAGAGGTCTAATCAAAAGAGGTACGAAAAAGCAACAGCAAAACGATCAAAAGTACACGGCAAAAATCCACCTCCATCGAGTCAGTCACCTCTCCTATAGAAACCACTCTAGGTCCGTGTTTTCGTCGATTAACACCGCCGACCTAATGTTTTTAGATGGATCGAGATTCGTCCGAACATATTCTCCTTATTTTATAAACCCGACATTCTGGAAGAAAAATATAGAATCGTGTTCTCGTTTGTAATGCGATCTTAGATCTCAAAAACGTATTTTCTATAACGTTGTCATTCTCGATGGGAGAGGAGAATGAGAATTTTGTAGTACCAAACGGCAATTGGCCATTGAATTTCGCCTTTTTCTTGTTTTGTTTTAGGTTTTTCAACTTTGGATAATGCATGAGCAGTAACACTGAATTTCCGGGGCTCAGTAAGAATGTAGTTCGTGGGCCACGAAATCTAACGAACCCAAGTTAGCCAAGTACGAGGCAGCCCGATGAAGCAGATTCACCCAAGTTTTCTCTAGGCCCAATTTTCCTTCCATGGTTTTGCTAAACCTCGTTCACCAGAATGCAGCATTTAAATGTTTTTATTGGTATATACAAACGTGATATAAGAAGTAGGGATGAGTGCACTGAAAGCCTTAAAACTTAACATGAAAGTACAATTGAATCCTAAAGTTTTAAAAAAGTACAATTAAGTTTTATAACTTGTCAAGTAAATTCAATCAAATCATTCTGCTAACACCGTCCAACTAAGCTAACGAAAAATGCTAACGTGTCTTATTTCATTACTTTCTTAAGACACTCGGTGATGATGTGGCATCCACCAAGTGCCACGTAAGAAAAATATTTAAAAATTCCAGAAAAATATTTAAAATTTTAAAATAAAAATAAACTAAATTCGATTGAAATTGTGAAAAAGTTCAAAGAGAAAAAAAAAAACACACACACACACATGCACACACAAACTGAGGCCTTGTTGATGGTTGTCACTGAGGCCCACTACCGGAAAGGGGCCAGTGAGGCCCAGGCTACCTTTGCTGGCCCTTTCCGATGATGGGCTGTGGCAGTGGCCACGGCAAGGGCTTATTCCTCCTTTTTTTGGTACTTGGTTAAAAAGTTTTATTTTTTTTTTTTTATTTAATCTAACTTAAGTACAATTTGAAAAAGAAAATAATAAAAAACGCAATGTAAAAGAAAGAAAGTAATAAAAGAAATGACACATTAACATTTTCCGTTGACTTGTGGGGGAGTTAACAAGGACTTGATGAAATAATTTTTTAAATTTTACTACTTGATTACACTTATTAAAATATTTTAAAATTTAATTATATTTTTTGATATATTTTAAAAATTTTATTGCACTTATCCTTTAAAAGAATTACGCGACGTAGTTTGCACTTGAGCCGAGTCTCCCGCTCCCGAGTCGCAGCTGGCCGGTCGTTCCTCCGTCTTCTCGACACCACTAACGAGCACTAGGGAAAGGCGCGTGCGCTGACTTTTTGAATGCGAGAAATTTAACGTTGGGGGTCGGGAAAGACTTGCCCGACTTGGTCTAAATCAAGCATTAGTTGTCCGAGTAAAACTATGATTTGATCATAAACCAAATTAAAGATTAAACACAATCTGGAACGGGCTGGTGATGATGACCCCGCAGAAGATCAAATAAAATTCGAACCGTGTAAAGGACGACGGCGACGACTAAGACCATTTCATAAGAATAGTATAGGCCACTATCCGAAGGAGATGTTGGACTCGATCTTTCGACAATTTCATGATTTAATTTCTACAATTTTACTCGATGAAACTGAGCTTTGCTTCTTTAGAGGCAAGTCGGCAAGTTTTCATATCCACAGGTTGCTTAATTAAAAAGACCGGAAAAAGCTAAATGCAAGGAGAAAAAAAAAGAAAATTTTTATAAGGTCCGCCATCTGAATAATAAAAGATCCAATACTTTCATTATAAAATAAGCAATATGTGTGTTTGGAGTTAGTTTAATAACTAGTTCTTCTACGTGTCAAAATGTATATTATTTCATACACCGAAAGTGGACCAAATAAAAATAAAAATAAAATCTATGTAGTTTTTCTTTTTCTCACCTTTAACATGATTTAGACGTGCTCTTCAAGGATCACGGTTCCCACAATCAGTGGAATATGAAATATGCTTTGCAAGTCACGTTAATCTCTTTAACTTTAGCAAATATTGCACAAACCTAGTATATAGATTAAATATTAATTACGGATCATCATATCACGTGAAATTCACCATTAATCCACCATTTTCAATGGTCTAGATTTAATTTAGTCTATGTATTGCGCTCGTGTAATAATTTCTCCTTTAACCCAAGTATTTATGATGCACATCAAAAAGGATATCTAGAGAATTCATGTACTTTAAATTGTTTTGTAATATTAATATTCCTCAGACTTCTTCCTAATCAAAAGATCACCCTGTACAGCTCTTCTGCATGATTTTTACCTTGCCTCGTCGATAGAAATTTTAAATTAGCACCGGAAGCGAATTTTCAAGGCAATTGGCATCCGCATGATTTCTTTTGGAAGTGTATCCAAGTAGAGTTCCGTATGATTCTGCTTGCTCTGCGTCTGCCAAAGTTGATGTTTGCTGAGGTTATTTGAAAAGATGGATGGAGACGGTCTGCTGCTAGATCTGAGGGAAGAGTATCAATTCTAGCTGCTCCTTTTCAGGCTATCACTCTTCATATACTCATGGAGGATCAAGTTATCTCGGCAGCTTCTACTAAATGAACTTATGTATAAACGCAAAGTCAGTCTCCTTGCTACTGCCGATGCTCAGGAATTAGTGAGGAATTCAGGCGTTAAGGTTTCGTGGGAGAATCTTATCTGGTTTGCACCTAATGCTCCCGGATTTGCTTTGGTCATTTGGATGGCAGCGTTGTACAAGCTTCCTATGTTGGAAGACACGGAACGTGGTCTCCTTCCTTGTGTCCTTTATGTAAAAAAGCCAACGAGTTGACCCCGCTGTAGTTTCTCATCTCAGATGTGGAGAAGGGTTTTGCTCCAGGACTCTATTAACATGACTCTGGAGATTGGACTTTTGAGCTTCGTAGGATCATATTGCTGAGGCCATCTTGGAGTGCAAATGTAGCTACCTTCCATGGAAGGCTGGGAATGCTACGGGCCATGATGGTCAATCGCTTCCTCCTGTTGATCAAGTTTCCCCTTATAAGCATCGCATCGAGTGCCATCGAGTCCCCTGTAACTTTGCAGCTCTGTGCCAATTGGCATGTCCTCTCTAGTATTTTCGGCATTCTGATTTAGCTCGTTCTTGTCACTGTAGTGCTGCAGTTGTTCTTTGACCTTCGTTGTACGGTCTACTTGTTTGTCGGTGTAAAACGGGCCAAATGTTAATTAAGGATGTCATAACATACTTTTCAAAATTCGAGTACTTGGAAATCTGCCAAACGTGGCTATGATTTTTCTTGCTTGGAATAGAATTTCCTCAATTAAGTTAAATGGGGGAAAGTAATTAATCATTTTCTTAAGGGAAATCTACCAAGTACTTATTATATGGATATCAAATTAGTCATAAATTTTTAATTTTGTCAATTTAATTTTAAACTTTTACACGAAATTTTAGTGTAATCATTCTAATAAATTTTCATTGAAATCACTAATGTGACAATATGCCACATAAAAAGATCAATAAGGGTGCATTTGATAACGCTCCCGGGAGCAGGTGTTTCTATTATTTTATTTCCGGAAGTAAAAATAAAACATAAACGAGTTTGGTAAGTTTTTTATTCCCGGGAACAGATCTAGAACATAAACAATAAAAAAAAAGTTACTTCTTATTCTCGAGAACAACTCAAGAAACAAGAATCAAGAATTAAGTTTTTTTTTTCCTTTTCTTTTCTTCCTTTTTTTTTTCTTTTTCTTCCTCCCTTCTTCCCCTAATCGGTCACTGGCCTCGACACCAACCGGTGACCAGCCAGACGAGGCCCAACAACCTCGCCAACCCCCCCCCCGAGCCGTGGCTGGGCAAGGCTCGACCTCGCCTAGATCCGGGCGAGGCCGGGCCGAGCCTCACCCAACCACCATGAGCCTTGCCGAGGCTGCGTGAGGCTCAACCTTGCCCAAATCTGGCGAGGTCGCCTCGCCTTTCGCGGTGGCTGGGTGGCCAGGTGAGTTTGACCTCGCGGTGGCCAGGCGAGATCGAGACTCGTCGGTGGCCGACGAGCCTCCCAAGGCGAGACCTTGCCGGCCCTTCTTTTGGTCGTCGGCGGGCGACTACCTGGAGGAAGGAGAAGAAAATGAAAAAAGAAAAGAAAAATGTAATAAAAATATTAATCAATTAAAAGAAATTCTAAATCATAAAAATATATTGGGTCGTACCAAACGTATTTTTTCTTAAGAACAAAAATTTTGTGTAGTTACCAAACGCGTTCAAATGCTCGAAACAAAAAAAATGTGTTTATGAAAAAAAAAATTGTTCCCCATAATAAAAATGTTACCAAACGCACCATTAACTGTCATGTTAGGATTTTAATTTGAAAAGTATATTTGATAAAAACTAAAATTCTATTGTTTCACACAAAAGAATATGAACTTTTTGCGTGCCGGTAAATACTAATAATGGTTGGTAAGTGTAAAATAAAAATTATCGGTAAAAGAAAATCTAGTGAATTATCAACAAGTTATCGGGAAATAAACTCATTGTTAATTCTATTTTATCATATTCCCTGTAACACACTAGAAATCTACCAAAACCAGGAAAAGTTATGGCTTTTTCTTTAATTAGAAGATTAGAAGCATCTCGATAGAGATGGAGTGGAATACGAGAATGATTCAAAACATTACTAGAAGAATTCGAGTAACTAAAATAAGGATCTCTAAAAAGATTAGGCTATTAATTTAGATTAAAATGGCCCGCAAAAGAAAAATACAATTCACAACATCTGTGAGTTGACAATTTCTCCTCTTCACTTTCAAATCAAGATTAGAGAATATCTTATTCGAGCCAAACTCAAATCTCTGAAACAAGTTAGTTTATATGGGTAAGCTAACATTTGATTGGAAGAGCCATCTTAAAAAAATAAATAACATCAATTAGATTTTTAGGAGATTGCAGCTCAAGGTTGGCTGAAAACTTAATCAACCTCATCAATACAATTGAGGTTGGTGCGGTTATCAACCGATTGAGCCTTTGAACCCTAAAACGACGTTATCTTTGTTTGCATGGGATTGAGTTTTTTAGAATATATAGCAATCGAAAGCTATATAACTAACGTTTTATCCACGCGAGCGTAAGGATAAGTTTTGGCATGGTAACTAACAATTCAAATAAATTTGACTTAGCTTACGCAAACTAATTTGACTTTCGTTCCATATATATCCTCTTTCACGAAGTTGTCTCTCGTAACTTACGTAACTCCCTTGTATTGGGACACTACCCAACAGAAATCAGCAATATGATATATCCCGAACGCATCGCCGCCGTCCATCTTCGCCGGGACGGCCCGATCTCCACCGTGGACGGTCGAGATCGCGTCTCTACGCGTCGGTTACATCTGGTGCAGAAGGAGCACACGAAGAATCCTGGAAATTTCGTCCAGATGTGGAACGTAGAAGGAAATCGACCCAACACTTGTTGTTGCAACATTATCAATTCTATCCTCATTTAAAGACTCCCACTATTTTATAGAAAAAAATAAAAAGAAAGATTCCCCCGCTATGGAAAAATATTTACCAAGATTTACTCGGACGGCAGTTTTGGGGAAGGCGATGAATGTCGAAATTACGGTTCGCTAATAAAATATAAAATAAAAAGAAATCAGCTCAAATCCCTGCGCTGATCATGATCTTTTGCCACGCTTATTTTTGCCCAAAAACGAAATCGCCGGCATCAAAAATTGAAAAGAAAAGAAAAAGCAAATACGGAAATAAATCCAACCCTAAGTCAAATTCCCTCCCCCCTCCGTATTTATACACCCGTGACACGCGGTCCTCAAGCTTTTGACCAAGATTTCGAGCACTGCAGCCCTCGTTTTGCACTGCTTTCGGAGCGCCCCCTCTCCTCCGTCAGTCCAGACATCGGAAGGCGCGAGCTCCGGCCGATCGCGGCGGCGCTCGGAAACCGGCTTTTGGCTCTCTCAGGAATACATCGTCATGTGAGTATCTCGTGTTTTTTCTCTCTCTTCCGTTGATTTCGATGGTTGATGGGAGTCTGAAAGTGTCGCGAATTGTGTTTTTCCTCTTGTTTTTCTTCTCTCCTGTCGCTGGGATTCGTTCGGAAAGGCGAGAAGAATTCGAGGTCTGATTTTTGAGTGTTCTCGTGACGTTTTCTTTTGCTTTCTGGCTCTCGATGGAGTTGTAGTTTTTCCTGTTTCGCCTTTTTGCATGGAGAAATACAGTTCAAGCTTGTGCTGTGCGTTGATCGCTGCCAATTTCGTTGAAACTATCGTTGTGAATTGAATGTTGATCTCTGTGATTACACCCACCATTGAAATTCTTTTGGGTTTTGAATGTGACTTTGTGTTTGAATTGTGTGGTGTTGTCTCCAGAAAATATGTGTGGAAAGTTCGAGTCATCTGTTTTTTCGTCGAATTCACGGAGTGTGTATTTCAAGCGATGCTAATTGCATGCGCACTTGGTTCAATTGAAGATGCCGAGCGTGACCCTCGACCAGTCCGACAAGGACTCGGAGCCCTTCGTGGAGGTGGACCCGACCGGGCGCTACGGTCGGTATCCCGAGCTCCTCGGGTCCGGGGCGGTGAAGAAGGTGTACCGGGCCTTCGACCAAGAGGAAGGCATCGAAGTGGCCTGGAACCAGGTCAAGCTGAGGAACTTCGAAGACTACCCGGGGATGATCGACCGGCTCTACTCGGAGGTCCGGCTCCTGCGGACCCTCAAGAACAGGAACATCATAACCCTCCACAACGTGTGGCGCGACGACGAGCACGGCAAGCTCAACTTCATCACCGAGGTGTGCACGTCGGGGAACCTGAGGGAGTACCGGAAGAAGCACCGGCACGTGTCGGTTAAGGCGCTGAAGAAGTGGTCCAAGCAGATCTTGAAGGGCTTGGAGTATCTGCACATTCACGATCCCTGCATCATCCACAGAGATCTGAATTGCAGCAACGTCTTCGTCAACGGGAACGTCGGTCAGGTACAGCTTCGAAATCTTACCTCGAATTCGCACGTTAATTGCTCCAAAGTTCTTGTTTGTTTGGTGGGGGTGGGGTCAGGTGGAAAAGAGAAAAGTCTAAGCAAATAAAGCAATAGAGAATAATCATCAATGGCGACACTTTATATCCAATGCTTTCTAAGAAAGTAATGGAAAATCTTAGCTGGAGCCTCGTTAGTTGTAAAAAATTTATGCTTCCGAACCTTTCCGCGCGTGCCCACCCGAAATGTTGGAGGATCCTATTCATTACCAGACCATGATGTTGATTCAACTTCCCCTTTTCCCACTCAACAACCAGTGGAAACCCTAACTTTTCCTTGAATCGTGGTTGGCGCGCCCCGTTTGAATCCAGGTCAAGATTGGTGATTTGGGCTTGGCGGCAATCGTGGGCGAGAGCCACGCGGCGCATTCCGTCATCGGGACGCCGGAGTTCATGGCGCCGGAGCTCTTCGAGGAAGACTACACGGAGTCGGTCGACGTGTACTCGTTCGGGATGTGCCTGCTCGAGATGGTGACGGTGGAGATCCCGTACGGCGAGTGCGACAGCGTGCCCAAGATATACAAGAAGGTGATCTCCGGGGTGAGGCCGCAGGCTCTGAGCAAAGTGAGGGACCCCGAGGTGAGGGCCTTCATCGAGAAGTGTTTGGGGCAGCCGAGGGTCCGGCCTTCGGCTTCCGAGCTACTCATTGATCCTTTCTTTGACGGGATCGACTCCGACAGCGATGAGAACTGAATCTTCGAAAGCCAAATTGTACATAACTAGTCAATGAAGTGCATAGATGAAGTTACTTCAATTTCCTTTGCGGGGCTTGTTTTAGCCGCTTGGTTTCGGATTGGTTTATTCCAATGTTGTTTTTAGGTCCGTCTGGCCCGTTTCTTTTCATTTTGTACAGAAGTAACTCGGGAAAAAACCGACCGAGTGAAGAATGGAGGGAGTGCTTTTTATAGAGGGTAAAAGAATTTGAGTCGAATGTTTCTAAGTATGACAAAAGAGACGAGAAAAAAAGTCAACGAATTATTTTCAGCTCGAGTCGCTTCTCAATGGTGGCAACTCGTTTTAGTCGCTGTTTATGCACACTTTCCTTGCAATTTCAAGAACCCAATGGATTCAAGTTCAATTCTCGGTTGCTTCTTGGTAATATACAGCTAGCTAGCCGCCTTTTGAGGTGGTTCGAGATTGCATCATTCGAAGACAAGTCAACGTGAAGTTGAAGGAACGGATAAAGCCGGAGGCTCGGACGAAACGGCCGTTTGGAATTATTAAGAGCTACGAAAGAGGCCCCAATTTAAAAATTAATTAAAAAAAGGAGAAAATTAGGAAAGATGTTAAATAAATATTTATTTAACTTTCTTTCGATTGATGGAGGCAAACTGAATAGCGCGTTGGGGAAGGAGATGGGAGAAAAGACGAAGCGTCTTTATTGGGAAATAGTCGCACGCGTGATTATGGCTGTCTGCCATTTCGAAAACTAGATTCTTTCTAGGAGACTCTTAAAAGAAAAAAAAAAACATTTCGATTTTTAAAATATTTTATCGTGAAGGATACGGGAAAGCGATGTATTTTAAGCATCTTGAAAACAATTGGATACACGTCAGCTAGAGCCTTGGTAATCTCACTTTCCATGCAGAACTTTGGCCACATTTGGTAGATTGGATGCGACTCTAGATAGGATATAATATTATCGTATCCGACATTTGGGTGAGTTGAATTCTGGAAAAATATTCAAATATAGCTCAAATATAATCTAGATTAGGTAAGGAATATAAAAAGAAAAAGAAAAAGAAAATCAAAACACAAGAAAAGAATGCCTTTTTTGGCTTTTGCTAACTGAAATCGCTGAGATCCATAGATGGAGGAGTGAGAGCAGCCATCAATGGCAATTTTATCGTGCCATGGACTCCACAATCAATGACCAACCTACAAACTCTATCGTGGTTCGATGTTGAAGGGTCGACTAGCCATCGTCCCCTTTGTCTCACACTCTCTCTATCTAATTTGTGGTCCGATGCTCTAGACCTAGGGTCTAAGGCTTGCAACCTTGGATCCAAGGTTGTTGGCCTCATAACCCTAGAGCTCGGGTCCCCTACCAGTGGGGCTTGTGCGTCGCATGAGTTGTGGCTAAAGGTAGAGGTTGCAACCACTAGCTCACGTTCGTCAAAACTAGAGTTCGTGATGAACACTTGGAGGTTGCCTAAGGTAGCGCCTCATCCTCATATTAGTCATGGTCTCTCTTTGTCGCATTCGTGACCTTGACAATGTTTGCCTTGTTGAGAAACACTATCAATCTAGCACCGGTTAGCATAGATAAAAGATAAGTAAAACACAAGATCTAAGAAAGTGATAATTTTGGAAAGAATGTGAGGAGGGAGAAGATTGTGATTGAGACTTAAAAAGATTGTAATCGAGCAAAAAGATTGAGATTTGATTCGAGTGTCTATATTAGGTATCTACCAAAAGTTGCATAAAAATATAATAAATCATATTTTACCTTATAAAAAAAAAATCCAAACGACCAAATCTCGAGGTCACACTTTCAAATTGTATCAAGTGTTCCTACGAACTGCTATGTACTCGCATCTCTTGATTATCCAAATTAGGGGTGATCGGGTCTAGGGTGGGTAGGGTCTAGACCTGGACCCTGTACCCGACCCTGTTATAACCGGTTCCCATTTTTTGGACCCTATATCCGATCCTGTTTGTATTGGACCCTATACCCGACCCACCCCGTTTTTCCGATCCGGTTCTGTGGTCAACCCCGTTTCCATTAGAACCCGTTTTGCAATCTCTTGATATCCTATACAATTTCGAATTTTATATTAATAAGTGAGAAAATAACGTAATCTTCCTAATTTATATTGAAACATTAAACACCGATAATAAATTAATACATGAACTTTTTTACTAAACGGAAAATTAATGATCCATATGGCCCATAAGGCAAAGAATTAGCAACAAACATGGGTCTAATATTAGTTTTATTCCCACAACTATTATATTAAGCTACTCGTTTATGCAAACATAACTCCTTATAAAAAAAAGAAATTAAGCAAACCAATCCATGTGATACACAAGAATTTGGCGGCGATGAACACCGTTCGTCCATCAAATGGTGTGAGAGGGAGCCAGTGAGGAAGGGAAGCAAGTGAGGAAGAGAAATGACAAAGGAGGAGTGCGGGTGCGTGTTTGAGTGAACCAAGAGGAAAATGATTGCGAGAGTAAGAATAGATATTGAGAGGAAAAAAAAAGTTTTGTACCTCTACTTACAAAACCGGTCTGGGAACCGGTCCCAGAACCGGGTTTCGGGTGGGTAATCACTTAGACCATGTTCCCGGACCGGTTTAAACCGATTCTGAATTTTGGGAACTTGTTCCCGAACCGTTTCAATGGGAACCAGGTTCCCGACCCCGTTTTGGGTGGGGTGGTCGTGGAACAGGTATACCCGGTCCGGTTGCACACCCCTAATCCAAATGAAGTTATTACTGAAATAATTGTGAATTAAGTAATCACATCACGCATTACTCAGTTTGAATCGGGCCAACTTTAGCCTTTTTGCCCGTGGGCCTTCATCATTCGAACCAAATTAGAAGCCTGGATTGGAAGAGCACGTCACAAATTCAAGTGATTTAACAATTCATGTGATTTTCCAACATGAAAGTGGGATGTCGAAAATGAGTTGGAATCTCCACACAAGCGATTTTCAACGCCCGCAAGGAGAGGATAAAACTCAAGTTAGTAAGAATAGAATCCGATCAAAAAAAAAAAAAAAACAATCCATGTGATTTTCAACACAGTGAACTCGATAAATGTGTTGCTGTCCATGCAAGCGATTTTCAACTTAGGGAACTCGCGTTAGTGGTGATACAAGGTCATAACGTTAGGCTACCTTTTGTTGATTGGGAACTCCACATCTTAAACCAACCAAAAAAAAAAAAAAAAACCTCTACATCTTAAGACAATTTCGGGAAAAAAAAAATCAAATTTTTATAAACATTGAGGATATGTTTTTTTGGAAAATTTATCATGATAAAGAATTAAATTTATTTTTAAGAAATATGTTTTAGGGAATGTATTTCCATAATTTTAAGCATGGATTTTTTTTTTAACCTTAAATGATTTTCTTTTGAATAATTATCTTCAGCAAAAACCATTCGTCTAAAAGTTTAGAAAACTAATCTGCTGATTTTTTTCCCACTTAAATAGATAGCATCCTAAGTTCTTTCTAGAAAAGATTTTTTTTTTCTGTTTTCTTTGAATTTTCTTTTGCTGGAGTAATTGTTGGGCGAAGAATTTGTAAGTTGTGTAAGAATTTCAATAAACTTAGCCAGGGAAAAAAAAAAAAAAAAGCCTTAATATTATCTACAGTGTTGCAATCAATTTAGTCAAGTCTTCGATGATTGAGATGCGCAATGACATGTATAATATACAATGTAACATTGCTTGAGAAAATCAATTTACGTTATGGACTTCTCTAAGCGGATCACCAAAGCCATTGACCGAAAAAATAAAATTTAAACCTTTTCTTATAAAACTTGATCGGCAACGACTATTCTCTCGAATTTTAATTAGCTTATTCTTGGAAAAATACCTGGGAGAGGAAGATGTGAAGAAAAAAACCCATACATTTATTTCTCTCGTATTTTTCTTCATATAAATTTTAACAAAATTTCATTATTTTTCTCCCAGATTTTCATTCCGGCGATTTTCCGCCATTATCTAAACATAGCACAGAGAACCAAAAATTTCTTGCGCAACGTTTCAAACTCTGGACAAAATCGTAATTCTCTGCGGAAGTCATGTACATTGATGTAACTTCGCCGAATCGAAATCAAAATCTCCAACGGTCATAATTTCTAATCTTAGGAGCCTCTACAACGGAAACCCTTCGCCGTGTCCGCTCTGCATCCTCCCTTTCTTTCTAGCATTTTGAATTGCAATCTCTCTCTCTCTCTCTCTCTCTCTCTCTCTCTCTCTCGAGCAGACGTTTTGCTTCTCCAACAATGAAGTCCAGCAGCAACAGCAGCGCGGCGATCTCCGAGAATGGATCCAAGGGAAGCCTGTCGGCCTCCTCCATACGGAGCCTCCTCTCCAGATCCATCTCCACCAAGCACAAAACGGCTCCCAAGACCTCCAAAATCCCCAAACCCGACGCCGAAAACACGCCGCCGCTTGATCCCAACGTTTCGGACTCTGAAACCGCCGCGCCTTCTGCAAAGCTCGGGAAGCCGAGTGAAATCGCCCGATCCGACGGTCCAGAAGCGCCGTCCAACCCCCGGCCGTCGACTAAGGTACTGGAGTCCAGATTCTAGCCGCGTGTTGTGATCTCTCGCAGTTTTTGCTCTCGACTTTCGAGCAGTTTGAAGTGCTTTTTGCTTAGTCTTGTCCATGAAGCTTTGCTTTGCCGTCGCTAATGTTGGTTGTATCCGAATAGCAGAGCTTAATTGTGCCGATGGTCATACTAAGATTCCTGTGTCGTGTTTCATCACTTTCAAATGAATTTTTTAGCTCAACTTTTGTTCGAGGTTTGTTTTGCTGTGATGTTATATCGCTTCGAATTCTGCCGTCGCTTGGAGCTTAACTTTTTTTTTCAACTGAAATGGTACACTTGCAGAAAGAGGTAGCAACATCGGGAGACAAATCTGGGGCATTGTCACATCCAGACCCACCAGTGAAGGTTCTTTAAGTGAAATTAATCTGGTCGTTGAGCTCGATGGAGTGCTTAATATCTGATTGTTATTTGCAAATTTTTAATTTCACCAGGTCGCAGTGAGAATTAGGCCTGCCAACGAATTCGAAAGAGTAGGGGATCGGATTGTTAAGAAAGTTTCATCTGATTCACTGACGGTTGAAGATCGCAAATTTACTTTTGATTCAGTCTTTGATGCAAGCTCAAGCCAGGTTAGCTGCTGATTCCACAATTTTTCTCTACGAATGCGCTTGTATCATTACATTTTCACCTCCATTTAGCTGGGTATCTCTCTAATTTGGAGATAAAGAAATAGGTGAGACAGATAACTCAGAAGATAGTCCTGCTTATAGTTCCTGTCCAGTATCGAGAAAGATCGAAGTTTTTACCACCCTGCTGATTGGAAATTAATTGCCCAACAATTGTTGTCCATTCTAAGCTGTTTTTCGTTTCAAACAGGAGGATATCTTTCAGACAGTTGGTGTTCCTTTAGTACAAAGCGCGCTTGCAGGATACAATACTTCTGTATTAACATATGGACAGGTATTTGTATATTATAACTCAAAGTAGCTATTACTTCTCTTAAATTACACCCCATTTTTTGTCCTGCGAAGTGTGTAACTCTAACGAGTTCTTACTAGAGTGGAAGTGGAAAGACATACACAATGTGGGGACCACCCAGTTCAATTGTTGAAGAACCCTCATCCAGAAGCCTCCAAGGTCTTGTTCCACGCATTTTTCAGATGTTATTTTCTGAGATTGACAGGGTATGTTAAGCTTTCGTTTCCATAATTGTTTATACTAAAAGTTATTGATGGATCTTTTCTAAAGGATTTCATGACTTGATGCAGGAGCAAGAGCACTCTGAAGGCAAACTAGTCAATTTTCAATGCCGCTGCTCTTTTCTGGAGGTAGCCTCCTTCTGATTATTTAAGCATTAATTACAATATTCTGCTTCTCCTATATCCAGCTAAAGGTTCTGTATTTTTTTTCAATGCAGATATACAACGAACAAATAGGGGACTTACTTGATCCAACCCAGCGAAACCTTAAGGTGCATTACTTTTTTCCATACTAAGTGTAGGTTTCTCTGTCAGTATTCAACGTTTCTGTTTATACCTGGTCCTTATAATTTGTGGTATTTTGGGGCTTGCTACTATTTTCAGATAAAGGATGACTTGAAGAATGGGCTATATGTTGAGAATTTGACTGAGGAATATGTGACGGGCTATGAGGAAATAACGCAAATCTTGATTAAGGTAATAGCATGGCCTATGCTCTCAAGAAGGCTATTTTAGGACTCTTTTGAAAGAACATTCTTGTTTATTAACTTTACATTTCCATCATGTTTCGTACAGGGTCTTTCGAACAGAAAAGTGGGAGCGACAAGCATGAACTCCAAGAGCTCCAGGTCCCACATTGTGTTGACTTGCATTATCGAGTCTTGGTGCAAGGTAGCTACATCTGTAAACTTCCCTGCCATTGCTAATTACCAGCAGCTGAATTTTGTATCTAATGAGGGCATGAGTTATGTTGCTTCTTAGCGCTAAAGAGATATTTATCAGAATCAGTCTTCCTAGCAATTATCTTGCAATGGATGATATACTAGAGCCCAACATTCTAGGTGCTCTACAAATGTTTATTGTTACATGTGGCAATACATTTTATCAGAATCCCAGGACTTTAGATGCATCTGAGCTCATTAATTACCATCTTCCCACAAGTTACATGACTAGGTCATACCTTTTTGTCAAAAACTGTTGCAGGAATCATCATCCAAGTGTTTCAGTAGTTCAAGAACAAGCAGAATTAGCCTTGTTGATCTTGCTGGGTCAGATAGAAACAAACTTGATGATGCTGGGAGACAATTCACGAGAGAAGCCAGAAATGTGAAGAAATCCCTATCTCAGCTTGGGTATGATGCTGGAACCTCATTTGGGCAGAAGCAGAACTAATGGAAGTTGTCCTTATTGCTTGCAATAAGGGAACTAGCTCTTTCCTGTTTATTCACAAGATTGGCATCTATTTGGCTAGCTTATTCTTATGCACATTCCATTGATGCAGATATTTGGTCGATAGTTTAGCCAAGAGAAGCCATGGGGGAGACAAGGGTGTTCCGTATAAAGCTTCTTGCTTAACACATTTGTTGCGAGAATCCTTTGGTGGCAATTCTAAACTCACAGTTATATGTGCCATATCTCCAGACAAAAGGTAACCCAAAATTTTATCTTCAAACATTTTTCCTCATGAATAATCCTGGAGGAATGTTAGTAGTCATAGAGGAATGTGCCATATCTTCGAACATTTTGCTATCTTCTGAAGCCATGAATCTGCTTGTGATGCAGAAGCGAGAGTGAAATACTCAGCACCCTCAGATTGGGACAACGAGTGAAATATATAAAAAATGAGCCAGTGATAAATGAAATTTCAGAGGATGATGTGAATGATTTGAGCGATCAAATTCGTCAACTAAAGGTATGGTAAACAAATTCCTATATGCGTTTCTTTTCTGATTTCTCTCTGAAATAAACTGAAGTTTCATGGTTTGACTATTTGTTGCTGACAGGAAGAACTTATAAGAGCGAAGTCCCATACACATAACTCAATGGGAAGCAAGCAGAGATACTTCCATGGGCAGAATGCACGTGAAAGCCTAAATCAACTGAGGGTGAGCCTTAACCGGTCTTTGATACTTCCCCGGATTGACTGTGAAAAAGAGGATGACATAAATGTTGACGAGAATGATGTAAGAGAACTATGTAAAGAGCTAGATAAGTTGCAGACATGTGAAACTAAGCCAAAAGATTCATCTCAGAAAGGAAACTCCACCCCTAGTTCTTCTATAGACGAATGTTGCCAGACAGATTTAAGTGAAGAATACACTAATTGTCCAGAAGAATTTGAATCAGAAGAAATTTTTTCGAGACAATCTCAGTATGGACATGCTCCAGAGGACAGTATTGCATCAGCAGAAAACTTTATCAGCTGCAGTCGTGACAACTTTAGTTCTGCAGAGCGTACACTCAGAACTAGCATCTCAATCAGCTCATGTCATCACTCTCCAATTCTTGAAGATCCAACATTGACAGAATCTCCAAAAGTTCGAAAATCTCTAAGGAGAAGTATAGCCATTTCATCAAGCCTTCTCGCAAGCCAGAAGAACATAGTGGAAAGCGAGAAATTCCTTCCAGATGTGCCAGGAAAGTCTCTCAGACAAAGTCAGCACCTTAGATCCTCCTTGCAGTCAAGCAAACTATTTCCAGGACCTGCCGAGTCTCTAGCTGCGAGCCTTCACAGAGGCTTAGAAATTATTGACTGCCATGAGAGAAATTCAGCCGCAAACAGATCTGCAACTGCCTTCTCGTTTGAACACTTGACTTTGAAACCTAGTCCAGAAGTGGACACGACCAATGCCTCAGCTCAGACACCACCAGAGGAGAGCCAATCTTTAGATGGACCATATGGCTTATTTCTTTGTGCATCTTGTCAAAGAAGAAGATCGAATCTTGATTGTGATGAGGTCCAGGACAGCTTAAAGACATGGATTGCGGCAGCAGATGGAGGAGGGAACCCTAGAAACCTAAAAGCTGGAACACCCAAGGTACGTCTGCAATTCCTTCAAAGGTGGAAAGGACTTCTGTATGTGTCTGTCTTATTAGTAATTTGTGCTGATTTTCTGAACCAGGAAGTAGAGATTGAGTTGTCTGCGGATGTGAAGAGGGCCGAGGAGCTCGAGAAAATCTGCAAGGATCAAGCAGCTAAAATTGAGCTTCTCAGTAGCCTGGTACCATTTCTTTACCTCCTTCTTTGTGCAGTACTGATATGAGACTCACTATATTAGGATTTTAAGATTGTTGATGCTCTAAATCTTACAGGTAGAGCAATATAAAATTGAGAAGGAACAAAACTCGATCGAGGCTTTGAAAAAGGAAATTATTCCGTATGATGAGCAGACTAAAGAGGAGATGCACTCACAGGACAGCAAAGATATGCTACTCCTGAAATGTGAAGAGGAGGGGAACAACCGGGATGAGGAAAAATATGAAATCAAGGAAGTTCGAGAAGAGCGACATCGTGGGGAGGAAGAAAACACTTCTGATATGAATGAGAAGGAAGCACTTCTTAAGGAAATCCATTCATTGAGGAGCAAATTGGAATTTTATGCAGATGCATGTCCTGACAAGTCCACTGAGAAACTGAGGTCTTCACTGCTGTTGCGATCCATTCAACTGCGGAAGAGTTGTGTAGGATCTCAACATAATGAAGAAGAAATTGAGAGGGAAAGACAGCGATGGACAGAGATGGAAAGTGAGTGGATATCTTTAACAGATGAATTAAGGGTTGCTATTGAAATGAATCGCCAGCGCGCTGACAAGCTGGAGATGGAACTTAGGTTAGAGAAGAATTGCACTGAGGAATTAGATGATGCTCTTCAGAGATCTGTCCTCGGTCATGCCAGAATGGTCGAACACTATACTGAACTTCAAGAGAAGTATAATGACCTGGCCGCAAAACACCACGCAATCATGGAAGGAATTGCGGAGGTGAAGAGGGCAGCTGCCAAGGCAGGAGCCAAAGGCAAGGGCTCTCGTTTTGCGAAATCCCTGTCTGCAGAGCTCTCTGCTTTGAGGGTAGAGAGGGAGAGGGAGAGAGAGCTTCTCAAAAAGGAGAACAAGAGGCTTAAAATTCAACTAAGAGACACTGCAGAAGCTGTTCATGCTGCTGGAGAACTGCTTGTCAGGTTGAGAGAAGCTGAGCAATCTACTTCAGCTGCTGAGGTAATAAGAATCTTGGCACTGTTTTCATCCATCCATTAGATTGAAACCTAGAGGGTCACCTGAATTGGCTTGCATCATTGGTTTTCAGTCATTAGATTTGACAGTACTACTGACTCGTTCTCAAATTTTATCTTGCTTACTGCTGGAAATTCCTTGGTTATGCTGAAAATGAGTTGACCTGATCAATATGTAGTGCTAAACACATAGATAACAGTTTCTACTTGTAGTGCCAGGATTCTATTTCCCAGGCTGAATTTACAACATAGATAATAGTTTCTACTTGTAGTGCCAAACACATTAAGGGATTAAAATTGAAATCGCAATAGAAATTCCTTGGTTATGCTGAAAATGAGTTGACCTGATCAATGTGTAGTGCTAAACACACAGATAACAGTTTCTACTTGTAGTGCCAGGATTCTATTTCCCAGGCTGAATTTACAACATAGATAATAGTTTCTACTTGTAGTGCCAAACACATTAAGGGATTAAAATTGAAATCGCAACAGCGGATAGCTTTTTGTGTTGTACCCAAGTGCTGACATCCTACTCCTTTCTCATCCATTGTAAATGCAGGAAAACTTCGCGACTGTTCAGGAAGAAAATGAGAAGCTAAGGAAGCAATTGGAGAAACTTAAGAGAAAACATAAGATGGAGATGATCACAATGAAACAATATCTTGCAGAGAGCCGATTGCCGCAATCGGCATTGCAATCACTGCACAGGGAGGATTCGGACATTGCCTGCAAGTACTCCTTATGATGATGAACAGGCATGGAGAGCAGAATTTGGAGCTACATACCAGGGGCATTACTAAGTCAACTTGGAACAAAATCATCAAAATCAAGTCTGCAGTTTTTAGCTGTTCACGCTCCCCCCGCTACACCAGGCAAGCATTGGACCCTGCTTGGGTTCAAGCAGAAGCGAGCCATGTTGGGTTCCGTTACTCCTATACTTCCAATTTCTGTAATTCCGATTTGCATCAGCTATTGTGTGCTTGATTGTTCATTAATTGGTGAAAAAAAAGATTCACATTATCTATTCGTGCTCTACTATTACAATAGAAACTCTCTCTCTCTCTCAATGTGGCTGCTCCAGGTTATCTGTATCTACTCAAGGAATCATGGGTATTCAGGAGACAGAGAAGTTGTCCATTTGGATGTTGAGAAATCAAACAAAATCAGTAGGCTGGCCTGGGCGGGCTGTCTACCAAATGAAATAAGACAGTTCTCCAAAATTGTGGAGCTAATTATGGATGAGACTGGACTATGCACATTTTAAAGGAGTATTCATCTCGCACGATCGCCCGATAAGTTGAAATTGAATGACTTTTTTTATCAACATACTTGCTGACATCATCCCATTGGAAAATTCGAAACATCATCCTTTGTAATCAATCAAGGAACGTCAACGACGTTACGATGGGCATGATGACACCGTAAGAAAGAACTAAACTTAGAACTCGCCTGACTCGCCAACGATTTTCTTTTAAACTCATCGCCCCCGAAACCTGGGGCGCGACGCGAATATACTCGACGACGTCGTCCCGGGGCCGAACCCCACATTTCTTTCTCGACTGATCCGACTAGACGCCTCGGAGATATGTGAAGACGGTACAAAATCGTCACTAAAAAGCGGCGTGAAAAGTAACAAAAAGTCGCTTTGCTTCTTTTTGGTTTGGATTCAGACCTCGTTTGGGTTTTTAGGTCTTTAGATAGATAGAGAGAGAGGGAGGGAGGAGGCGAGAGATACGACACGATACGGTACCGACCGCCGCAAATGGCGTCGCCGATGTCTCCGAACGCCGACCCCGACGCCGAATTCGACGCCGCCAACCCGAGCTCGAGCGCCGATTCCCCCAACGCATTGGCCCCCAGCGGTTCCACCAGCCCCCCCGTCGTCTGCCTCCTCCGGTTCGCCGGCGACTCCGCCGCCGGCGCCTTCATGGGCTCCATCTTCGGCTACGGTCTCTCCCCCCCCTCTGTCTCTCTCTCTCTCGTTCGTTTGCTTCGTTCGTGTTGATGTTGCGTGCCGGATGAGAGGCTCTTGCCTCGATTGATCATTTGTTGGTTTAGGAGCTACTGAGCGGTTCGGGGTTTTAATTTGATCCCGATTTAAAAGGATGAGATATGGATTTGGTGATCGAATTCTGAGTCGGTGATAACTATGTTTTGTAAATGCTTCGTCTTTTTGCCCTTTTCCCCTCTATTTTTCTGCTTCTTTGAGTTGTTTGTTGCGTATTCATGCGAATCTGCGATGCCGGATATATGTGCTTTTAAAGCTGCAGTTTTCCATTGATAGCGTGGGCTTATCAATCCAATTTGAGAATGCCGTGCGTTTAGTTCGGCTTATCTAGTGGCACTGGCTGGTCGGTGTTTATATCGAGCGATAATGTGCAGGGAAGAATGTCTGTGTCGTCTGTATGTTTGTTGTTTAATAACTTGCATGGTTAGCGTTTGGGGTTAGTTTGGAAAGAGGAGAAGAAATATGCTGAGGAAGTCTGCACTGGTTTGTTGCCTTTGTCAAAGAAGGAAAGAACTTTTCTTGGTTTTGTGATAAGATGGGGTTGTGAATTGCGAGGACGTTCATATTGACCTTGTCATTCTGAAGGTGGAATGGAACAGGGACTTGCCTGGAAACAAAAGGAACTATAATCAATAGGAGTTTTTTTAGGGTTGCCACACATGGGTGCACATATTACTGGTTTATATATCGGAAGAGAACTCGGTAGTTCAACTTATCAGTGACAGATATGGAATGAATGCATAATACAGTAAGCTCCATGATGTATGGATATATGGAATTGATTCATTCCTTTTTGTGTCTGAGTCTCACTATTAGAAACTATGTGCAAAGTACACCCTGGAGAAAAGGGCACCTGTCTGACATGAACGTCCTGTGAATTATATATGCTTTTGCAAGTCTCAGCTGCAAATAACTTTAGTGGAATCTGCTTGAAATTTTGCCTAATGATGTGGTGCAGGTGCTGGGTTGGTTAAGAAGAAAGGTTTCAAAGGATCATTTACAGAGGCAGGATCTTCTGCGAAGGTATGGGAAGTTTGATTTTTCATAGTGCTAAAATGATAAGTAGGACTCTTACTCCTGGAAATTGGCTTCCTCATTTATATCTTGTTCTAAACAGGCATTTGCAGTCTTGTCTGGTGTGCACAGCTTGGTTGTATGCTTTTTGAAAAGGCTGCGAGGAAAGGATGATGGTTTGTTATCTCTAGTCTAGGACTATTTTTTTTGTTTTTTTGGTTCTTTTCTCACTCGAAGTATAATTTTTCTTTTTTCTTATGCAGTATTTAATGCCGGAATAGCTGGATGTTGCACTGGTCTTGCTCTTAGTTTTCCAGGTATAATGTATCTTTCCACCCATGGTACAGCTTAAGAAAGGGCATTATCGTGTGCTTGCTGTTTGAGGGATGTAGAGAGAAAAGTGAATGGTTAAAAAATAATGTCAGACAGCTATGTTATGTTATTAAATCTTTCCTGTTTTCTTATTTGCTTCTAGATTAGCCATTTTGACCATCTGCAATATTTCATCCTATGGGGAGAGGTTGGTGACTTCCTGCATTTGTATTTTCTCTATGAGTTTATCTAAGACACAGACGATGGAAAACGTCAGTAATATAGGCTCTTGGTCCTCCCCCAGTTAAAACACATTAACTTGACACGTTGAAAATTTCCATGAGTGATGGGACCACGCTAGGGAGATTGGTTATGTCGCATGATAGGGCAGAGATTTGTCTAGCATTTGGATTACCCTTACCAGATCTATATAGAAAGAGTTCTTAGAATTGTGATGCATGAGTTAAATAGCACTTATAGAGCAAATCAAGTTGTCTTTTACTGGTCATGTGCCTCATCTTTGTTTTGTACAATGCTTTAGGTGCACCACAGGCTCTGTTGCAGAGCTGCCTCACATTTGGAGCGTTCTCATTCATTATAGAGGGACTTAACAAGCAGCAGCCAGCATTGGCATATCCATATGCCCAGAAAAAACGCATTCAAAATGATTTGCCCACTCTTCCAGCGATACCTCTGCCTCTCCCTCTCCCTGATGAACTGAAGGGAGCATTTTCTTCTTTCTGCGAGTCCTTGAGGAAGCCCAACAAGGGCAAAAGGTCTGTTGCTCACTGATAAATCCAGGGACGTGTTGGTAGCACCTGTTGATGCTCCGGTTGTTTGTTGTGGCACTATGTACTTTGTAAATATCGTAGTTGAGATTTTCAAGGCGGTATTTCAATTGAATTTTGAACTCTGATGATCTCCTGAAGAAAATCAATCGTGCCCTTGTCACTAGTAGAGTTCTTTCATGAAATGGTTTTTTGACATTATCTAGGATACAAAGGAGAGCCCGAGAAAATGACTCATCTTATGGTCATGTTTTTTAATTGTCTTTGCGACAGAGTAGATTAAATCTTGCCTCACGAAACAGTAAGAGGTCCGTCAAAAGGTCCCTTGCCGGATGAAAAACGCATCCGCCAAAAAGATATTAGTGGTTACCTTGGTAGGTTAAAGTTTGAGCGAGTTTTGCTACTGGCTGGCGTTGAGAATGGGGAATTTGCAGTTGCATAGTGACTGCTCGTAAACTACCTAACTGTTGAAAAACTTGTTCACGCTGGCGGTGGGTATTCATTATTAGGTACTTGCTAATTGGGTACTCTATATTTTTAATGGCGTGCATTCATGGTTTCAAAGTCTTGGCAATGGGATAACTACATCATTCTTCCAAGTTTTTGTTCATTTAAAGAGATGATTTTGAGGTGTTGACCACCTTAAATATGAAATGTCTTATCGCTACCTGAATCGACAAGATGGGGAAAGAGAGGATATGCGTTCGATAGGGGAAGAGAGCATATGCGTACGTGTATCTAAGGATTAAGCGAATACTCATAGGACATATCTCGCCACCCATTGAATTGACTCGCATCTTACACGACTTATAAGATTAGTGGGTATTTTATGAGTCGAGGGCTTCTGACGAAAGAACAAAGAGAACTCATTTTCTACGGTCTCTTTGCCGTTGCTAGAGAAAAGAAAACATGGCCTAGCTCTCCTCAATTGCTATCATATCGATTAGAACAGACCATGCCGACGAAAATGCTTCAGCAAAGCAAAGAGACTAGAAAAGATATTGCATTAAATTTCCAATATCATCTTACAAGGAGGAACCATTGGACTTTAGAAGATTAATCCAACCAGGAGACAATACTTTCAAGCGACACAATGACTTCTATGAATCTTCTTCTCTAATCCTTCTCATTGAAAATACAGAGAGCAAATGTCGCACTTTAGAGGTCACTCTCATATATATTTGAATCTTGTTGAAGATGAGTACAGTTTATGTCAAGGATGAGAGGATCCAAGGTAGATTGACAAGGAATAGAATGGGTTGATGAGGAAGATGGCATTCGTCTTGGTTTATTTCCTGAGAACTATTCAGACAACTAATCAAATTGTGCACGCTCCTAAAATACACTGAAGTTACATGCTGGTTTGAACTTCCTTGTCCATAAACAGTATCTACTAAGATGTCCCTGACATAGTACTTACTCCAAATTGAAGCCCAGGTTCACTCCGCAGAGGGAGATCATAGAACTCAGATAAGTAAGTCAAAGCTTCGGAGTTGCTGTCACAGACTTTCCACAGTGACCTGACTTCTCCTTTGGAGACGGTGCCCCAGTGCTCGCAATCATCAAGAAAGTCCAACAGCTTCCCATAGAACGAGTCATAATTCATCAAGAGAAAGGGAACCGGAAGGGCAGATCCAATTCTCTCAAGCTGAATTAGGGCCAGAATCTCAAACACCTCATCTAGTGTGCCAATTCCACCAGGCAGAGCAACTACAGCCGTCTTGTCAGAACTGCTGCTCCTAACCACGGCATCCACCAAACCATGTTTCCTTGCAGAGAAAAACCTGGAAGTTTACCGAGGAATTATAAAGGTTTAATGGAATGTTACTGGCGATCCAAAAAGGAATTCCTTACTAGGGTAATCAGGAAAAGAGGAGTAGCATGTTACCTGCAAGTAAGATAAGTTTCCGAAGGTAGGTATGGATGAAAATTGGAAGCAGTCCATTCTCCGGCCTCTTTACCTATCTTGAACCCACCAACCGGCTTTCCTGCTTCCAGAGCGCCTTTGGTTGCAGCGTCCATGAGTCCAGGACCGGCCCCTGACCAAGAAGTACAGTCCAAAAGTTTTGCTATCTGTTGAGTTTGAAAACATTAATACTCGTCAGATCCTCCAAGAAAAATACAAGAGTCTTGCCAATAAATCCACAAACTAAAGCACCCATTACGCTACAGGAATTGAAGGAATAGTAAGTGAAAGGCACTCGCCTCTTTACCCAGCTCCAGTGCTTGCATGTAATGCTTATGATCAGGCCCCAACCTTGAAGAGCCCAAGTAAACAACTCCCCTCCCAAGCCTGCAGATGAGGTCGTAGCATTGTTGTATTTCCTTCCTGATCTTTTAGAAAAAACACAAAACCATGTATGAGCTTCCTCGGTCACTTGAAATCTATAAAGCACTCAACATCAGCACACTATTAGGACAGTCAAAGCTGCTTGCAAGATCTGCAACCTAGTTTCAAGCAAAATGTGGAAAGATACTCTTGCCACAACAAAGAAAGGAAAAGATTGGGTACTATCATGAAGAGTTTAGAAATGCATTTAAGACAGGAGGTGTCGCATGGTCAATCTGTTCCTCATGACTGGCGTCAATATATAAAGATAAGCTCAATGACGACTTTCCATTCAAAAGCATGCTTGCATTCCTGTCGCCTATCAAGCCATCGGAGGACATTCTATATCAAAACACTCGTATCTTACCGCAATGCACCCAAATTGGCAATGGCAGCAATCTCTAGCGACATGGTCAATTGAACTATCAAATTCACAACGCAAAAAATTTAGAAGGTATGATCATGAATTTGAGACAGACATTGATGTTGACATGTAGACTGGACTATGGACAAAAAAAACATCACAGTTTGCAAATGCCGCACGCTGTCATGTCCAGAACTGAGGCCGGTTTTCAATATCAAACCCAGCTCACAGAAACACAAGCTGCACAGTTAATAATCTGTTCAGAATGAATCAGCAAATGAAATAACAGCGTATACCTCATTTGGGCTCGTTCTTTCTTCAAAATCAACAGATTCGGGCGTGCAAGACACGCTAATCTTCATAGGACAAGGCCTCTGCTTCAAGAGCTCGAAAGCGATGCCGCTTCCTTTTCTGCCGTTGAACTGTGGAAACTCGACCCGCTTGTGCTGGTGCCCGATGGGCATAATCTGAGAGCCCCACAAGCAAAACGAGTAGAGACCCATGACCCGGTTCGTTCCAAAGGTTGAAACTTTACGATCGACAGCAGCTTGGAATTCCGATTTCGAAGTGAAGTTGTGGGATTTAGGAGACAAGTCGTTTCAAGAGAAAAGGAGGAGCGTCATCGTCCCCCGTTCCCAAGCTGTGTGGATATTTTGAGGGAGAGAATGGAACAGGATTCTAGATTCCTTGTTACCCTATACCACTGGAGGCTGATAAATTTTCCTTCTCTTAGATGTCTACTTTCTTTTGGAGAAGGATCTCATGATTCTTCCAAAGAAATGGTTTCCTCCTCCGTCCCGCCGCCCCTCTCCCCTTTTGAACTGTTGCCTTTTTGGGGGGCTGCAGGCAGTGCAATTAAGGAGTTTTTATTGGTCTCTCCAAAGACCGATTTACGACTTAGAAATGGTCGGATGGTAATGCAGTTTATCAGAATTCTGTCTAAATTATCCCATCACTAAACAATTTAAATATATTCAGTGAACGATCCAAACCTTTTTTTTTTAATAATCTAACGGTCACCGATTTATGAGGATTGAATTTCGTGAATTGATAAGAATTTTCCATATAATTAGAATCATTTATAATGTAAAGATGACATTTGATCACTCATCTGATGGATATACTCATAACCCACGGAAGCATGTACGTTGCTCCTCTATTCATGTATGTTTAACATTAATGTCAAGAGAAGGTCCTTTAGATTTTGGCCCGTTAATACTTGATTTAATAGAACTTAAGCATTGATTATAATGGTGATCCTTCTCTACATTTTTTTTCCCTTTACTTATCCGGTGGGTTAACTGGGATGATGGATCGGTTCCTGGCAGATGCACATTGTAAGGCCGGGAGCTGGAGTTCCGTATGAAGAAGATCCGAAGGAAGGAGGAGCTGCACAATGTTACTCCAAAGCCGAAAAAGTTCGTCTTGCAAACTTTCAGGTGTTAATTTCATGAGCTTTGCCATGGTTGATTATTATTTGATATATGCTTACGCGGTACCGGTGTTTGCCATCCTTAAACCATATCCCTGCATTTTGATTCAACGGCAGATGCTCATCCTTTCAGCAACGACAGTGCTCGTTTCATATTTATAATATTCGAACCGTTAGGCTGTTTCCTGGGAATCCAGTTTCTGATGTTACTACAAAATTTGCAGGGACATCCGAGCACCCAAAGGATCCAGTTTTCAGTTGATGGTCCGGTTGGCACTTCGGTTCTTTTTATTCATTCACTTTCCAGCCCAACAAAGAAAAACGATCATGCGCCCTAGCAATAAGGATGAATTGGACATGGACAATTCCAATAGAATTTCATTCTTGAAAAAATGTACAATTTTCTTTTTTCTATTTTTGTTCATTCGTTCCATGACCTACTACACCACAATTTCAAATCAAAAGAATGATTTCAAGAAATGATGGATATATTCACTATCAATAAGCAAGCCGGATTTGGTCTATCCTCAAGAATCTGCTTTCACGGATTCTTAAGTACTAGATCAAAGCAATTCTTGAGCCGATGAACTCAAGGATGAACGGAAAAGTCAGCAAGAAGAAAGAGAATACTCATTCTATTCCAGTTCCACATAACATTTTTTTTCTCATTCTATCCATTCAATCCCATCTAAAAACGAAAAAGGCGAAAGGCTTCAACAGATCGGTATTGTGTTGGACGGCTACTCAGGCAGTAACATTTCATGTAATCAACTAGGAAGCAAAGCTGATTCTGAAATGCTAAGATCCTTGAAGAAAAACCATTCCACCAATTTCGCATGATCCATGTAAAGCGTATCATACCTCTCAGCCTCGGCCAGTTTCCTTCCCGTACTTCTGTCTAAATCGTTCTTTCACAAACTCGCTACGAGCTTGGATACGGGCCCGCTGAGGGGCGACGTTAACGTACCAGAGATGCAACCCATAAGCGAAAAGGCCAGCTCCGGCAGCAAACATTCCAGCCGTCATTGCCATCTTCTTCGGAGTGGAGGGATAACAGAACCCCATTTCGTTCGACTATGCCTGGGCATAACAAAAGGAAGAAATCAAACTGAGGCACAGTGAGCATAAATGGTAGGGAAAAGCTCTTCTGGAGGTGATAGTGTCTGCTTTCTTGTGCCTCGTGTCTTTAATTATTGTTTGGTAAGTTCATCTCAGTGTGAATATATGTGCAGCTTTCACGAGGGAGAGAACTACAAAATCCACCGTAAACTACAGCGAATGTCAGTTAGAAAACGGTGCAAAAAGAGTTCGCTATAAAAGAGCAAAAGCGTTAAAGAAAGCCAGTTCTTGGTGTGAAATTAACCATTGAGCCTTTCATTCAGGCATTTTATCAAGCATGTAGAGGGCATTAAGACAAACTCCATTACCGATCGAACGGACCGTCGCCCGAGAGTCCTGCTCGAGAGAATGAAGAGAAGTAGCGTTCAAAGCTCACCCGTGACGTTGAAGATTCGCGGATCGTTCGCTCGCGTAGTGGCTGAACTTTTGGGGACGGAATAGGTAGTAAGAAGAGGAGGCACTTTCGTGGTTTTGAACCGGGGATCATTGACTTGCCTTGTTTCTCTCCTTTTGTTCCTTTTCGGGGATAAAACCTTCAAAAATAACCCATTTCTCTATGACACGAAAAAGCAAGTTGTAAGTGGAAAGAAGGAAAGGGAGTATTTGCTTTCACAATTTGAGAAAACTTTAAATCGGGGATAAGATTTGACTACCTCGAGGGGAAAATGATTTAAATACTTGAAGATCTAATTTGTTATAGGCTTCTAAAATATCTCATGAAAATGTTTAATCTCTTTGATTTTGTCATAGGATTGTCAATTTTTTGTTGGTAAATATCAACTATAAATTTATTCGAGATATACTTAGATTGGCACCTAAAGTTGGGTTATAATTGTTTGCACAAAAAAATTAATAGTCAACTTTTTATAATCAATAAAATGAGATTTGATTTGTTAGTCAAAGGTTTGGTAAATAGAATGATAGGCTTATGAGACGCAAACAAATCAACAACTACTGCAGAAGGACCATCAATAATTAGTAGAGAGTTATCGACAACCATCACAACCAATCGATGAGGTTTATGAGAGTAATCAACAAGCATCATAGCCAAGCAATGAACTCTATGGATGATCGATTACCGCACGATTTATCAAGTGTAGGACATGAGAAATGGGAAGAATACATTGATAAAAAATGTCTAGTATCAAGTGACGGATCGTCGTCTTGACGGTCTTGAAAATCGTGACATATAAATTAATAATAATGGGTGTACGAAAGGGTAATTGTAGTTGAAAATAACTGCTTGTTCATTATGCATGTTCCAAAAGCTCTTTTTCATCTGACATCGAGTCAATGAAGTTCATTATTCTCCATTTATGTCCCTGTATATCAGCTTCCCTGCACTCTAAATTCTAGGGTTCGTCTTTTCAATTCCAAGCCAAGTAATTATCTGTCCACAATCAACAGAAACCCCATTTCATAAAAAAGGAAACCAAAATCAATCTTTTGGAGAAACATATTTCGCTTCCGGGTGAAAACCCGGTGAAACAGTACCACAAGCTTGAACACGAGAGTGAAAATTTGGTGCAGCCCAATTATTCAAGAAGTACCCCTACAATGATGTCTAACCATCAGTCCGAAATTCATAATGCCTAGCAGAGAATGAATAAAAGTTCCATCAATATTCAAGTCCGAACCACAGCAACCAGGAGAGAATCAACTTCATATCAACCACAGAGAAATTCCTCTCCTCACTGTACAACTTAATTGAACACATCCGTAATGTTCTTCTGTACAGAGATAAATAGTCGTAGAAGTCAATTCTGACCGTACACCATAGTAAGTCGTGTGAGTTCAATTGTTGCGGCCGAAGCATTATCAGCGCACTTGCTGATAGTTCAATGAACTGCCATGAGGATACCTCTCGCACTGCAAGGCAAGTACCGTTACATGCTGCTCCGTTCTCAACAGCTCCTCGAAGTGCTATTCACTATTGAAAGACATATGGCTTCCCCGAAGGAAGCATCGTGCCCAACTTCTGATGCACTGCACCACATGCGAAAGAACAAACTCAAAACGAATGCTAGCCAGCCAGGTGGGCTGCAGAAACAAGTGGCCCAAAGTGGAGGCTGCTGTTCTCCCATTTAGAGTAATGAGAAACTTCGTTTTGCAATCGTGTATATCAGCATCCAAGGCTTTTCATGATACTACTGAGCCTGTCGACAACAACAGATGGGATGGCATACGATCCGGAGAGATCAATAGCGTGATATTCCAATCCTTTCCACTGGGCGATCAGAGCAAAATGCGGACGCCTGTATTCTTTGCTGATGATCTCCAGAATCACAGTTTTGGGTGTTGCTGACACTATGTGAGTTAAACCTGCACCATGAGCACCAATGATGACCGAAGCTTCCTGAATAGCTCGGACTTGTTCTTTCATTGACATGTGGGCAAACAGTCCATTCACAAGGTTTATCTTGCAGCCAAGATGATTATCTGTCCAGCTTTGCAATGGAATCAAAAACTTCTTGCTCATTGCTTAGCCTTGATTGGACTTTACCACCATGACGTGGATGGGCTAGGTAATCTTCACGCCTCACAAAGAGTACGTTATGGACAGAGACCGGCTTTTCCAATCGTTGCTTGTGCACTGGGGATCCAAATGCTGCTCTAATCATTTCTCCAAACTCAGATAACCGGGCAGCCTTTCGGTCATCTGGGTTTCTCCAAAGATGAAGGGCAGATGCTCCACTACAGTTAGTCTCTTCAGTAAGTCCCTTGAATAATGCTGTCTCATATCCCAATGGAGAAAAAATAGCATGGCGGAAACAAACCGAACCACTGAAGTTCTTGGCATATCTGAAGCCTGAGAATAGTGCTCTCCACGTATCTTCCAATTGTGTCTGCAACATATATTCGTAAATGCCAAGAAGTAGGTCAAGACAGATCTCTAAAATAGATGCATAAATTCAAAAAGCAGAGCTAGAGAAGATCTTAATAACTTAATCAGTCATAACAAGGTGCATGGCTGGGAACAACCATGCTCACTGACCAAAACGACACAAACCAACAGCAAAAGCTATTTACTGAAAGATGCAGTGATAAGCAATGTAAGTAAATTGATTTTTTAAATTAAGGCTGCTCGAAATGCAGCACACATACCGAACAGTGGCCATCCACAAAGACCAAACGTGGTCGATACGGTAACCCGGTAACCCTGGAAGAGACATATGCACTGTACCAATCAGTCACTGTGTGGAATAGATTTGCATACTCATAGCGAGTGACCAGAAGTGTTGATTCCTCGACCCACTGTCAACAAGGTAAAATATGTTAAAAATACTGTGTCAATTGGAGAAGGAGAGCAACTCTTACAGGTTTAGGCAAAAAATTCTAACAACCATCACATGTATCCCTCTAATGTTTGGTCCCTTCATATTAGTTCCAACCCTCATAAATCCAACCTGCATTGCTGCTTAAATACCTGGAATTAGGAGACCCCTGGAGCTCCTGTAAATTTCCTGACCTTCCTTACAAGATCATTAGACATTAAGATTTTGATTCCATCCGTATAACGTCCGCACTGACTTTCAAAACAACCAAATTCTCACACATTACAAAAGAACTGCTTCAGACAGACCACTCAAGTTCAAGACATGACGAGCTTAAACCTGAATGACATCCCATTGCAGTCCATGCATAGAAGTGTTCTCGTTTGTAAAATTGGATCATCTACATAAACGGAGAGTCAACGGCTCCCAGAAATGATTATGAAACCCTCACCTGATCGCACCGAAATTCCGCTGCCCCGACAACCTGGATGGACCCAATCAATTCCCGCATGGTGTGCCGCGATACATCACCTGCAGGAATATACCTGTCTAAATCGTCGCTAGTCACCATCCTCCTCCTACTTATCCCGCTCCCTTCAATCTCGAACGCGCCGTCGTTGAACACCGGCAGCTCCTCCTCCTCTCTCCTCCCGATCACGTCCTCCAATTTCTCCCCTCCTCTCGACATCGTAATCCTCCCCGCCACCATCCTCAGCCTCCCTCCCTCGCATATCGAGCTTCGAAGAGTCTCGCTGTAGAAGCACCTGAACCAGCCTCCTCCTCCTCCGCCCCCGTCGGCGGCGGAGGAGGACGAGAGGAACTCGACGCGGCGGACGAAGCCGTTGCCGAAGTAGGCCTCGCAGGAGCGGAGGGGGACGGCCGCGGCCTCCTGCGACCAGGGGAGGTACGAGGGGAGAATCGGCCAGGGCTTGAGGTGGCGGCGGCGTTGGGTTTGCGGCTGCCGAGAGCGGCCGCCCTCCGTCGAGGGAGAGCGGCCGGAAGAGCCGTCACGGTGTTGCGCGTGGAGGAGGAAGTAAATGGAGAGGGAGTTGACCAAGAAGAGGAAGATGAGAAAGGTTCTGGAGATCATCATGTTCATGGCTCTTCCTCTCTCTCTCTCCGAAACTCTTCTTCTTCTTCGTCCCACTTCTTCTTCTTTTTTCTTTTACAATTTTTTTTTTTTTTTTTTGGGCATTCCTTCCGTTTCGTTGATCGTTGCTCGCTGGTGCCGATCGAAGGGAAGTCTCGGAGGAGGAGAGGGAGAAGTCATACTTCAACGCGCGCCTTGCCAGGTTTTCTGTAGAGTCGACGAATGGCGTGCTGCCAGGTGTCGAGACGTTTCACCCCACGACAAGTTCGATCACCTAACGGAAGCGGGTGAGGAGACGGAGGATCTATGTCGATCTGGTTATTAGTCACGGAATATCGATTGAGTTCCTAAGAATCATAATTGACAACGAATATATTTCAATTGGCTTTGCTGCCGCTTGCTGTCACTTCAAAAATACTTGATAATGTACTCCCAGAAGAAATGATCGATTTCTGCATTATTGAAATTAACCATCACGATATTTCACTATTTAGTTGTTCGACGGAAGTGCCGAGAGCACTCGCCATCTAAAATTCACTCACGGTGGAAAAATCATCGAGATACCGTAATCGACTTGCAAATTTGATTCATAAGATGAGTTAACAAAACGAAAATGAGTGTTCAGGCAAAATGGATTATGTTCGAAGTACCGAACAAGAAAATGTCAAGACAATTCATATATCAATTATGTAAATTAGCAGATCAACTTAGCCCTTCTTTTTTCTTTTTCCTTTCTTTTGGTTGAATCAGTGAGCCCATATTCAAACGAAGAACTTTTCATCGCGTATCGGACAAATAATCTAGACCATCCCTCGGGACTACTGCTTTATCTAAACAGGAAAGACAACTGCGAAATTTAGATCCAATAGCAGATGATGAATTAAATGCATGCAAAATAGCGGGCTAAAACAATCAGTGTTCATAATACTAATTACACGAGAATGATCTCTTTACAAAAGGAAAATGAAAAAAAAAAAGAAAAAAAAGAGCAATAAAAATAAGCATGTACCTCAGAGGAAATCGTTTCCGAATTACAAGAAGAATGAATCTACCTAATCCATGGAAGAAAGAAATGTAACTCACTGCTTCAAGTCATAAGTGGGGAAATCTCCGATAGTTGGCTCCATAAACATGCAGTAAGACCTCCAGCACAGTCGAAAATCCGCTTAATGAAATGGCAAAATCGAAGATGGCCTTAAATCACCAGTTGCCGAACAGAATTTCAAAGTAGAAACAAGGTCGGGAGGAGCATCGCTAGACTCAAAAGGAAGATACTAGCAGGGAGTTTAGGTTGGCCACTTTTCGGCTGTGTTGGCACTGCTGCAGTGGACCCACCTGACGGAGTGGGAGCCATGGCTTTTTGTATGGCTGGCAACGGTGGCTCCTCTACATCCGACTCGATCAGGACAGGGTATGGAGCTTGAGCAGGTGGCAACATTTGAGGAGTTATCACCTGCAAGAGACTGCCGGGCTGAACAGGACTCATGTAGGGAGGGGTGGCGGCGGCCAAGCCTAAACATTTGTTTCCTGCATTTCCCACAGCATCATTGTCAGTCACTGAAGAAAACTTAACATAAAAGAGCTACATAGGCGTATTGCCACGTTCAGCCAAATCATTTAGATTTTAGATTAATGCTGTTACAGAAGGTAGCTTTACTTTGGACTGTCTACCTCCACGTACTGCTAAAGGCAGTATTACTTGCAATGCTCTAGTAGGGCATCAGAACGCTTTGATTTTACTTATGACTTAGAACAATTAGTTAGAAAATATTCGAGGAGGTCTACGATCTGCATATAGATGGACTTTAAGAGTCCTCCTAAAATTGCTGCGGCAAGTTGTTTTACAATTCCTCTGCCAACAAAAGGTTTGGCACGGAGAAAATTCTCTCAAACTGAAGAAAATTATGATATGGAAGTGTTGCTTACTCTTGTATGAAGCAGAAGTCTTGGGGAAATCAGTGATCACACCATCGACTTCACCTCCCATGACAAAAGAGTTCACCTCAACAGTGGCATCTGAGAAAAAATCCCATGCTTGGGACACAAATTCATTGCTGAATGTTTGCACATAAACAGGGAGCTTGAAGAAATGGAGCTTTGTCACAACATCTGTGATACCAGTAAGAAAAAACTCATTTGATGGGAAGACAGACTTCTTCATGACAACCACAGAGTCAGCAAATTTTTTAATGTCCAGAACAGTAGCGTTAGTGGCATCACGAATGTTCTCATCAACCTCATACACAAGCTCATAATTGGCATTCTCTTTGATCTTCATCAGAACAGAGCTGTTGGTGGATTTAATCATAACCTTCTTTTCTGTCTGATTACTGAAACCAGCTTTACTCAAAGCATCAAGGACAGCATCAGTTACGCCCAATGACTGCTTTTCGACAAGGTAGGCAGCGTTCTAGGGAAAAAGGAAAAACAACACATCAAGATCAAGACAACCAAAACTGCTTGTCCAAAAACTTCTAAACAGAAGCATCAAAAGGGCCCAAATAGGTTATCAAGGCAAGACATGCAATTTCCTGCATTATACAAGGGATTTGTCTCAAGTAGATGATGTGGTACCCAGCAAGACGCTTTTTATGGGTCAGTGAGTATGTTCAGTGTTCTTCCAACATGTGTGCGCTTTGATAAGCTCAAACCTCTACTTGTAAGACAGTTTGTAATATCTCCATATGATGTCTAACCACTAACATGTGCAGTAAGACTGCCAAAGGATTAAATATAAGAATAAGTTTCACAGCGGAAGAATTCTGATTGTTCAGAACTTCAAAAATGACTGGAGAACACAGATTCCATTTCAACCACCGATGTGGCACATATGCTATCTCCGTAATCCAACAAAAGGTTATTTTTGGGGATATGTGGCCAGATCAACCAACATGGAGATCACACCCAATATAGCAAGTCACAAAATGATGGGATACCAAACAAACAATCTTTTAGAGAAGTATGTGACATTCATGAGAAATGATGATTTGGATCAGTTAAGAAGAGTCATAGATTTCATGTCCTCCCCGGACGTGGACCAAAATTTGCTACCACTACTTCCCCAAGTATTCAAGATGGTGTGAAGAGTGAGCATGTAAAAATATCCTTGAGCTGAAATCAGGATTTATCATTTTCAAGAGGTAATGGTAATTTTTGAAATGTCTTAGTAACTTCCTTTATTTCATTACTAACTCTCTAAACACACCACCAAATGACAAATTTGTAGATTTGTCCTTTGGCTCAAATATGCAATATATGAAAAGATTCAAAGCAAATAATATTGAAACAGAAATCTCACCTCTATGCCAATCAAGACGCCAGATACGGAAGAATTTTTTGCCAAGCTGAGAAATTCCGACAATGATAGGAACCTTCCAGCATTTTTATTGGCTGGATTTCTGAATATTTTGAACTGCGAATATGGACTTGCAATTGCCGCTGCAACGATATTAATAAACAAATCAGTACAGTGACATTTAATCATCAATAGTTTCTACATGAACAACTGCAGAAGAGGACATGAGTTGATAATTGCTTATCAAATTAGACTTAGGTACATTAATTAAAGGTCGACTAAGAGATTACTTGAAATGAAAAAGAAGGCTTTCACCAGGATGCCTTTTGAAATGATGTTGAGTCAATCAAATTTTCTCCAAGTCAAGCGAACTTAAATCATGGCAATCATAGTAGAAGAAGAAAAAAGAGGAAGAGCAACATGCCGTAGAGAACATGCAGATTAAACACTGAATGTCAAACTTACGAATCAACGTCCGGATGTCACTCCCATTGAGGCTAAAACTGAATATTCCAGTCCCCGACTGAATCTCTGGAGCTGTTGTCATAAGGTTGCGAAACTTTGTTGTTGCAACATTACTGCTATCTATAAGATTTGCGGAGCTCAAGCAAAAAGGGATTCCATCCTCCGACATTTGAACAGGACAGTCAATAATGTCAGCCCCGTCTTGAATAGCTTTTGAATATGCTAAGTCGGTGCAACCAGGATAATCCCCACTTGCCCCATTGAATGAGATAACCAGCGGCTTAGCTAAGAGAATTGAAAATATTGAATGTTAGAATATGCACACATCCTAAACAAGCACTTTAAGCGCAACCAGGGAATACCTAGGTTGTGAGAAAAGAAAATTAGTTTTGCAATCTGCATGTTGAACCATTAGACGTACCTTGTCCTGAACTATTTTTGCTTGGATGGGCAAAACAACCTGCAGGATGAAAGAACAAGTTAGCATATACAGAGAAAGTTGGTTAAAAATGTGTATGCGAAGAGAAAAACATGACCTCCATATGTCCGAGAAAAGGATGTGACTTTTATAAAAGAGCTACTCTTAGAATGAGGGAAGGCTTAAGAAAGACATTAGTTTGTCAAAACAATTATGATCACTGCACAAGACTTGATACACCAGATGGTGCATGATATTGTAAAAGACTGATGAAACAAGCTCGGTCATGTGCTCTGTCAATGAAAGGAGACTTACGAATGGCTGCGGATGAAGTCATCGGGAAATCAGTGAGCACACCATCTACGGAGAATGCACCATTTTCGATGTAAGATAGAGTCTCAGCCACGGGATCGAAACTGTAATTGTAGCTAAGAGGAACATCATTTACAAAATCAGCTGCAAAAACTGTGAGTCCTGCTTTATGAGCATCTGAAACGAGAGAGGTATGAGCTTGCAAGTAGTTACTGCCATCAACAGGCCATATATAAACCTTTGGTACTAGTATCCCAGAAGCAAATGTCTTGACAAACGTAAGATTCTTCAACAGAGAACCATATGTCTGGTTAATTGAAGGCTCGAAAACATCTTGTCCCATAAACCTGAAGATCAATTTTGTCTTGGAGGGGCTGACTCGTCCAACAATGCTTCTTAAGAAACCCACTTCTGGTGATGAGATATAATCGATAATTACACTTTTAGACGTGGCAATCACAAAGCTTCTCATGCTCAAGTTATGTTGTGTGAAGAACATGTCATGCTGCAAATTATTAAAAGCGGTCTGTCAACCCAAGAATAGCTGAAGAAGGCACCAATAACCTCTGGAAGGACATGTACTAGAATATTTACCTGAATATTCAACCATAATGCAGGCGGTTTCACCTGACTGACCATGTCTTGGACTGTGAGTATTGGAAAGAGATTGCCATCGAACTTATTAGTTCGAGAATAAATTCCTTGAGTTACTGTGCAGAGATAGCGGAGATTATGAGAGATGAGAAAATTTATAACCTTAAGTACCATTGAGCAAAAACTACTTTACTGCTATCATGAGCAAGTTTAGTGATTCTCAATTCATAGGCAACATATGTATATCAATGATGCAGGACAACTATAACATTCACTTGATCGAGTCTGATTTTCATGTGCTTTGGCCATCAAAGTGTATCCATGAGATCTACATACATACGCCGCCACCCCCCCAGCCCTGCAGGCGGTAAAGAAAAAAATCCACATATAGAGCACCCAACATCTCTAAACGAAATGAAACATGCCAATATACAATTTTAATTGATACAGAGCAGGAGGTGAAATATAGAGCTCTGAGATGAATTGTCCTTACAGACAACGTTAGCAAGGTCATTCAGGGTGAAATCAATGGAGAACCATCCTTGAGTATCCACGCCATTAACAGGGTATGATGTACCATTATCTTTGAAAATGCTTGAAATGTCAGTAGAGTTATCCAACTTGACACTTGGAGCACATATGCCAGCCCCATCTTTTGTTAATTGGACATCACACCATGATACCACATCAGGTACACTTGTGATCAATGCCAAACTGTAGGCTGCAGAGCTAGAATCCGGAAAGATCCCTGAAAATCCACCCTTTGCAATGACTAAAGGTAGATTTCCTGTAGAAGAAAGGAACTAGTAAGCATCTAGCATACACGGTGAAGAAATATTCCCAGGCCATGCATGCCTCTATTAACAAAGCAGACAATTTGATAAAAGACATTAAAAACTCTGTCGATGTCAAACTAATAGTTAAAGATAATTGCAGACGGCGTCTTCAAAACTAAAAATGCATGCAAGTATTTTTTATTTTATTTTATTTTTTGGGAAAGGGGGGTTCTTTTTCCCTGTGGAACAATGCTAGATGATATTGTAATGAGCTATCTTTGGGACAGCGTACGCATGAAGAAAAGAAAGCAAAGCATAAGAGAGGTGAGACCCTTTCCTGTATTTTTACAACTGCAAGGGCCCCAGATATCTTTACGGTGACAGCATTGCACACAACACGATGAAAATTCAAGATCAGATCACAGGCGAGATACTGTGATACAATGGGACTTTGCATAAGTTCCCCACATAACCAAAGTAGAAAAATCGAGATCAATTCTTCATGAAAATCAGATTAGGCTGGATGTAACTACATTTAGGAAGCACGGTAGCCGCATAACAATCAATTCCAATCTTCCCTAGCTCTTTTCCAATAACCTCACAAGCTTTTCTTCATCGCTGTAATTTCCCGGCATAAAGTGTGACAGGAGATCTTATATTGTTCTACGGTTTTAATTAACGAAGTCAAATCAAAACTCTTCTAAAAAGGCAACGGCCATACGCAAGGATCATTTTTTGTTCGAAAGATCAAAGAAAAGAGAGAGAATAACTGCCGATTTAACCGTCCAGCGGGCCTCGAAATTTCAAAACTCGTCGAGTTACTCAAGTCAAGCTCTTGAATATGTTCCCCTGACAACTAAGTCAAAGGAATGGAGCTAAACTTTAGAATCCGCTTGAACAAAGTCAACATCCATGGGTTTTAAAGCTGAAGAGTGCGTAATTCGCAAAAAATTCCCCGTAATTTTCGCTAGCTGTCTGAAAATGACGCTAAAAGCCGTAGGACAGAGCATGTACCAAGGAAATTAGAAGGTGGGGGAGGGAGGGAGGAATGCAATCGTACGGAATTAGTAACCGAAGCAACAGATGGGGGAAGCTCGCGGTAGGACCGACTCGGTTGATTGTTCAGCTCGGTAACCAGCCAAACAAACTGGAAATGCAGGAAGAAAGAAACAGCTGAAAAGTTTCAAAGTTGTTCGGATTTAGCCACTCCCTCTCTCTCTCTCTCCCCCCTTCCTCCGAGATCAAAGACGAGCAATGCCGCGCAGCTCAAACAAATTCCCGATCCAACACAGAAATCGAAGACGCTCGGCGAGAGAGCGGCCGAGATATAGATGCAGAGAGACAGATAGAGAGAGAAAGAGAGAAAGAGAGAAAGAGAGAGAGAGAGAGTTACCAGAGAGAGTTTGCCATGGACTTGAGGTAGATCCCTGAGCAGAGACGAGGACCGATATCGCCGAGCTCACGAGCAGGGAGACGAGCAGGGCGGCGGCGGCGCGTGAGGTGCACATTGCCGGAGAGTGTCGCCGGCGGCTCCGCTCTTCGACTTCCGGCGCTGCCGATTCCTCGAGTACAATCCCCCGGAGAAGTGCGCGAGATTCGCTCAGCTGCGAGCTGACAGAGAGGTAGAGAGAGAGAGAGAGAGAGAGAGAGAAGAGATAGAGAGAGAGAGGCCTAAGAGTGCATACTAGCTGTTGAAGCTTTTGAGGCTTGCTTTTTATGAGGCACACTTGGTTATATGGAGTCTTCAATAAATAAATAAAATATTGGCGAAGGAAAAAAAAAACAAAAAAAGATAAATTTTTCTGGGGCTTCTGTTTTGTTTCAGCGCGGGTTCTAATAATTACGCGTTCCCACGTAAACGAGCCGGCTCCTTGTCGGCTGGATTGGAGCCAGCTGGTTCAGCTCGCTCCGCCTGTTTCAGAAGTGTTCTTTTAATGGCGTTTTTTTGTTTATGAGAAATTCGATAAATAACTACGGGTGATTTATCATTTTCCCTTTTTGCCCGCGAAACGTCCAAATGGAAGCGCCCCCGAATGCAGAAAGACGTGGTCCTTTTCTTACTTTATAGGACTCCGTTTATTTAACATAAAATAAATAATTTAAGAAATAGTTACTTAAAAATAATCATTTATTTTGCTTGAAATAATTAACTAATAAAAAATATTTTCCTTATTCATGATTACTATGGACGGCAAAATATTTTGTATTTGTTTTTTTTATGCAATACAAATAATCACTTTCTGAAAAGCATTTTTTATGAAACAAGTGCACCATATATATATTGTTTGTTTACTAATTTGTGACAGCCCGATCATTAGACAACAGGTACAGTCCATTTTTAGTTCATTTTCCTTCTCTGGCACTGACATTTATTTCCCTTTTTTTTTCCTTTTTGAACTATGGTTTTACACTTAACGCGATTGCAACATAGTGCTAATCTAAATTTATTCCACACGATTTTTATTAGAAAATAAAAATGTCAATGTCTCCCTCTAAGGTACTTCCTTAAGTTCAATAATTGTGCTTGGAAAATATGAGCAATACTTCAATCTGAAGCACGCCGCTTTTTTGGAAAAGATGTTCTTCTCCAGTTCTCACCTGTGTGTCTATGTGCACTTTCCACTTAATTATAGTAAATTAGAGGGTATTGATTAGCGGAGCCCTTTTTCACTTTTCAAGCCCGCCTTTGCTATTACCATCCCGAGAGAAGTTAATGTAGTGAAATTACAACGTTCTCCTCATTTGTTGAAGGTTGGACCGTTTAAACTCGTTAGTTTTTCTTAGACCAAAAAAAAAAAAAACTCGTTAGTTTTTCCCTCTTGTCCATTCACCGCCAATTTTCAGAGTCCCAGGACAATCCACATCCCGATATGGCTACTTGTATCTATAAAAAGATTTTACACAATCACCTTCGGTGATTGCCGTGTAGATATATCAATATGCATCGCATTAATGCATACCTACCTATTCATCAATTCACCCATTGAATCTAATAAGATTCGGTTCTTAGAGATGAATTAATAAGCACATAATTAGCAATCTAAAGCTACGATATAATATCAATACCCTCGAGACCCTATACCATCATTAGAGATCAAAATCACAGTGCATACAATGGATGGGCTTTTGCATGGGTAAATGTTAGATATTTCGTTATTACATTACCATATCGCGCACTCAACGTTATAATTTTCTAGTAACGTTTTGCAGTACTTATTATTTCTTGGATATGAATAACACGTTCATGGTGATTCTCATTTGATGATTAATTGGGATTGGACTAGTTAAGATGATATGTGACCACGATCTTGAAAGAGACAATGATTTTCCTTTCACGTGTAGTGTCCTTTTATGCTACGAACAAAAAGAAGAGGACAAATACACACAATGACATGTTGAGTCACTTCCCTCCGTCATAGAGACCATAGCTTTGTTCTATTTAGATTGAAAAATCGACAAGGAGGACCATGACCACCTCCATATTCCATCAATAGACTTTCGTACAGGTAAATGATAAATATTTCACAATTAGGTTATCACGTTGTGGCCCTATATGATCCTTTCTAGCAACATCCCGTGGTGCTTATTTTTTCTTGGATATGAAAAATACATTCATGGTGATTATCGTTAGATAATTTGTTGAAATCGAATCAGTTAACTATTTAGTTAATAATAATTCAGTGCCCTTTTATGCCGCGCGGGAATAGGAGAGGAGAAATGCACAGCGACATGTCGAGCCGCTTCCCTCCGGCGTGGAGACCACGACTTTGCTTTGCATAGATTGAAAAATCAACGAAGAGGGCCGTGACCGCGTCCAAATTCCGTCACTTTTGTCCGTGACCACATCCAAATTCCATCACTTTTGTCCTCTCTTCCAACCCCCCCAGAAAAAATAAAATTAACAAGGCTAACGGTCAAGTGATGTTACGCATTGCAATGCATACGTCGAGCTCAGTAGGACCGAATGCTTTAGGAACACCTTTCTCGTTGCTTTTTTGTAGGGTGGACATGAAAAGCCGTTCCGATGCATACTATAATTCATCAGGCCATCCACCCTTTGCCGGAAGAAAGTGAAGTCCGCGATGATCCTTTTATCCAAGACTTCGCTTAAAATGTAGAGCATTCCCATTCGAGTTCCGGGCGCCGTGATTATGTGGCTATTGGAATATCCATCACCTCGACGATTAAATTTTATCCTCTTTATTTTTCAGAATTAAAATTTATATTGGGTGACCCGAATACGAAATTTAAAAAAAAAAGGTACAATTGCCGAGATAGGTACTGGCTCGCTGGCTCGGTCCTTTACGAATGGACCCCGCACGAGTAAATGATAAAACCGTCCGTCTGAGGTATTACATCATCACCACTACTTTTCTTCTTCTTTCTTTTTCTTTCTTTCTGGGCCAGTTAGATATAATCAGTGGTCGCTTTTATTCTGATTCGACTGAAGATGGCTTTTGCCCACAATTCTTAGACCCCCACCTAACTCAATACTATTTAATTGCGTAGCGTAAAAAAGACACATCTAGATTCTAATTAAAATAAAAGGCCGGAGTCAAACGCCGAGGCCAGATGACAACACGAAACTCGACCCGAGAAAGCATGCTTAGCTGTACAGCTCCGTTCATTCATGTCGAATATTTATATACGATGGCAAAAACGACAAGACGCTGCGCGTACGTACATAGCCTTTCTCCGTTTTTCTTTTTCGGTGACGATCGTGGCGAGATGGGAATATGCCGATACACAGGAAGGTTCCTCGCCACCTGGCAGCACATGGGTCATGGGGTGGGCAGTGGAGATTGACGGGGTCTGATTGGTCCAGGTGAGCGGCGATGATTGTGGGTTGGGGGAGGTGGGCGGGCCCCACGCGGTGCCCCACTCGCACGACCTCGCGTTTTGGAGGAGGCTGCTGCAATCGCAAAAAAGCGAGAATGGATTCCCCAAAAACATCAATCAAATTTGCTCACACGCGGGATTTTCGATATCGTCGAGGGCCAATCATAATTTCGAACGGGCGTGCGGGGGTGGGAATTGGGTGGTGTCGATGGAGGAATCGGAGGTGAATGTCGTTCTCAGCTGTCGGTATAATCGTCGGAAAAAAAAAGGGAAAATGATGGAGGAGCGATTGACGAATGATTCGAAGGAGCGCACTGGGAAGCCGCGTGGAGAGACCAGTTCAAAGGGGATAGCGACGGTGAGGGGGATGTTCGTGCGCCGGGGGAGTGCCGATGGCGACGGCCTGGTCCGCGGGTCGTCGCCCTTCTGTTGGGTCTTTCTTTTTTGCTCTTATTTCCTTCTTTTCTTCCTGTTTTTGGGGCCGAGTCAACGAGATCAGGTACCAAGATTTCACGACGGCTCACCTGCTGTCGGCGCGCCCCGCGTTGTTGCCTGCTCGTTCTTTTGGGGTTATCGTTTTCTCGGTTGACGATGCCTGCACGTTCTATTCAACATACATCTGAGCAGGTTTTTGGTTGGGAGATTTGTTTGAATTTTCTTTTCATTTTATATATTCGAACAGTATTTGATTACCCATTTGTTTATTTAAAAACATCTTCGATAATCATTGATGCTGAAATAAAAAATTTTCGACGCGTGAAGTCTCATCTGATTGCATTATTGTTTGACCGAAATATCGATATTGTATTACGAGACGACTTTTTGTATTTTTTCTCGTCATGCTTTTCCACTTTAATTTCGAGTTTTGAGCATTTAACCGACCTCCAATAAAAAAATTTGACGTGTGGAGACTCCTCTATATTGCATCGTAGTTTGACCGAAATATCAATATTGTATTATGAGATGACTTTTGTATTTTTCGCACCGTGCTTTTCCCTTTAATTTTGAATTCGAGCATTTCACTGACACCTCTTGTCATATCGAATGCATGAAATCTTTTACAAACGGTATTTAAAGGTGTTTCCAGATAAAACACTTAATGGCCTTAAAGTGAGGACTTGTTTTAACATGCCCCGGAAATTTGTTGCGCTTCATTTAGTAACTTAAATTAAAATTGTCATGCATGGGAGATAACTATTTTATTTTAGGAAATTCGCACAAGAAAAATTTTGTGTTTCGTGATTGACCAATGGTTATTAAGTGATTTCATGCAAGATTTTATGTAAGCGCGAGTTTAGTGCAACTTCCCCGTTGTAGTTATGACCTTAATGGGGATGGATGCATTATTTCCTATTTACTTAATAAACACACGACATTTATAATTTCTTCATTACGGCACCGCTTACAGGTAGTTAATGAGAAGCTGTCCCCCACTCGATTTCAAAGAGTTGCCAATTTGCTAGATCGCAAGGCATGCCGTCAACGGCATGATTTGTGCAACTGGAAATGAAAGCGACTTGCCTTCTTTAATCTACCGAAATCCGATTAAAAGTTCAATACCAACTTCTCTTTACTAAACTAGTATATTGGCTACAGCTGTGGAGAGAACATTCTCCGTCCAATTGCTTTTTATTAGGGTTCAAATCTCATCCCTGTGATCTATATTGCAAAATATTCATATGAATATATATTCACGCCATTCCCATTAGCCCTTTTAGCCTTAAAAAAATTTAAGTCGCACATTGAATTTTAGGATGATACAACCAAATACGCGACCAACACAAGAAAAGCTCCAATTGATCCAAGCGCGCAGTTCATAAACACGGGCATGGGTGTTTGACTCGGCACTCGTTTGTTTATTTTTTAAGAAAAGTGAATTCATAATAGTCCAAACTGCAATACGACGGCTCCAACGAGCGTTCGGCCATTTTTCAAAGACCTTAGCATGCTGAAGTAAACGCCGTGCACCCCCGACAACTTCGCATCACAGCTCAACTCGTAGTAATAAATTCATTCGACCTACAGTTTTCCTTATCTTCCCGTGTACGTAGAAGTAGCATTTTGGAACATTCCCACACCACATAATTGTAATCCTCGCTGGAGACTTGATACCGAATTCTTTTATACGCAATCATATTTTGCGTGCGATTAAATGGAGAAATATTACCCATCGTTTTCGTAATTTGTGTAAAACTGAGCTGGAGCAGCAATTGCTTTTTAACTGATGAGGGCATTCGCAATCGTTGATCGCGTGGACAGGTGGATCCGGATACCGTAAGATGGCACTTGATTTTGCTTGTTAACCGCACCTGGCGGCTTCTCCGTTTGTGGAAACAATGATGAGAGTGCAGACCGGCAGCACATGGGTACCATAAATCCACTTTCTCAGTATGATGCAGTGTTCAGTGTTCCGTATTCCCTGGGCGCAAACATTTTAGATGTCCATTGAGCCACGGACCTTTTAATTCGACAAATTTAATTTTAATCTTTTTAATAATTTGTCATTGCAAGCATTCATGAAATAATTTTTTTTATAATTATCCCAATAATAAATTGTTTAGTTTTCTAATTCGTATTTTTAAATATTTCAAATTCCTCAATCATATGCTAACTCGAGGATGACCAATTTATTAGTGAACCGTTGAATGCTCTTGTGGGGTTCATATGATGAAAATTAGGTTGGTATAATTTTGAAACGTGGAAAAGAGGCAAAACAAGAATATGAGAAGCATTTAAAAAGAATTAATTTGGATGACAATCCTGTCCAACCATCCTTTGATGTATCAAGACACTACAAACATATTCTCGAATGTATGCTTTGATGATTGCATCCTTTTAAACTTTTTGCTAAAGAAAGTATTCATTTTTAATTGTAACATGAGCAGGTATGGGTATATACTTTTGTAATTTCGCCTTGGATAACATCGTCGATTGAATGATAATAGTATGGTAAATTGAAAATTTGAAAATCCAAGACCAATAAGAAAAATCCATGAATAATTTAATTTTTTTATAATTATCCCAAGAATGAGTCATTTAGCTTTCCAATTCATATTTTTAAATATTTCAAATTCCTTAATCATGTGTTAACTTGAGGATGACCACTTCGTTAGTGAACCATGAAATGCTTTTGTGGAGGTTCATCCAATGAAAATTGGGTTACTATTACTTTGAAACACGAAAGAGAGGCAAATCCATAACACGAGAAGCATATAAAAATAAATATTTTGATGACAATCCAATCCAACGTGTCATTTGACGTACTGGGACAGTGTGAACATATTCTTGAATGTATGCTTTGATGATTGCATCCTTCATAAACTTTACGTTAAAAAAAAAAATATCCATATTTAATTGTAACGAGAGCTGGTGAAGATATATTCTTTTATGAATTCACCTTGGATATTATCATCAATTAAATAATAACAGTACAGTAAATTTAAAATTTCAAAACCCACGACCAATAAGAAAAATCCACGAGTTACCTAGATATTGCACGTAGAGTGCATGTATCCATACCAATTATTATCCTAGCATTTCAATTTTATCATCTATAGAGGCTATAGAGAGACACAGCACAAATAATTGACGATGTATTAGACTCCACTAGCTATCTCTACAAAAAGCCAACCAACTGCAAAAGCTGCGGGAGGTCTTGTACCACAACCATGTGATGTTGATTTAAAAAATAACGCAATTACAAATAATATGCAAAATTAGGAATCTTTCCTATTATAATTACAGAGGCATGTAACTAAATTGAGTTAATACGGTATTCAAGAAAGGCGATATCATTATATGATACATAATGGGATTCAAATTTCGTGCTAGAACAAGGGATTTCTTTCCCGGATCCAAATCCATCATAAACGTTGACTTTGTGGGATCCATGTGAATCCGATGTAAAACCCGCAATTTTTTTCCCCTTAAGATGTCAACACTGCAATGATTTAGCTTGGATAGGTAGAGATAGCGTGGTCAAAACCTCCCAAAGGCCAGGCTGGCGTTATCAGCTACCCCAGCAAGGTCAGTTTCCCTGTCCGGTTTTGGACATTATGTTGTCTACTCTAGCAATGAAAATGCCGTGGGCTTCGTCTGCCTTTACAAATTTACAACCTTAGGTCTAAGATGACCCACTCATGACCGCAAAAACCACTCACCATTCATTACGAACGTGGTCGGCCCATGATATTTTGGGCCCAGTAAGCATGTCCCGGCCCCATAACAGTAACGAGGTCCTGGAGATAGAGAATCAATAGATTCAGTACAATGACAAACTGGTTTTTTTTTTTTTTCCATTAATATTATTTCCGAATGCAGAGGCAATGTCGCGCCTCAGAAAAGCGAGAAAACAGAAGAAAAGGGACAAAATGGCCCATCAGTCAACACCGCGCAGCACCGGAGATCTTCGAAGATTTGGTGATTCAAAATAAAACAAACTGGAAAGACATGAAATCGGTGGAGATTTAGCAATGAGCTTCATCAAATGTCTGGTTTATTAATTACGACAAAACAAAGAAGCAATGGATTCGGAGGCTCTCTAGGCATGCCGGATGATCACGAAGCATACAGCCGCTCGGTTCGGATTAGTTGTTGGGGCACTTCGGAGGCGCCTCGAGGCCGCATTTCTCGGGCAACGCCATGGCATTGGCAGGTTTTATCCCGTAGTTCGGGAGCACGGACCGGTACTGGCAGAGGCACGGCATGTCCGCTTTGGAGATCACCTTGCAACATTCTTTGGTCGGCGGGGAGGGGTTGTCGCCCGCGACGGCCGGGAGGCAGAAGGCCAGTTTGTCGGTCGGGATCTTGCACAGGGTCGTGGCCTTGGCTCCTCCCATCATGGCCACGAGCAGCACCAGCGCGAGTCCCAGGATCAAGCTCTTGCCGTTGGATTTCCCCATTTGGCTCCTAAAAACTCTGCGATTTAGCGGTATATTATGGGCTTAATCTTTGATTTCTCCACGAGTGCGTATTTATAGTGAAGCAGCGCCTGTTAAGCACTTTTGCTTATTCGTTTTATTTTTAGTTTTTGGCCGTCGAAACGTGAAACATGGCTCGTGATTCGTGAGTGGATTTTCTGCAAGGACGAATAAAAAGTGATCGTCACGGGTGTTAAGGCATTCATGTGACTAATCTGTCGGGCTCACGAGGAATAGCATCTTAATGGCCTTCACATGTGAAAATCAGCTAAGAGACAGATGCCGACCGTCCGAGGCGATTTCGTTAGTACCAAACATCCACCGATTTTGGCTATTGTTTAAGGTGATCCACTCCACGGGATTAGTAAAAAATAATAAAAAATGCAGTTATTTGTTTTAATCAAGTGGGTTTTCTTCAAGTGACTTTATTACTACAAATAAGAATGTCTTGAAATTTAGATGAATGATACGAACCAGAAAATAAAAACTAGATCTACCATGGACGAATTTATATTATTTTTACTGGGGAATAAAAGATATGAAAGGTTTTTATATATCTCATTATTGGGGCAATAAAAGGAGTAGTAATTTATAAAATCCACTGGCAGAGTGAAATCCAACATCTTTTAACTGGAGTCATAAAGGGTGCGTTTGATAACGTTTTCGTTTAAAAATTGTTAGGGAAACGAAATAGAAAAAAATGTTTATGTTCAGAACAATTTTTGAACAAAAAGTTCGCGTTTGGTAAAACTTGTTAGGGAATAAAAAATAAAAGAAACACGTTTGGTAAATTTGTATAATTTTTTTATTTCTTTTAATTTTTTAATATTTTTATTTTTTTATTTTCTTATTTATTTTTCTTTTTCCTTTTTTCTTTTTTTTTCTTTTGGTAGGTCGTCGTCGGCCTCGCCATGGCCATGGTGGCGACCCGACGAGGGAGCGGCCGGCCTCGCCATGGCGGCCACACCCCACGGCGAGGCTCGGCGGCCTCGCTCGGCCAGGCGAGCTCGCCATAGCCGGGCGAGGCTCAACCTCCCTTGGCCGGGCGAGCTCGATCTGCCCAGATCCGGCGAGGCCGAGCTCGCCCGGCGGCGGCGAGGCTCGGCGTTGTCGAGCCACCGCCGGCCACCGACCAGGCGGTGGTCGACGCCGGAGCCTCCGGGTGAGATCGAGCTCGCCTCGCCGGATCTGGGCGGGCTCGAGCTCGCCGGCCGGCAGCGAGGCTCGGCCTCGCCGGGCGGCGACGCTCGGCGAGGTCGCCGCCAAAGAAAAAAAAAAAGAACAAAGAAGAAGAAAAGAAGAAGAAAAAAAGAGAGAAGAAAGTGTCCCTTAAATTTTGTTTAAACAAAGAAACAACTTTTTTTTTGTTTGATGTGTTTAAGAACAAAAAAATGTTTTGGAACAAAAAGACACAAACACGTTTTTATTCCTTTTTTGTTCCCAAAACAAAAAAAACAAAAAAGTTGTTTAAAAACAGAAAAAAGAAACGAAAACAAACGCAGCCAAAGCCAAATCATCTTTTTCCGGAGTCATTATATATATATTCTCATTTTCCTGAAACTTGCGTGGGTCCATGGATTGGGCCTTCCTGGCTTTCTAGGCTTGGAGCCCGAAAACCAAATTAGCCCCAAGCTACGAAAGGCCTGGACCGAACGTTTTCAACCCGATCCGCTCGGACCGATTCGGATCTCGGGCCAAGCCAATCTACACACGACCGTGCGGTTCGGGGTAGAAAAATTGGCCGGGAATTTAGTAAATAAAAAATTAAGAAAATTCCAACGCGTGCGCCAAACTATAGAGAACTGAACCGCCTGCTTTCGTCGGCGGGTCAGCGTCAGCCCCGTTAAACCGTCAGTGGGGATCGGGGAAATTCTAGGTCTTTTTTCAATTTACCCCTTCACCACGTCAACTGCTTTTGGAATTGCATCGCTCCCTTTCGGCCGATTTCTCCCCGGAACACGTCGAATTCCGGTTCGCGCGACATGGCGTCGTCCGACGACGAGGCCGACGCCTTGCCGGAGACGGTGTCGAACTACTCCTTCGAGGACCACGACGACGAGCCGGTCTCGTTCGCCGTCCTGCCGGTGAGGTGGACCGACGGGGACGGCGGCGAGGAGGACGCGGCGGCGGCGGCGGCGGAGGAGACCGTCTTCCTGCACGGAACCGCCGACAACGGCCTCAGGAAGATTTACTGGGAGGTCAAGTCCTGGAGGTTTGATCTCGGCCGCTCGAGGCCCGAGGTGTGGGTGCTCTCCAAGGACAACATCTGGTTCAAGCTTGATAAGCCGAGGAGGAGCTTTCAGGATACGATCAGGACCGTGTTAATCACGCTGCACTGCCTGCACTACGCCAGGAACCACCCGGATGCGTCCCGAGAAGCGCTGTGGGAGCACTTGGCTAAAACCCTGGGGTATCGTATCAGTGGTTTCTGAGAATTTACTGTTTCACATCTTCGCGTGTTATGGCGCACGTCTGATTTTGCCTCTTCTCAATCTGGTTTATAGGTTCTATGAGGTCCGGCCTTCTGCGAAGGATTTGCAGGACCATGTCGCGTTAATTAAAGAGGCTATAAGGAGGGATGATGCATTGGCGAAATCCAAGGTCGTTCCTGTTCCTGTCGTTTCTTTTAGATTCACGACCTTGTTCTTGTGATGATGTTCTGGCCATTGACATGTAGTCGCTGAAGAGAAGTTTTAGATTGTTTGTGTATTTCAAATCACGGGTGTCATAGTTCGAGTGATGAAAGGTTTAACTGAGACGAGAATTCTGGGCACCATTTTTGTTAATGATTTTTGTGCGTGTGTGGTGTGGTAGATGAGCTTGTGTCAAGGATGAGAAATGTTTGAGTTGCTGCTTAGGCATTCATATGACTCCTCTATCATGGAGCAATCACCAATATGCGGACTGGTGTTGAATTTATTGTGATATTTTCATTAGGTTATAAGTTCATTGCAATTAAAGTCGAGTATTGATTTGAAGTTGATCAAGCTTGTGACTCCTCTATCACGAAGCAATCACCAGTGCGCAGACTGGCGTTGAATTTATTGTGATATTTTCATTAGGTTATAAGTTCATTGCAATTAAAGTCGAGTATTGATTTGAAGTTGATCAAGCTTGTGACTCCTCTATCACGAAGCAATCACCAGTGCGCAGACTGGCGTTGAATTTATTGTGACATTTTCATTAGGTTATAAGTTCATTGCAATTAAAGTTGAGTATTGATTTGAAGTTGATCAAGTTGGAGTCCATTGCAATTAGAGTTGAGCACTGACCTGAAGTTGATCCACTTTCAATGCTGGACTAGTTTAGGGAAGTTCTCAATGGTTGGAAACTTTTTACTACTGTCTATAACTCCAGTGCTATAAGTTATAAGTGGCCTCGTTTGTTGTTTTCTTTTTACTACATTTTTTATCAGGATTGTTTGCAAAGGGTTAAAGCTGCTTCAAAAAAGTTTTCTTTCTTTGCTTTGATTTCCATGCATGTTAAATTTCTAACAAATGATTAGATGAGGCTTCATAGATTCATCATCGTAGGTCGGTGTTGCATGCATACAGTTACTTGGGTTTGCCTATTCAAGAAAATGGGAATCATCTTTGTTTTTGCCAAAGAATGTGAAAGAGATGATTGCTTACTGTAAATGGAATTTTAGATTCAAATTCATGAGGAAATCTTGGATCTTCCTTCTTTGTCTGCTTCGTGGTACTTATGTCTTGTTGGGAATGTGAGGATTTTTGAAGTTTATGAATTTTTTTTTTTTGGTCGAAGAAGTGAATTGTGAAAAGTTGGAGCCTTTTTTAAAATATGCTGTTGACTGGGCTGCTATTAAGTTTGGTTAGGCCTTTTTAGTTTCTTTCTGCTGTTACTTTTGATGTATACTCTCTTTGTACTCCTGTGTACTTATCCAAAAAAAAAAAGGGATGGGCTGTTGCAATCAGTGGAATTAATTTTGTATGAGATGGCTTTGGCAGATTGATTTGTTGAAAAAGGTATTATACAAACAAAAATACATGTCCCGAAAAAAAAAAAAAACATAAGTACATGTAGAATTTTTTTGTACATGTATCCATGTGCACTCATGCTATCGCTTTCTATAGGAAAAGTCTACCTTCTTGTTGATATTCTTGGGGTCAACATTGCCACTATAAGGAACATGTTCATGGGGGGGAGGGTGTTTCTCTAATAGGAACTAAAATGATACAATAGCACCATAACAACATAAAGACTGTTTCAGGAATAAAGTGGATCTTAGAATACTGGTATCACTAAAAGAAAAAGTATAAATTCAGTCCAAGTACTTCTGGCGTTCTTCATTTTGGTCCCTGTACTTTCACTTTTCCCATTTTAGTCCTTAAACAAGTACCTTAAGACCATTTTCATCCCTGTATAGGAACCAGAACAGTATGTTGGAATGCCATCAGAGATATGAAAATAGTAATAAAATATCTTCTAGGGACTAAAATGAGAACAGGACCAGACAGAGAATGCTGTAAAGTATTGGAACCAAAAGTGCAGTATTCCATTCACTTAATCTATACAAATTAACAGACCGAAAAAATACATATATTGGGAAAAAGTATCTCGTTGTGGATGTTTTGGGGTCAAATTGATGTTCATTTATAGAAATTAATGGACTGGCAAAATATATATCAGGAAAATTCTATCTTGTTGTTGATGTTTTTGGGGTCAAATTGCCATTGTTCATTTGGACATTCGTTAATTGCTGGAAACAAAATTCATGAAGGTTCTGAGCAAATTAATGGAAGAAAGGACCTGGGAGAAGAGCAAATCTGGCGAGGTTTGGACCTATGCTTTTTCTATATCTCACTATCTTTTCTTTGAAAGTTTCTGCCATTTCCCTTTCATTTGTTTCTCTAAGGAAGGTTTTCTTGGGATCTTTTAGCATGTTGCAAAGCCTAGTTTTATTGTGGATGATCCCGAAGATGTTGGGATGGAAGATGTTGAAGATGAGACTGCTGAGGATGATGATTGTTTTGATTCTGTTTGTGCGCTATGTGATAATGGTGGCAGCCTTTTATGGTACGTGTCGTCCTCCTTCAGTGTTTTTTCCCAGATATATACTTTTTGGGTCTGTTAATTTCTAGAAATTTAGTGATTAGAATTCTTTTGGTTCCAATTCTTTAGGGCATTCTTCATTCTGGTCCCTGTTCTCATTTTAGTCCCTGAATGAGTGTTTTGCTACAATTTTCATCCCCCTCATGGCATTCCACTACAACGGGAAAGTGAAGGTACAGGGACCAAAATAAAGAACGTCCAAAATACTTGGACCAAAATTATAGTTTTTCTTTTAGTGATCCCAGACTTCCAGTTTATTCCTGAGACTGTCTTTGGATTGTTTTGGTGCTATTGTATTTTTTCAGTTCCTATGAGAGAAACACACTCTCTTCCTATGGGCGTGTTCCTAATCGTGGCAATGGTAATTGGGAACCGGCCACGAGTGTAGTCCATTTCTATACTCAACCTTTTTAATAACTCTGACACAATTGGGTTGACCTGGTAAACTGGTCAATTTGGTTCTGACCGAGCTTGGCTTTCAGAAGTCAGTCAGCGTTGTTGAGGGAGAGAGCTATACCCGCTCCCTCTAGGACAGGCACAAAAGCTTTTGCCACTTTGTAAGGGCGCTCCTTTGCTTCCATCTACTGTCTGTTGTATGCTTGGAAATTGAACCTGGGGCTTGTATTTGAGTCACTGCATGCGTTGAAAAAATGTGCTGCATTTGGTCAAGTGGTTACGTATGGATATTCTTTTAAAATGCCGGTTCACCAGCTAAGCGCTCCCCTGATGCAGTCTTACTCCTGTCTGGTTATAAAAACTTTAGCGTAGACTCAACAAATCCAATTTGGTCTACCATCTATCAGCTTTCATCAACATTTTCTTCTCTGACTTTGATCTTCCCCAAGATTATATGTCCCAATGGGCTTTAGACAAAAAGTGTGAGTGCATGAATTTTTCATATTGTATGTGGAATAAATTGTTCTTATTGATTTTAGGGTAGTTTCTGCTCTTTTAGTGAAGTTTTATGGATGTTCTTATTGTACCTTTTAATTTAGTTTGGTATGCATTTTTTTAGTTAAATTCATATCTGACAGTTTGTTAGCAATGCAGCTGTGATGGAAAATGCATGAGGTCATTTCACCCTACTGAAGAAGATGGTGAAGACTCTCTTTGCGATTCTCTTGGATTTTCACGGCATGAAGTTGATGTAGGATGATACTTCATTTTTTATTTCTTTTTTGTGTTTAGAAGTTAGTTCTCTTTTTGCTTTGGTATCTTTTTTTCTCCTAGGCCTCTTTTTTTTTTTTTTTTTTTTTTTTTGCTTTAGTTTCTAATTATATTTTTATCATGACGTCGACAGGCAATGCAGACTTTTAAGTGCGAAAATTGTAGATACAACCTGCACCAGTGCTTTGCATGTGGGAAGTTGGGCTCATCTGACAAGTCTTCTCGTGCTGATGTATGAGACAGTAGGAAAAGATCAATTGTCTGGCTTCATATTTTACCACCGAATCTGATTTTCATGATGAAGGCGTCCAATTCTCCTCCATTTTTTGTTGCTATGAAAACTCATATAAAATCTTTTGGAGCTTGCGCGGGATACTGAACTCTATATGTTTTTTCTATAAGTGTGGTTCGGGTGGAAACATCTACTGTTCATGCTTGTCCACAGTGTCTAGTTACTTAGTAAAAGTCAGCTGTGCCCGTGCCCCGGACCATATGTTTTGGCATGGACTGAGCTAACACCATGAAGCATGTCCAGCAATTTTTATTTGGAACTGGAGAAGTCTTTCTAAACATGTTCTAATTGATCCCCTTTTTTTATGGGAGAAAAAGAATTTTCAATATTTTTAAAGAGGGAATGTAAGGTTGGCTTGTTTAGCTAAGGACTTGCTTGGTCTATCCTTGAACACACTCTTGACCTGTGACTGAGATTAGCTCCCTCATTCCTCCTCCTCCCCGCTTGCAAAATTAACACCAAGTTTTCTGGGTTTGATGTGGATTCATTGGGCCCGTTACTTGACTCAAGGTTTCTAGGATTCTATTCAAGTGCTGCTACTTGTCAGTTGTGGTTATTCTACAGCTTAGCTGTATGGATATTTTTTCTGACACTAATTCTCTGATAGGTCTTCCAATGTGTTTCTGCTACTTGTGGCCACTTCTACCATCCCCAATGTGTAGCAAAATTGCTCCATCGCAGAGATCAAGTTGCTGCAGATAAACTTAAGCAGAGGATTGCTTTAGGAGAAAGTTTCACATGCCCTGTGCATAAATGTTGTGCTTGCAATCAAATAGAAAACAAGAAGGAACATGATCTGCAATTTGCTGTATGCAGACGATGCCCCAAGTCTTACCATAGAAAATGCTTGCCAAAGTATGTTTAACTATTCTTTTAGATTATTATTGCTTTAGTCTCGTCATAATTGATCTATGATGCTTCATATGCTTGTGTCAAGGGAAATTGTTTTTGAAGACTCAGATGAAGATGCAACTATAAGGGCATGGGAGGGATTACTACCTAATCGCATATTAATTTATTGTTTGTAAGTACTACTTCAGTAGTTAAGCTTCTTCAGCCTTTAACTCTTGAGCATTTTGCCATCATCTGCTAAAGAGCTGTCTTTAACTTTGCCAGAAAGCATGAGATTGATGAAGATATTGGGACACCAGTTCGAAATCACGTGAAGTTTCCTAGTATTCAAGCAAATAGGGCTGCCATTGGAGAGAAAAGGAAAAGACCAGTATCGGAATCACTCTCCACTGGAGGGAAAGGTTTAAAGAAGAAACCTGTTGCTTCGGAGGACTCCTCGAAAAGAGCTTCAGAAAAACAGTTGCTTGGAAAGGAGAAATCCGCTTTCACAAAGAAAGAAGGTGAAAAAGACAAAAAAGTGAAAGTATCATCTGGACAAGCTATAGCCAACAAAGTCAAAGCGACATATGCATCCAAGAAATTTCACAAGGATACTGCCGAGTCCAGGTCTTTGGAGGCCAGCACATCTTTTACCATGAGGGAGCACACTTCTCTGGGCAGTGAAAGGTTACATTCCTCCATGACAAAGGCATCTGAGCAAATAAAACCAGGAAAACAAGTTGTACCAGATAGTGAAGAGAGAAGAGCAGTGCAGCCTGCTTCTGGGAGGTCAGATGACTCCCTTCCTGCACTAGATGCTGACACAGAGAGGAGGTGATTTGTTCTCGCCTTTTATCTTAGTTGGTATTTAATGATCAGCAAATGTGCATCCGTCAGATGTATTTCATTCTATTTAATTCTTCAACTATGTGTTCCTCCATGATAAGCAGGCTTTTGGATCTAATGCAAGAGGCTTCATCTACACTAAGTATGAAAGATATTATGAGAAAGCAGAAAGTGCCATCTACTCACGCACAATATCTAAAGTCAACTGTTGATAAGGCAATTACTATTGGGAAAGTGGAGGCTGCAGTTCAGGTACATACTTATGAACTAATTCAACTTGTCAATAAGGATATGTTAATTGAAAATTAGCATGTGCAGGCTCTTCGAGCAGCTTTGCAAGGAGACAGCAATGAAGATGCAAAAGCTGTCTGTGACCCAGATGTTCTAACCCAGATATTTAAGTGGAAGGTTCTGCACATTCTATTTTCTATAATCATATTTGAGGCTATTCTTGTATTCTATTTTCAATTCGAGATGTGGTCTCTCTCTCTCCCCCCCCACTTCTTCCCTCCCTGCCTCTAATGTCTGGTGTAATTTTCACTGCTGCTTGATTGAAACAATACTTCGTGTCTGCACTCATGTATTTCTCTTAAGTGGAAAGAATAACTAGGCTTTTAAATTTTAAAAAGCTTCGGTTTCCTTTAAGGCCTAATGTGAGCTCAGACTGTAGATTAAGCTTCTTACCTTTCATCTGGTTCTATTTTTTGAGCATTGCTTGCATCAGTTATTTGTTTTGACCATAAATTGTTATTTTGTTTTACTTTATTTATTTCTCTATCAGTTTTTTGTAATTAGCTGTTTCTTTATCTTTTATAACCTTAGTTCATGCATATCTCCCCTTTTTTGCTGATACTTGAGAAAAGAAAAATATGTTAGCTTGCTTGCATAGCCTCCTCTCGAAATTTGTTGCCCTTGTTATGCTTCTTATCAAATATTGTACATCCCATCCCAATTTTTTGTTGATGAACAATCTCTCATATGCTGATTTGATTGGCTGCAGGACAAGCTTAGAGTATATTTGGCACCATTCATATATGGTATGCGCTACACTTCCTTTGGTCGACATTTTACAAAAGCCGATAAACTTCAAGAGGTGCTTGTTCTTTGAATCTGAAGCCTTTTTTATGTTTGAGTTGGCAGTTTTATTTGGTCTTATGTGCAGATGTGGTCCTTCGTTTACTTACTTATTTTGGCAAATTGTCATGCACCAGAATGAAATATATAAGTAATGATAAATAAATTGATTTTCGACCTTTTGTCATGGAGATTTAAAGGTTTGGACCCCCTTTCATTTGATGGAGAAAAATGGCGCACGCAGCATAGAAGTTACCAAATGCGCGCCAATCCATTCACAAAGTAACACTTCTACGTAATTCTATGGAAGTCGACAATTTGCAAATTGTTGCTCTATTATGCTTGCAGAAAGCTATTCTGGTTCTCCAGATTTACTTATATCTGTTGCCTTTTCTAGGAAATTCTTCTGATTTTTTGCCAACTTCAACTTCTTGAAATAAGAAAATGTAGGGCATTTGGATTTCATCTATCACTAATCTCTCAATACTATACTTGTGCCCCTTATACCTTCTTTAGTGAGGCTAGCATCTTACACATATAGACAAAGTAGCGAATTTAGATGTTCACTAGGTCAGCCCACTAGGTTTCAGTCAGTTTCTTTGTAGTGATGAGTTAATCAGTCCCTTTCATCTGATTGCTTTTGTTTACATTGAATCTTTATTTTGAGGTACACATGCTACCATCTAATCTGATCTTTATACAGGGTTTTTTTTTTTTTTTTTTTTTTTTGGTAAGGTTCTTTATACAGGGTTTTGTAACCAATAAATTTGAAAACAAAATTCTATGAGAAAATATTGAGGCTGTCAGTTATTTTGATGAGACAAGTACCTACAAGGTATCTCTGTCTCCCATTGACAAATAACAATTGCACATAAGCAGTTGTTGACTTATTTGAACTGGTGACAGGTTTGTACTTGGTGAATGATGTGCATATATATTGTGGGTTTGTTTGTCAGATAGGCTTTTGGCTCAAAGAAATGACGTGTCTTGAAGCTTGTGTCTTATATTTCTGTATGATCATATGGGTGAAGTGCAAATTTAATGATACATTTTTGATGCAGATTGTTGACAAGCTCCATTGGTATGTTCGGGATGGTGACATGGTGAGAAACTTAACGTTTAGTAGTTTGTTTCCACTCTTGATGCTTGAGAATTTTAAATGTAGAAGATCATGGTGATCTGTATGTGATCGGGAACCTGATTGGTGGGGTTCCTCCTGAGGGATTGAAATTCTGAATTGCTTTGCTTGAGCTTTAGAAGAAATCTGACAATCATCACGTACCATTGTGTGAATATTTTATCTTTCACCAGTCTTTGCCATAAAAAGGAAATCTGCTTCTTACACTTTTCCCCCTTCTATGGCTCTGTTCGTACGACGTTTGATGTCAGTCAAACAACTTATAAAAATTGCATCAACAGATTGTTGACTTCTGTTGCGGGGCTAATGATTTTAGCTGCCTAATGGCAAAGAAGCTTGAAGAGACCGGAAAGAAGTGCTCTTACAAAAATTATGATGTTTTTCCACCAAAGGTAATTTGCGTGTTCTACCTCATTTCGTTAACTTTTATGTGTGAAGAATGTTTTCATTGTCTTTGCAGACAGTTCTGCAGCATGACTATTTTTCATTTCCTGGGGAATTTTGTAAGGATGGTTTTTTTTTTTGGTTACTCTTGTTTGTAATCTTGTATCCAGTGGTTGTTCACTTGTTTCACTAGGAGGAGGTTGAGGGCCGTAGAGCCTTTCTTTGTTCCTGTTCCAGGGTAGTAAAGAAGAGAATATATTGTGGAATGGAAATAGAGGGTTGCCATAGTTGGTGAGTATAGTATCCGAGGTTAGATTAGGTTGGCTATGAAATAATTGTACTGTCTCAAGCATCCATTTGTACAAGTCATCATGCAATTTGTTCCAATAAGCAGTGGTTTCATTCATGATCACATGCAATATGTATTTGTGATACGATAGAGTCAAACAGTGTGATGGCATAACTGATGCAAGTTTCTTATTTATTTCCTAATGGTTTAAAAAGCTCAAATCAGCTTTAGGATCCTATAATTTTTGGTTCTAGGATATACTAACAATTTTTGGAGGAGCTGTGGAACAAATGACACCTGCAAATCTGTGGCTGGCTATGTTTGAGAAGTTGTCAAATAGGTTTTGGTGGAAGCTTCTAAGAAGCCTTGGTAGTCAAAGAAGAGGTAAAAAATTTTAGGAAAAAAAAGTAGAAAGTAGAGGCTAGAGTTAAGAGTATTGGCATAAGAGCTAGAACTTAAAGAAATATAGGTTGGCAAAGAAAGAAGCTTGTAATGCAAGGTGGAGCACAAAGGAAAGCATTTCCAAATGCAAGACTTAAAACCCGACCAAAAGACAAATTTTGGATGGGAAAGTTCTAATATATTTGTGAAACAGGAATATTCGAGGTAAGAATTGGTTGATGAGTGTGTGAGCATTTGATGATAGAGTTGGAACGATGTATTTGTGGAAAAAAGTTTGGAGTGGCGCTAATGAGGTTTAGACCAGAGAACTTCGCTGAAGATGTTCTTGGCATACGAGAGGAAGGGTCCAATTGAACAGACTCATGGATATCTGAGACATATCTCCCACAAACATGGCCCTTCCTAGGCCTTGAACAAGGGACCATCTTTTAGTCTCGAGAAATCACAAATGTATACCATAAATCTTTCAAGTCTCACAAATTTTCTGATTCACAAGATCTATAGAGTGGCAAGCACAGAACATACTAATGTGACCAATTCACCTTGTAAAGCTAAGAGTGCAACTTTAAACATCTAAGGACATCAGACTGTGAGGAAGAGCGGGAAAGTGTTTAGAAAGACAGAGGAGATGTGTATGCTGTAGAGATTATCCATATTCGGTTTTATTATGCAACTGAAGGATGATACCCTTATATAAGTGATGCCAAGGGTATTACAGACCTTTAACAACACAACCAGACTCAAGCAGCATGCATCTTTATAAAATGCTCTTACAAAGCACACCGACACATGGCACATACTGCGGCCAAAGTTGGTGCACTTATTCTAGCAGTATAATAATTCACAACGAGAGGTCCGGAAAATCATTGTCAGACGAGAGGATGTCTGCAGGATTGTTCTCATCAGCATACATCCAGCATTTCCATCGGTTCATGTCTAAAGCAAAGCTGTAGCCTTTCTATGTTCAGAGAATGTGGAGATGCTTTGTTGTTGCTAGTGCTGGTTCTCTTTGAGGAGCATTGGATTCCCTGGCGGAATTGTCAGTCGTAGCCAACTGGCTATATTCTGGAGATCAAGGGGGAACCGTAATTCCATGGGTTCTGAGGAAGTGGTCCACCCCAAGGGTCCTGGGAAGATGGCTGTTATTGAGGAGGCTGCAGAGGTTGAGGTGGATGTACAGGCTGAGGAGGGTTATTTGCATAAAACTCTGATAAGACTTGTTGCATCTCTAGTTGGTTCATATGCCTGCCCATAATAATCCCATGTACTTTGTTTGGGAATGCATTAGGCCAGATTTCTTTAGGAACAGTGTGGTTCCTTTTGCATAATTTCGTCTGAATTTCTCTGTATTCAGAGTTGATATTCGCAATGCTGCATCCATATGACCTGTACACCGTCGCAGAGGAGGATGAAGTGTTGAAGTACTCAAGCTTCAGAGTGCGAGAAGCAATGAGTCTTCCAGATAGTGAAAAAAAATCCCATGACCTGCTTAGCAGGACATGTAGATTCAGGAGGACTTATGTAGCCTACCTACGTGCATTGTTATATCATTCTTTTGAAGTAATAGTTTTAAGTGTGGAGTAGACACGCTGTCAATTTTTTGTTTAAGAAAATTAGTACCAAATTTGGTAAGAAATTGCTAAATTGTGGTTTGGAATGCGGTTGAAAGCTTAGCCAACCTGTCAACCATGAAATATGGAGGAGGAATAGGCTGTCCATCGCCATAAAGGAGGACATGAGCAAGTTGTTGTGAGTTGGCCACAGTTACCTGCTTTCTCAGCCTCATTCCCATTCCTCCCACTTTGGTCTCACCACTTTGGTTAGGCTGGAGCCTTGAATCTGAAGTAATGACAATTTTGCAGGATGTTGTTGCTTTTGAAGCTTTTATGAGAAAACTTGAGCACGCCAACATAATTTGAGTACCTTTACTAGTGACCCATCCACTTATTAGAGGATGAAGCCTCATTTACGTTGAGGCACACACAACTGTCAAAAAGTTGGATGATATGGAACTATAGTCTATGTCTGTTAAATGCAATTTGCCTGTGGTTTAGAAAATAGGTTTATTTTTCACGTCCGTCATTTTTTTTTCCCCACTTGCAATCTGTTAGGGTCTTTCCAGGCTGTGGCCAGTGGTAACCCATTTTATATGCTTTAGCATTTGCCTTGAGCAATTCAGTTTTCAGTGAATGCCATGCAGAAACATAATTGGTCCAGTTGGCATTTGCTGGTAATGCTGGTGTTGCTATGATCTCTGTGAAATTTACTTGGTATTGAACCTGGACTTGCCTTTGTGTAAGGCTGGTTTTATATAGTTTCTCCTCCTTTTAATTGCAGAATAACTTCAACTTTGAACTAAGGGACTGGACGACTGTCCAACGAAAAGAGCTACCTTCTGGGTCGAAATTGGTAAGAGGCAGAGTTTTGCTTTACCTCTCTGCATTTTAGTTGGGGTATTGGCCCTTTCACTCTCCTCTCTCCCTCCCTCTCTCTCTGAACATATCCGTACGTCGTTGAATGTTTTATCATTCTATTATGTTTCTTCCTGAGTAGATCATGGGGCTAAATCCTCCTTTTGGAGTTAAAGCTGCTTTGGCGAACAAGTTTATTGATAAAGCTCTTGAATTCAAACCAAAGCTCCTTATTCTGATTGCTCCATCAGAAACTGAAAGGTAACAACCTTACTTTGAGCACTCTCTTTTGCCTCTGCAAATACTTAAATCTAATGGTGCGTTGCAGATTAGATGAGAAAAAGTTTCGCTATGATCTGGTGTGGGAAGACGATCGATTCTTGTCTGGAAAGGTGAAATGGGATGTTCTGCTCATCCTTCTGATCATATGTTTGCATCTGATGGATTAATTATAACTTTTCCATTTTCAGTCATTTTATTTGCCAGGGTCTGTTGATGTGAAGGATAAACAAATTGAACAGTGGAACAATAAGCCACCATTGCTGTATCTGTGGAGCCGTCGAGATTGGTCTGCAAAGCACAAGACCATAGCCCAAGAGCAGGGTCACTTGCCGATGGAGAGTGAGAGGCCGCGGTCAAACGATGACTGCAATGGATCACCGGATTTTCATTATCCGAAAGATGACCGGAGCCTTTGCGTTGTTACTCCGTCACTTACAAGTAATACCTCCATGCCAACGGGTAGGCCTGAAGAAACCAAAGACAGAGTCGATATGGCTGAAGGTCAAAAAGGGCGTTTTTCTCGAAATGACAGCGGGAGAGAAAGCAGGGAGAGCCGGTCTACTGGGACGTCTGCGGGGAGGGCCAATGGTATAGGAACAAGTGGAAGAGAAATTCATGAGAAGTCACCTGCAAAGGAAACACCTCATCATCCCTCGCTTATGATGACAGAGGGGAAGTTGTCATTCAATGATCGGTCCACTAAGCAAAAGGTCCATGGTAGCAGAACATGTGGAAGAGAAATTGATAAGAAGGATCTACCTCGTTATCCCTCTCCCAATTTGACAAATGGGGAGTCTTCATTCAATGATCGGTCCTCTAGGGAAAAGGCAGGTGGTAGAGGAACACGTGGAAGAGAAATTGATGAGGAGCCACCTGCAAAGGTAAGCTCTCGTCATCCCTCACCCAAGTCGTTAGTCAATGACCGATCCTCAAGATCACGTGAAGTTCCTTTTGAGAATGATGTTAGCGGCATGAATTATCAAAACGCTGACCCAAGCATGTCTATGTCACGAGCTGAGCACTTTTATGGTGGGCGAGAATCCACTCGCTCTGATGATGCCAGCAGGATGTATGGACCGAGCAACAGTAAATATTATTCAACTGAGAGATGGTCAACTGGTGGTGGTCCTCCTACCAATTATGGGCCTCAGAACTTAGAGTATGCGGCTTATATGAGGGACACTGATAATTACAAGCCCAGTTTCTCTGAACCCGGAGACAGATACTGGAGGGACCTGGAGATGCGTTCGCAGGTCCGTCTTTATGGTCAGCAAGATCCAACTGTATCTCAAAGAAATTACATGGCAGGTAATGATTCTGTGTTCAGCCGGTCGGGGCCCGTGACATCTACCTATGGACTTCTAGGTTCCGAATCATCCCAGCGAGCGAACATGTCTACGATGCAACGATATGCTCCCCGTTTGGATGAACTGAATCCAACGAGATTGAACAATGCGAGGCCTGAAGCACCCGCGATTCGTGGAAATGGGTATCTTGATCTTAACAGGAGACCGCAATTTGGATACCCAGGCGATTCTTTTGGCTTTGCTACTGGTCCTCGTAGGCCGTACTCTCAGAATTCTACTCAGAATTCTAATGGCTGGATTTATGAATAGGGTGCTTGGATGTTTCCTTCCCGTTCTCCTCTTTCTAGATGTTTTGACAATGTTTCAGACGGTTAAGTGTGTGTACTGTATTGTTCATATTCTCAACGTCAACGGCGATGTAGATAACTTGGCATGGTTCTGATATTTGATGTTTTGCCTATACTCGTGAGATGAGGCAATTTTTTTATTTTGTCTCAATCCAGATCACAGGGGCGTCGGGTCGAATCATTTGGTCCTTGTGCTTCGACCCGATCTCCATCCACGTCAAGGATCAAAGCGGGTAAGATGCACTCATTTAATATCTCATCGCCTGGTCGCAACTGGCGTCCCCTGTGGTGGTTGGCTGAGCGGAGGTGGTACTTAAGAAGGCCGACACAGAGATGCCCTCCTGTCCTATTAAAAAAAAAAAAAATGAAAAAGAAAAAGAAGCGTTGATCCATGTTTTATATTTGATCTAATAAGGCCCGCCGAATTCAATAGTCGTAATTCTGGCTGCGCTAGCAGTTGGCGCACTCCTTTTCGGCTCGTCCACTTGCACACCGTACCATGTCAACCTGGAGAAACCTGGCCCCATTTCTCGATCCTAACATAAAGACTCGAAGAGAGAATTCAAGAACACCAGCCGAAACGAAAATCCCAATTTCTTCATCGACAACGAGCCAACCCGGCAACCGTCAGCCCTATCGCCAACGACCTCCGAAAGAAGAAATGAACGAAGCAGCAGAAGAAGAGCTCAAGAACTTCGTCCAGGTATGGATCGCCGCCCTCGCCGCCCTCGCCGCCCTCGCCTACTCCTACTTCGCCTCCTCCGCCGTCCCGCGCGGCGCCCCCCGCCTCCTCTCCCTCCTCCCCGCCGTCGTCCTCCTCTCCCTCCTCCCCCTCCGCCTCTCCTCCTTCCACCTCGGCGGCCCCACCGCCTTCTTCCTCGTCTGGCTCGCCAACTCCAAGCTCCTCCTCCTCTCCTTCCACCTCGGCCCCCTCGCCGACGCCTCCAACCTCCTCCATTTCCTCTCCCTCGCCTCCCTCCCCGTCAAAGTCAAACCCCCGCGCGAAGACGAGAAAGTCTCCCGAGAGTCCCCGAGATCCGCCCTCGCTTCCGTCCGGCTCGCGATCAAGGTTTTGGTTCTGGTCTCGGTTCTCCACGCCTACGAGTACCGGCCTCGGTTGCACGAGTACGCGATCCTCGCGCTCTACTGCGTCCACATGTACCTGGAACTGGAGCTCGTCCTCGCGATCTGCGCGGTCCCGGCCAGCGCCGCCCTGGGGCTCGACCTCGAGCGGCAGTTCGACGAGCCCTACCTCGCGACCTCGCTGCAGGACTTCTGGGGCCGGCGGTGGAACCTCATGGTCAGCAGCATACTCCGCTCCACCGTGTACGACCCCGTGCGGCGCCGCCTCGCGCCACTCGTCGGGGCGCGGCGGGCCTCCCTCCCGGCGACTGTCGCGGCGTTCGCCGTCTCCGGGTTGATGCACGAGGCGATCTACTACTACATCACGCGGGCGAGGCCCACGGGGGAGGTGACGTGGTTCTTCGTGCTGCACGGGATCTGCGTGGCCGCGGAGGTGGCGGCGAAGAGATGGGCGGGCGGGAGGTGGAGGATGCACAGGGCGGCGTCGGGGGTGTTGACGTTGGCGTTCCTGGCGGCGACGGGGGTGCGGTGGTTTTTCCCGCAGTTGACCAGGAATGGCGTGGACGAGAAAGTTATAGGGGAATGCTACGCTATTTTTGACTTTGTGAAGGACAAATTAACCCAAGTCGTTTTCCATATGAGAAGCGTGTCCGGCTGAGTTTTTCAATTTTCGGAGGTTACAATTTCTCTTTTTAAGTTAATTTGGTTTTTATTTGCCACAGGATTGATTATGTATCATTTTTTTTTTCTAAAACATGGCAAGAGATAAAAGTGTCAAGATACACCATACTCATTAATATTTTCCTTATGCAAGAAAATATTGCTTATAGTCTAATTCTGGCATGGTATAATCAAAGTCCACTCACCGGACGATATGTGTTGCTCGGTGCTATTATGGAATGAGACTCTCTTTAGAAAATAGAGAAATTTGGTTCTCTCTCCTACTAGCCCACTAAAGAACCCTTGTTTATCGATAAAATATTGTCGCAACTTTGATTTCAACATGGCATAATCAGAGTCTACTCGCCAATTCTCCTATTTTGCAGGATTTACCACGTGGCCGATAACCACCATTGTAGTTGTCAGCCATACCGAGCGTCACGTCAACGACAATCCCCCATCCCCACCCCAACTTGCCGTGTTGACGTCCATTGCTCTTAGGCGGGATTGAAAGCACTCTCTCATATGTCCATCTCCTCCATGGTTGTGGTGCTTGAGGATCCAGTGTTGTTGAGCTTGTCATCGCCAACGGCAACTAGCCTTCAGGTCTAGTGGTCATGCCTCCAGATCTGGAGGCCCCTTCACCACCATGATGCCGGAGGGGCAGCCCTGTTGTGGTGGCGATGAAGGTGGCCTGACTGGTTGGGGTCGTCATTGGTTGGTGGCTATTATTGGAGAGGGTTTGCATTTGTGTTGGGGTTTGTATGGAGGGTCAATCCGATGTGGGGAGGGTTAAGAAAAATTGAATACGCTAGTGTGATCAACAAGAAAGCAAATGTATCCGATATATAGGATGGCGGATCTACACCCTAATCATAAAAGTGGTTCCTAGTTTGCCTACTTTAACTTCAATATTATTTAGTCCAAGTCCAACAGAGGATCCAATAATTAGCAACTCGCTTTTACTTCGATTACATTTGCCCATTTGTGCGCAATTGTTCCTGTTTTTAGGATTATTATATGATGAAGATTTATTTCGATTATATAACGATGTTCTCCTATGTGTGTCATGATTTGATTAAAGATTTCAATGACTTTCGTGACAATCAAATGGAATCACAAATTTTACGACACATCCGCTGAAAATTCCAAGTGCATCCTTAGCACAACATTCTCCTCTCCTTAAGCCAATTTCCCCATGCCAAGTCGTACGAATGCTCGTGTTTTCTTTCGACCAGAGGAGCGTGTCCGAAGAATCGGTGTCCGTCCGGCCATTCGAACTCTCCGGAGAGCCCAAGCCCAAACAGACACGCCCCCTAACTCTTTTATGGGCCATTTTCTTGATCTGGCCCGTGCAAGCTTTTCATTCCCCAGAGGCATCCCGATCTCTTTGTCCGAGCTTGGATTCTGCATCTGCAAATCTGCATCTGCCGGGTGATCCTCCGATCGCCAACCGGAGCTTTTGAAATCCGAGTAAGAATCCCACAGTCCCTCGCTCGTTTCTCGATTCGTTTCTTCAGCTAAATCTTCGGCTCCCGGCGAAACGGAAGGCATTGAGCTCAGATCCGATTTGTTTCTGGTGCAGAGGTTTTCCCCCTCTTCATCGCGATCGAAATCGAGCGAAAAACCATGGGATTCGTCGTCACGAGCCTAGTTTTTACGGTGATTGGGATTCTCGCATCGCTCTGTACCAGAGTTTTCTGCAACAGGGGGCCATCCACGAATTTGTATGTATCCTCTTCCCTTCACAAGTAGCGTCTGTTCTCATCGAGTCTGGTAGGATCTAATTGGTTGCATTTGATATTCGGTGCGTGCAATGTGCATCGCCTAGCTAATTTCGTCCTGTCGCTTCACGAATCGCCGGGGCAAGTCCATTATCATTATCTAATACCAATTGTTAGCCGTCCATGACTAACTTTTGAATCGTTCAATCGGAATGGTAAATAGAATTGTGGGCAAATGGTGATATTTTTTGGGATGGCTTGCTGAAAACAAATAAAGAAGGCTTCCTGACTGCATGCATTCATTTCCAACATTGGAAAAATGGCTCCTTTTACCGATCTGTTTTTGGGTCTAGCCGCTTTATTTTGCTGTTGTCTCTTTGAATTTGGTTTTCTTGTCATTGTGGCTGCCACAACGGTTAATGTGGCGATACCAATTGGCTGCTCAGCGTGTGTGCTTTTGTTTGATTTCACGGCTGTTCCGTTCATAATGAGAACGCTATGCCTTGCACTTCTGAGTTTTTTGAATGCTTCAAGAGCGGCACCATGCAACTTTTAGTGCCTGCTGTTACCTTTTCTGTGCTAGTTGGGGTTTTCCTGTCAATGTACCCATGATTGATGTCTTGATGCTGTTATGAGTATTCCTTCTCGGATTCCTAAATATAGCCTCCTATCAAATTTGACATTGAATTTGTTATTGCAGGTTGCTCGTCACATTGGTTATTACGGCTACAGTCTGCTGTTGGATGATGTAAGTATTGTTTTGATCTGCAGATCACTTTAGTCTTTCTTTACATTTCATTGACAATGAAATATTTAAATTTCCTTTGCATACTCTGTCTGAATGTGCGTTATCCTCGGCATTTATGTAGATTTTAAGCACCAAATGAGAGTGTGAAACTTACACGATGGAATGTTGGTGTTGCTGACTCAATTTGATTATATGTACTTCTGTCAATGGATTTGCGGGATCTTAGTCCAGATCTGTGCTGGTTTCTTCCATTGCCCCTGATTTGTGAAAAAAAGAAGAAGCTTGTGCAAGGGCTTTTTTATTTTTATTTTTTATGTGAGAAACGTCCCATTTGTCAAAGAAAACATATCAATTGCTATAGTTTATCGCTGGATAGTGTTGTTTGTTTTTCACCCAAGTTTTATTTCATAATATGTGACGCCTATCTTCTTCTTTTTTGGGGCAAAATGGATTAAGTGAACTAATTACTTTTGCACCTTGACTCTGTCCTGCTTATTTGCTGGAATATCCCAAGTCCCATTGTTGATTTTGAATGATTTCTTGAGATGCATAAAAATTAAATTGAAGAGAGCTCTTTCCTGCAAAGAATCATTAGCATAGGTTGTTGATGTCAAATGTGTGAATTGTAGTATCTAGTAGATATATGTATATGTAGATCACCACTAAGGTAGTGCATGTTGATGCTGTCAAAGAGGAAAATGGATATCTGGCCATGTATTTGCATCCATATGTTCTGTTTTCATCATTTATCATGCTTATAGTCTTCATCTGTTTTGTAGGTGGGCAATTGTATATCTTGCACAGATGAAACCTCTCATTGTCCCAATTCTGAGTGAGGGGGAATGAAGTGCTTCCCGCTTGACTAGTGTTGTAGGTGATGCACTGGCTATTGTATCACATATTTTTTAGGCACAAGGACCATTCAATATTTTCTTGGACGAGTATGTAGATAATGTTGGCAGATCCACCTTTGAGTTCACATGGATTGACTGCCTTAATATCTCAGCCTTGATTTGTTTATATGCTCATATGATACTGGTGCAACTTTACCATTATGTAAGAAGAATAAATACAGATGTTATACCGATAACAACGCCAAAGCGTTATGTCCCTTTTGCTCCCATAGAGGCATGTCGTACTTCATTATATTTTCTTTTTGGAGCTTCTTACTACCTCTGCGATGGTTGGCTATCGAAATGTTGATGCATAGGGTGCTCCTACTGGCTACGGTATTTATACTGCCTCTCTCACGGAACCATTAGTGGATGTTGCTGCTCATACGGATCCCAGTCGGCAAGCAGTTAGCAGCCTGGCAACATGATTATCATGTAACCATCGCGGTGATGCGGCTCTATAGAGATTCGACAAAAAGAAATGACTCAGCTACATGTCATTACAAATGCAATGGAACGAAAACTGGACTTTATACTCCGTTGCATGTTCTTCGCGCAGGATCAGTTTGTTCTAAAGTTCAAAGACAAATCAACCCACTTTCTTTGGTCCCATGCTGTCTGATTGATGTAGAGGAGACACACGGTCGATACGACTTGCGCGGCAACGAACTTCCCAAGAACCAAACGGTCGCAGCGACAACGCGGCTAACCGCATCAACCTACGTAATCACGAAATATGGGAAGAACAACGGTGATGACGTGGCATCTGGGTCCCACTCAAATCTTCTTCCCTTCGCGCTCTCACTTCCCATATATCCACATCCGCTCCGCTCCTAATGGAACGAGAAAAAAAAAAAAAAAGGAGAAAAATCGAAAAGGAAAAAGGAAATAATTCGCTAAAACCCTAAAACCTCCCTCGAGCTCTCCTGTGCAGGAGGGGAGAGAGAGTGAGAAAAGATGGCGTCTTCAATCCATCTGACCAATCTCAAAGACCTAATCTCGCCATCCCTCCGCCCCACCCCCTTCTCGCACTCCATTTCGAGGACGCGTCTCCGCTCCAGCGTCGGCAAGAGGGGGTCGCCATGGCGGCGGAACCGCGCGACTTCGAGCGGAAGCGGCGCGAGCTGCTCCTTCGTGCCCATGGAGTCGGCCAAGATAAAGGTGGTCGGAGTCGGCGGCGGCGGCAACAATGCCGTCAATCGCATGATCGGGAGTGGTCTGCAGGTGAGCCCTCGCCCTCCTCCTTGCGGTTTCGTGGTTTTTGTTGGGAGGTTTAGCTGGTACTCTTGCTTCTCCTAGCAATTTCTCGCGGTTTCCCTTCATAGTCGTCGCTTGTGGCCGCATTTGCTGTTCTACTTCTTTCTCTTAGCGATGGTTCCCTACAGCATTTATGGGTTGGTCTTGCTTTTGTTTAATCTTATTGGTTTGCGGTCATATATGGAATGCCTAGATCAAGGCTCATGCTTTTATTAGCTGTTCCTTACCTTGCGATGACCTCCTCTTGACTCAAGTTGTGGAAGTAGCACTGAAGTTCGTGTTTGTTCTGCTGCTGGGATGCAGAGTGTCGACTTTTATGCCATAAATACGGATTCTCAGGCTTTACTACAGTCTGCAGCAGAGTACCCGCTACAGATTGGAGAGCTCTTGACTCGTGGATTAGGTCTGCTTCTGTCCCTTTCAACCTGAAGAATTCGTTTGCAGGTTTTACTGTCCTTTTCCCGTGACATATAACATGCATTCTTTTGGTAATTTGTATGGATGTGTTCTTCTACATATAATGCAGAGGCAGCACTAATAGATACTAAAACGTACAGCTATGATTACATCATGATCTGGGCATGACATGGGGTTGGTGAATTAAATAGTATCACATACGTAACGATCTTGAGGGACTGTTGGTTTTCTGATTGAATTCCATGGTAGAGCTGCAGGTACAGGAGGAAACCCATCTTTGGGAGAGCAGGCAGCAGAGGAATCAAAGGAAGCCATAGCCAATGCTCTTAAAGGGTCAGATCTTGTGTTCATAACAGCCGGTATGGGTGGGGGAACTGGATCTGGCGCTGCTCCAGTTGTTGCCCAAATATCCAAGGAGGCTGGTTATCTCACTGTTGGGGTGGTCACCTATCCTTTCAGCTTTGAAGGACGTAAAAGATCTCTGCAGGTTTGTCTTGCTGTTCTGTCCACGAATGACGAAGAAGTTCTTTCTTTTTTTGTCACCAGAGACATACGTGATCAGTTGATCAATGACAGTTTTGATTTGGTTATTTAGTTATTGTATGGAGTATAATGAAGAATAGAAGGAAATGTGGGATGAGAAGAGAGGGGGCCTTCCTCTTCTTGTCTGTGTCTTTCTTGATTGAAGATATTTCAATTTATAACTAAGGAATTAACAAAATCTTTTAATAGAGAAATGCCTGGGGAAACTGTATGTGCTACTCTTTGGATCTGATTTCTGGAAGATTGCCAAAAACCATTTTATCTCCATGGTTAATAGATGCAACAATGGTAGCCAAATCCATAGCACACCTTTGAGCTATAGTAGACTTACAGCTAACAAGTTCTTTGTTTTGTGAAAGATTCTGTTATGGATAAAGTATCTGGGTCTTTTTGTGGTAACCTTGTCACAAACATTGTTGATTTTTGAGTCCCAATTTTTGGAGAGCTGTATGTCATTAAAGGCCGGGTTTGCTTCTCAGCTGATAAGTCTCTTGTTCCTTTTTCCAGGCATTAGAGGCTATTGAGAAGTTGCAAAAGAATGTGGACACACTAATAGTGATTCCAAATGATCGTTTGCTTGACATTGCTGATGAGCAGACACCCCTGCAGGATGCTTTTCTCTCGCTGATGATGTCTTACGCCAAGGGGTCCAAGGAATTTCTGATATAATAACAGTGAGTGTTTCAATAAAAAATTAGTCATCATGATAATGAGCAGCCAGTTGAATCGGTAATTATTATCACAGGACATCTGATTGTGATACACTGAAGTTAGCTTCAAATAGCCTATACTTATTTCAGATGGGTCATGAACATCTAGTAGCCCACAAGGGTTTCATCATACTTTTAGAACAGTGTTTCTTGCCCGCTGAAGATTAGGATGGCAGTGTTGCTATCAGGTGGTAGGCCACAGGCATTGGTTATTGTGGCCTATGTTTTTCATGACATGTTATGAGCATAAATGGTTGATCGTGTGTTTTACATACTCATCACTGATGAGGATTGCTAAGTTATTACATACATTGGGTTCTTCTTATACATCTAAAGAGGGTATGAAATGTTGTGTGAATCTGCTTGGAGAGATGAGTGTATTCAAACTTTTCCCATGCTTCCATGTGCAGATACCTGGACTTGTAAATGTGGATTTTGCGGATGTGAAGGCAGTCATGAAGGACTCTGGAACTGCAATGCTTGGTGTAGGGGTTTCCTCCAGCAAAAATCGTGCAGAAGAAGCAGCCGAACAAGCTACATTGGCTCCTTTGATTGGATCATCAATTCAATCAGCTACTGGAATCGTCTATAATATCACCGGAGGGAAGGATATAACCTTGCAGGAAGTAAACAGAGTTTCTCAGGTATGAGTTTACAGACCTCAAATTGCTCAAAGCGATTCACTCCAGTGCATTTCTTACGTTATAATGTTGCTAACAAAACCACCTTATTCACTGTATTTCGTGTAGCAAAAAATTTTAGCCTTGAAAAAACTGGAAAATATCCTTACTCCATTAAAGTATTTGTTTTTTGTTACTTAGAAAAAGTAATCCATCAAATGCTCCCTTGAATGATTTAACTTATATATTTTGAGGTTGACTAGTGAAATTTTATGAATGAAATACCTGTTCTCGAAGATTTTGCAGAATCATTCCTTTTGCTCCCGTAAACGGATGACTGGCAGTTTGGAGTCTGAACAGTATATATGTTTCTTTAAAAGAATTGAAAAAACAATAATTTCAAATGCCCTCGTGAATTTTTGGTTAGATGACACTTCTCACCCTTTGGAATGAAATTTGCAGTTTTGCATTCTAAGGTTTCTAAGGTTCTAGACTACACAATTCTTACTGCTAAAGAATATGTTTTATGTTTTTACTCCGATTAAGCCATGGGGAAGTAGGGTCCAGACGAGAAAAATCATTGGATTGAGGCAGTCTGATTATTTACATTGTCATTATGTTGATGGATACTTTTCAAGTAGTCTCCCTTGCATCATCTGAACATGGATAACAGATTGCGGTCAAGGGTGGGTAGGTTATAAATTAGAGGATGCAAAGTGTATTTCAAAATGAGAGTCCAAAGCTTTCTCTCCTACTTCCCTCAAATTATGGAATTGCACTCATTTGGGCTCATACTTGATAGTCAAGTGGTGATTTGCAAATTAAATTGTTGTTGGGTATTGATGCTTATGTTTGTATACATTTTTCAGGTGGTGACAAGTTTGGCTGATCCTTCTGCAAACATCATATTTGGTGCCGTTGTCGACGACCGCTATAATGGTGAGATTCACGTGACAATCATTGCAACAGGCTTCTCGCAATCTTTCCAGAAGACGCTCCTCACCGACCCCAAGGCTTCCAAACTAATCGACAAAGTAGCAGCTCAGGAAAACAAGGGCATGCCTCTGCCTCTCAAGACTTCCCCCTCTCCTTCCCCTGTTAATTCCAAGTCTTCCTCGCGAAGGCTCTTCTTCTGATTAGAGTAATCTTCACAATTTTATTTTAATTTTTTTTAATTTTAAGTTTTGTGTAATGTTGTGAAGCGCAATTGTGTTGCCATTCGAGTTTGCACAGTCCTGTACTTCATTGTTCATTCATCTAATGGTTCCCTTCAAGTTTACAAATGGAACAAATCTCAAAGTCTCGGGAAGGTCCCATATGGACGTGTGATGGAGAGGCGATTATTGAAAGGCCATACCACTACAAGAAACTACTTAAATTAATTCTAACTTTGTATTGCTGATTAATAGAGCGGGTATGGTTTTGAAATTGCCAAATCCACAGCGCACCGTCGTGGTCAAGTCCTGTTCGTCTAATCCCGTTTCAGCTTACGCTTCCTGATAAGCTGGTGATGTTTTCAATAAAATGATTGAGGAAAAAATTCATGCTCGCGAGTCCACCTGCTGAAATCGTCAAGCTGGAGAGATGACATGCAAGATCGCACGCGTCGACTATTTAAAGACAATCTGATGGTCAACCAAAACGGGAGAGAAAAGAGATGAGGATGAGAATGATCATATATAGCTTATGTCTAAAATGGGTCACGCGAGAAATTAAAGCTAAAATGGGTTGTCGATGGCATAAGATGGCTAAAGATTCGGGTCAAGTAGTTAATGACAGGATAAGTGGGAACAGAAAATCCCCGAAGAGAAAATCACATGTTTACTATGCTCGCAAACGAATTCGATTAACAGGAGCCACTCGTCACGGTTATTATTAACATCTTATATAGCCAACATAACAAAACATGAGAAATATATTGCTATCATGGCAGAAATTTATAGCCAAGACCACAGAAAGACAAATGGGCAGGTCATCGTGTTCACTGTGGTTAGTGTTACAGGAACTTGATTACCAAGTAAATGGCGACCACCAAAATCACGATCGCAATAACTGCTAAAAGCATGCTCATGCAGGTGCAGCTGCCCTTCATGCGCTTGTTCAGTATAGCCAAGTTCTTCTGCACCCTCTGTACTCAAAAGAAATGACAAACGTTAGAAGCGTGTTAATACAAATTTCCCTAAATAGACACTGGGAGTCGAGATCAAAAGCAATGTCTGTTACCATGCATCCATGCACAGCGCATGCGCGCACAACAAAACAAAAGCAGAAGGTTTCTGGGTCAATTCATATAAGATTCTTATCCTTACAAGTCTATTATTTAGCTTAACCAAAATCCATAGCTGCACTAGCTCATAGGCTGGCATTTTAATAGGCATTTTTTTAAACATTCCCCAACAAATCCGTGCAATGCCTCTCAAAAAGGAAATAAATACAAATTTTTTATGCGTATGCGATTCGTCTACAAGGGATCGGGAAGGAAATTACCCGTAGACGGTTGTCTGTGACATCCACATGCTGGTCCAAACTATCCTGCAAAATCAGAGAACAAGAAGCAGCAACTATATACCGTCAAATGCTAGGCAATGCAGCTTCCTATACTGAAAAATATATATAGGAATCTTTATCCACATGCTGAAACCCATGGAGTAAGAAATTCAGCAGAAATTACATACAATTAGTCTTGTATGCAAGTCCAGTTCTTCGTTAACTGCCAAGGCAATATGTTTTGTACTTATCACCGTCTCCTCAAGCTTTTCAAGACCTTCATCTTGCTCTGATTTAAAGGAAGTTCACAGACAAAGACTTCACTTCTTCAGCAGATAGACAAAGCATGTATAATATAATGGTAATTATTGAGAAAAAGGTCCGGAAGTAGCAATTTGCCTTTCATAATTTGACGCTGAAGACCAACAACGCCTTGATTGTCCAAACCGACAGTTCTGCTCATCACATCAGCTGGTTTTGCATCTGGACCTAACAAACTATCTCTAATTCGAGAGTTTGACATGTTCAGCGCGGAAGCCATCTGGTCCTTTCTTGTTCTCAAGCTAGAAAGCATGTCTCGGCGCCTATTCATCTCTTTTTCAGATCTAGACAGAAGAAATATCTGTTATTGGAAAATATAACAATAAGAGCACAGCATAGGTCCCGAGACCTGTGAAAACAACTCCCAGACAGGTAATGATCCAATCGACCACTCCATAAAACCTATAACTACAGGCTTGAGACAGTAAAAAGTTCCATGAGGTCAAATCGAAGGGAGAGAGCTCAAAATAAAAAGTTCAATGACAGAAACGGCACACGGCGCAAGCCTATTGTACGACAGTTCTCTAGTAAAACCATTCACTACAAGTGGGATGAAAGATCTACACAATCTTAGAAAAGACATCTCATTTTCTAATGTTCAAATTCAAAAAGTACTTTTCCTTTTATTAGTCAAGGGGATTGAGTTTTCACAGGCCTTAGCCGCCTTAAACTTGTAGACTAAATCGTCATATGTCAGTAAGAACTGTATATGCAAACAAAATGAGAAGAAAAAGGTCCTGCTCTCCAGACTATTGACATCATGATTTAAATGGAAAAAACCAGTACAGCATCCATAAAACAGGGGTACAAGCTCAGCATTCCAGCATCAAGCCCTCCGACACGCATAAAGAGAGAACTCAGAGAACAAATAGTCGGCGTAAAGTTAAATCCAAACCCAGATATGCACCACCCCATCTGCATCTATGCCACTTACATAGGCCGATTGCCAGGCATCTTCGTTAGGACAGACTGCAAGCTATCCAACCTAGTGCCCAGAATCGTTATTTTCCTCCGTATGGAAGACGCGTGACGCTGGTTTTCCGGCCCCGACGAAACCAATTTATCATGCTCGGAGATCATGCCACCGATATCATCAGCCAACTTAGCCGCTTCATTATATTCCTTCATCCATGAGTCTGCAGAATAAGCCATTTGCCTGAAGAACAACAAGGATCAATCAGATAATCCGGCGCATCCGGGAAGAGCATCAATCCAAAACCCACACGTTCCTCTCTTAGGGTTAAAGAGACGGCAAGAACAATCAATGGGACTAACCCAAACCTACGGGGTTTCTCAATCCGATCAAAGCGCTACGCGAGATCGAACGTAATCGACGCAATTGGGACAAAAGGAGCGGAAGAAATTGCACGAGGCGCGTGGGGAAAAACCGCCGCGGTCCCCAGCTGAAAATCAGGCGGATGATCGGAGACAATTCGGCGGTAATAAGGAGGACCAAAAAAGGAAAAAACGATACCTTCGATTGCAGCTTCAAGAATCCTCTGCCTGATCTTGACAAGAATGAGAGAGAACGATGATGATATTGAGAAATCAAGATGAAGGATTTGACGCACGAAGCCACCGTCCGCCGGCAACCTTCCTTTTTGTCTTGACCCCGTCGTCGTCGTCGTCCGCGTCGCTCCAATTATGGAGTACCCGACGAGTCAGGACTCTTTACCCCACACCGCGACGTCGTTTGACAGCTCAATTAACAAAAAATTGCTCCTCTTGATTTTTTTTTTCCTTTTCCTTTTTGACCCTTACCGAATTGTCATTTTCATCCCCACCCCTCCCCAAAAAATGCTCACCAATTTTTATTTTTTAACCCCTATTATAATCCACGCCACTCAACGACGCATCCAGTCGTTTTGTCATCATTCTTCTTCGTTGCGTTCCACCCCCCCCACGAGTCGTTGAGCGCCCTTTCACCCGGCTTCAATCGCTCCGTGAAAGTTCAGTGAAGCTTCATCGAAACTTCCTGGAGCTCCATGAACAGAGAAGACTCCTTTTGATATGTTCCATTTATAAAAAAAATGATTATTCATGTCACTCTGTTAATGAGATTATTATATCGTTATTTGAATTGAAAATCTTGTGTGAATTATTTACGCATGATATAGCCTCTTTGTCTGTTATTGTTATTTGAACTTACCAAATTAAATCAAAGTTTATTGTCCATTTGTGTTAAGGAGATTAATAATTCGGTAACAACATTGTAGATTATGTCAAAATTTATTGTCCATTTGTGTAATTATCATATATTATACAGACTTTAATAGCTAAATAACAAAGGAATTAGCTAATAAATCTCGTAACCGTTTGCATGTGTTAAAGATAATTATTATTTACAAATTACGCTGCTTATTAGATTCTCTTAGTGTAGAGATTATTACTATAGTATATAATGGCATAAGGAAGTATGGTATTTGAAATTAATTAGCTAATTGTGTGCGCATGGATTTTAACGTCATATCATGCTTTCATATTTTCCAATTTTCTAAAACATTCTTATTTTACGAATCAAACGTCATTTTGAAAAAAGAAAAGAAAATTGGAATTTAAAAAGCAGTTTCATTTTTATTTCCAACCATTTTCTGATCCCAAATGGCCCCAAGGTTTTCTTGGAGTAGGGTCTTTTAATTTCGTACGCGAGGAAACTTCGGGCCTAAGAAATAGACTGACGAGGACAGAGGGAGGAGATAGGGTTTTTTTTTTTTTTTTTTTTTTAAGACGAAGAAGAAGAAGCAACACAGATGTCAAAGCGACGTCGTTTTGTGGAGTCAACAATCCATCCCTTCCCCTCTAGAACCCCAAATCAAAAACCTAAAATTAAACTCCAACTCCTGCAATCTCTCTCTCTCGGGCGGAGGATCAGCTATGGCGAACGAGCAAGAGCCGGCGAAGGCGCTGCTGCCGTACCTCCAACGGGCCGACGAGTTGCAGAAACACGAACCTGTCGTCGCTTACTATTGTACACCTCTCTCTCCCTCTCTCTCTCTCTCTCTGCATATAACCCTAGCTCTAGGAGTTCGCCATGTCTCCGTTTCCGCGATCGTTTCCGCGCGCTTACTCACGCCGGCTGCTTTGGTTTATACTGTTTATCCAGGTAGGCTGTATGCGATGGATCGCGGTTTGAGGATCCCGCAGGGCGAGCGGACTAAGACCACCAACGCCCTCCTCAATTCCCTCATAAAACAGCTCGAGAAGGTTTCGGTCATCGCTGCCTTATGCTAAAGCATCTACCGTTTCTTCTTCGTGGTTCGTGCGTGTGAATGTTCGCTAGATTTGACTATTAGTTTCGCGGCCGATGCACGAGCATACGTATGTTGCTTGTCTAAATGTCTGTGACGATGAGACGTGGATGCATCTCTTTAGGCTCCGGTCAACAGTTTTCTTGTTGCACTGCTGCTTACCCCAGTGTGGCCGGCAATTGCTCCATTAATATGTGGTCCTTTCGCAAATGTTCGCCTGAGATAGTTTAAAAGGAAACAATCCCTAATTCCACTATGTACATATCGAATTGCAAGCACGTACTGTTGGTTCTGAGGCTCCATGCAGATATTGCACCGGTTGCCTTGTCTCGATGTGCTAAAATGATTTTGGATCTGCTTTGATTGACTCAAAGAAAAGAAAAGGAAAAAGAGAGAGATTTAGCTACCTGTAATGCCCAAACATTTCACGTGCTTTCTGACATTTAGGAGTCTGGGAACAATGGGTGGTAGGTAGTTAGTATATTCAAAAGTTTAACGATCCCGAGACAAGCCAGCTTAAACAATCAGTTTCCCAACCGGTGGTTGTATATTTGGAAGGATTTCTGTGAATGTAATTGAGGCACTTTGTTGGTGTAAAAGTAGCACTCATGTCTACTCTTGGCCTTCACATGTGTTTTTCTGAGACTGTAGTTAGATCCATCCTAGTGGCCAATCATCTCTATTAAATGTGCAAAATTTTTAGTACGATGGCCATTTCAAATGAGCGTGACACATTTTCTATTGGCTGAATCAAATTGACTTTGTATTAGGCACGTGATGTAATGCTTTTGCTGTTAATCTGGCAAGTAAAATCAAAGTCATCGGATAGAGTGTTGCTAGAATTGGTATGAAGGTCATTGTTGCAAGATTTTGTTTATGCTGCCAATTCATATTGTATATGTCACAGCCATCGCATCAATTAGCCTTCTGTCAGTATGTCTTTGTCTTCTTTTTTTCTACTAGAGTTTCACTTTATGCATAGAGCATGTTCAACAGGTCATAGTTGTGAAGGAACAATCTTTAGAATATCGTATTTTATATCCAATATCCTGAACTAAGACAATAGGGTAGCGGTGCAAACTATCCACTGTTTTTATCGCCTTTTTCAATTGGCTTTCTTTTGGGGGGATGTCTTGATCCTTCTCATGCTTCGAGAGCTGTCACTGTGTTTATATATGTATTTATGTATGTATTTTTGTCCAGCTTCCTTAAATTTGACTGATCCTGGCACTGCTCTGTTCTCATTGCTAGCTATCTTGGTTTTTTAACAGGACAAAAAATCACTAACTCTGGGGCCAGAAGACAGTTTGCATCTGGAGGGTTTTGCCTTGAATGTGTTTGGGAAGGCAGACAAACAAGATCGTGCTGGGCGCGCTGATTTGTATGATTAATTGACTTCTCATTTTTGAATGTGATTATATTTTTAACTTAGTCTTTCTTCAAATTTTACCTTAATTTAGTTTCTCTATGCTTTTATTCTTTCAAATATTGAAAAGTATGACTCTTGCATGATCCTTCTTTATTTTTACAGCACCTCAAGTATTTTAAGAAATTTCTTTATTGATAGGAAACTGACATCTGATACATAGCATTTTGTATAGATCTTTTGCATGCCTTTATTTATAGTCTTTGAGGAAATCACAGTTTGAACAGAAGTAAAAAATGCTGATGCTGATCCTTTTTTTTTCTTTTTTCTTTTTTCTTTTAAGGCTAGTTGATTAACAGAATCTCCTTGAATTCTTGTTACAGGAATACTGCAAAAACATTTTATGCTGCTAGCATATTCTTTGAGATTCTCAGCCAATTTGGTCCTCTTCAGCCAGATGTAAGCTTTACAGTGTCTTATGGTGTTGGTTTGATTTTTTCTAGATCTGCGCCCCCCCCCCACCCAAAAAAAAATGCAACCTTTCAACATATATAAAGGCTGGGCCATTTTCTTGGCCAGCCTTAATGTTTTGATTTAGTTTTCAATTGCACATTCTTCATTTGACAAATATTAAGACAATCACGATGCATGATCTCCATTACGTTTTCTGGAAATGGTTATTGGATATGAAAAATATATTACTTGTATGGTATTGTCTGTAATTAGAGCAATTATAACTCGACATCTCCATTAAGATAAAATCAATTCATCAAATTGAAAATTCACTTATTTTTATAGTGCTGAAAAATAGGTTCAATTCCATAATTAATTGTCCCAAAAATTCTCTGCCCTCCAGCGTTAATTCATTATTCCAGTGGAATGCTTGAAACTCCGTGTTCTGGCTATCAAGTACTTAGATGTCAAATATTGATGGTAATTCTTTTGTGGCTTTAATTGACAGCTTGAACAAAAACAGAAGTATGCTGCATGGAAGGCAGCAGATATAAGGAAAGCCTTGAAAGAAGGAAGGAAGCCAGTACCTGGGCCGCCCTCTGGTGATGAAGAACTCTTTATGCCATCAAGTACACCGAGTGGTTCATATGTACGTTTCTTTTCTTCCTTTAATAGTTGCTAATGAATCTATTTATGCTGTTACACTCCTGAATTCTTCCATGAGATCTTGTTATTTCGTCCTGTGTCATTGGCTAGTTTAGTAATGCCATGAATCATACTATTTACATCCACCCAGATTTGTGATATGGTTTTAATCGGGAAGTGTACTTTGGTTTTTCCCACCCCCACCCCTTCTCCATCTCGTGTTGTTGATAGTTCCTTGTATGCAATTAGCTGTGTTTTGGGACAACATACCAGTAGTCAAGACTGTGTCACGTGAGGGGTAGACTTGTTTTGATTTGCCATTATGGTTGTGGTTCACATTCAAGCATTTATTGCGGTTGTTTGCAGATAATATGAATAGTAATTCCTTTAGGTCCTATTTGGTTAAAACCAATGTTGGCTTGAGCTATTTATGTTCTCCCAATGAATCTAGTGTTTGTAACAATAGGCATCGTTAAAATAAATTTTTTTTTTCCCCAAATGAACCACTCAACCATGCGGAGTCTACTGGATGGATTTCTAGAAGAATCTATAGATAGAAATATCTATACCCCTTGTTGGTCCTCAGTGATGGAGGCTAGGTTAGCCATGGCAATGCTAATAAGTTATAACCAAATCGTATAAAATTAAGTTTGATAATTACCAGACTTGTGATGTTTGGTAACACTTTGGAACCAAAATGTAATTTTTCTGGCTTTGAGTGTTTTGTTGTAAACGACCGTTGGTTTAAGCAAATTAATAAAACTAATAACACGTTCCTACCATATTAAAATTCTTCTTTATTAGAAGTCACCAAATCCACTCCCAATTCACGTGTATTTGTAAAGTTGCCTTTGTGTTGGGGGTTTACTCATCCGCGCATTCATTGCCATTCATTCCTGCACCCTCATGTAAACATGGTTGGTAAGCTCAATCAGAAGCGAAAAAAGGATTTAAATGTAGTAATAGAAGAGTACTTTTCACCCAAAGTTCCAATATCTAGTCCGTTTCATATAAGCGTCAGGAAAGAGAGTGGGATCTTATTCCCTTTGACTGGCTTCGCTTCACTCCTGTTAATCAAACAATGCCTTAGCAGTTTTGATTTTGAAATGCAAGGTTCAATATTGATCTCCTCTGTAGAGGCAGGCATTAGCTTTCTCTTCTGTTTTCTCTCTTTATTTCCCTTTTTTTCTTTCCTTTTTAATCCTCGAATATTTTCTTTTATGATTTTTGAAGCTAAACTGGGTTCTTCTGGTGCTAACACCTGTGATACTTCTTTTTCAATAAGTGGCAAAGTTCATTCTCATTAATTTAGTGGTCTGAAAAGCAAATGATCCAAAATTGGGTCTACATGCATTATTTTTGGACTCAGATTGTATTTGCTTGAGTTTTGGGTTTCTTTCTTTCCTCTTTTTCCCTGGTGTTATTTTTTATTTGTTTTGTGGGGGCAGGGTGGGGTTGGGAATTTCTGTTATTTTGCTGTGATGCTCACCCACATGGCTTCCTGTAGGATTAATTATGTAGTTTCCTTTGCAGGACCTGGGGCCTAGTGAATCTGCTTTCTCCAATGCTGGACCAGAAGTTGATTCATCACCTCTGGTCCATGAGAAATTGGACCACCAACACCATCACTCTGCAGGCATTCCTCCATCTTCTAGCTCTTATTCATCTGCCACTTATCCGTCTCATGACTTTCAGCCACCTTCTCCTCCAATCACAAAAGCTGCAAGTTCTACTTTCTCATCATACCATCCTCCAAACTATCCTCAAGAATCCTCGCACCCTTCTCTAAACTATCCTCAAGAATCTTCACACCCTCCCCCAAACTATGCACAAGAATCCTCACATGCGTCTCTGAATCGCCCTTCAGATGTGAAACAGCATTTATCACATGGTTATCCCTCAGAACAACTGCCACAGATGCCACATAATTATCCTTCAGAACCGCAGCAGAATATTCCACACACTTACCTATCAGAATCACAACAACACATACCAAATAATTATCCTTCTCAGGAGACCCCTATTTACTCATATCCCCATTTCCAATCCTATCCGAGTTTCACGGAAAGTAACCTCTCATCCGTCCCATCTCAATATTCTTCATACTACCAAGGCCAGGATGCGTCCTACCCTCCCCAGTCAGATCATCAAACCTCAAAAAATTATGCTTCAACTGCTCAGTATGGGGCTGGCAGCCGAAATGGAACTGCTCCAGAAGCTCCTCCTGCAGAAGCATACAAATACGACAGTAACTACCAGCCGCCAGCTGAAAAAATCGCCGAGGCACACAAAGCTGCTAGGTTTGCTGTTGGGGCATTAGCATTTGATGATGTTTCCGTTGCAGTGGACTTCTTGCGAAAATCTCTGGAACTGCTGACAAATCCGTCGGCAGGTCAGTCAAAAAATTAATCGCTGATGCTACGGTCTGCATCCTGGAAGGCTTGATTCGTGGAGGAATGAGTAGTTGAAGGGATATAAATTTCGTACGGTGTGAGAATATGGGGTGGGGACATGATGTGTATCTATATTGCTAGCTGCCGTCTGATTTCGTGCACCAAGTACGAAGGATGCGAAATACCAAAGGTTTTTGCCAGCGTTCACATGGCTGTTCATATGGGTCTTATTTATTTATTCTTTGGTTGGTTGCGGACGGTAAAGCCATTATTAATTTGTTTTGGCATTTATTAGAGCCAGGTGAGGCTGGTCTTGGGTCACTTTTTCCTCATATGTAAGTATCCCGGAGGTCGATGGAGGTTCCTCTTGCTGTTTGCGTTCAGATTAGGTAAATGAGCTCTAGGCAGGTCTTTAATCCCACTGCGTGATGGGATTAGTCGCCCGTCGAGCCCCCGATCTTTGGGTTTGGTGGTATTTTGCTGCCGCTTTGGTGAAGAAAATATTGAACCGGTCTGGCGGGACTAGGACGTAGCTGTTATTATCGATGTCAATGGTTGGCCCCGATCACCTAACAAATGGACCCATCGGCCCTTTAAGGTGACTCGGGTTGGGCTTATAACTGCGTGCCATCAGCGCGGCCCACTAGTACAAGGCCTGCAGTTTCGATGAGCCTCATGGACACACGGCCACAATTGTCCTACAAATGGTCCCTTGTTCCCTTGGAAGTAGATGCCCATGGGCATGCACTTTAATTGGTCCATTGGGTCCAGTAGAGGCCCAGTACACAAAGGGGCATGTCTAATGCACTATGCTTTAGGCCTACTTTGGGTTTTTTAGGTACAAGCCGGGCCTTATGGGGCCCAAATTGGGCATCCTTGAAGGTCTTTGGCTCGGATTTTTTGTTGCCCGAAAATGGACCTTGTTGGGCCTTTATTTATGGGCCAGAGTAGGGCCATATGGATAACTATTGGGCCCCAATTTGTGCAGAAAATTGGGCATATGATTTTCGTGTGGTCAAAAAGGGCATTGTTGGGTCAACATTTCTTTGAGCCGTACTTTTGGGTCTTAATGGGCCAAAAATTGGGTAAATTTGGGCCTTGTGGGGGTGGGGAACGAAGTTGAGCCCTATAGATGAATTATTGGGCCCGAAACTGGGCCCAAATGGAATTTTGGGCCTAGGTGGGCCTATTTCGGATCTTAATTGACCGAATTATGGCTGATGGGCCATGGTCTAAGGACCTATTGGGCGCGAATTGGGCGTGTTTGGCCGTTGTTTGGGCCGAACGTTGGGTTTATAGCTTCTCTCATTCGGCCCAAACTGGGCCTTTGGTTATTGGGCCGAAGTAGGCCCTGCTGAGGGTTCTTTTTTCCGGCTACAGGCCCACCGAATTATTTTGCCCGAACTGGACCTTGATGTTGGGCCTGATCAGACCTTATTAGGCTGGAAAAGGGCCTTAATGGGGTCCTTATTGAGGGGAAGTTCGGCGCAGTTAATTTTATTGGGCCCGAAGTTGGGCCCAGGGACGAACTTCTCATGTCCTGGTTTGGTGCTTGTTGGGCTTTACGTGGCCGAAGTCTCCATCGGGCCTTGTCGGGTCTCATTTTAGGTGAATACTCGGGCCAAGTCGAGGGGTTTGGGCAAACGACTGGGCTAATCTACAACTGTTTCATCGACACGTCATTATTTCGGCTATTGCTTCGTCTTAATTATTCAGATGCAAATGGGCGAAACCACGAGGAGGCAAATGGTGCTACCAACTACCCAAAAAAATTGGCTGCCAAAGGCGGATATCTTAAGTCGGGACCAATACCTATGAAAACAAGGGTACGCTGTGTCTGCCTTTTGCCGCGAACAAACGTACAAGGGCGACTTACAGATTTACCTCGACCTAAATTATTGCCCAAATAAATAAATAAATAAATAAAACAAAAACAAAAAGGGCTTAGATTAAAAGACTAACGCTTAGAAAAAATAGGGATGGGAAAATCACAGAATAATTTCTTAAGAAACACTAAAAGGCCACATCTACATATTTTACAAAAGGTCTTGCAGGCCTCCCCATCAGAGCATATTTCCTGCCAAATAGGGCCAGAAGGTATCAGATATACAGGAGAAATGGACTACAAAAGGGCATGCAAGATCACTTTTTACATGAATTCTTCATGAAATCTAGTAGTGATGCTATCAATATAACAATGCAGCTCGGTGAAGCTTTAAGTGAGCAAGAGAAGTATCTGCTCATAGCAACTTATGCAAACTTCACAGGATACTCTATGTTATGGTCAAGTTCCAGAACCTTGTCAGGTCAAGCCATTCCAAACCCCAATCCTCGCTAGTCCCAGCTCACTACCTACTGCATTGATAGAATCGAGCAACTAACGTATTTCAAGGCACTCCATCAGGTAGAGTTGAACAGGCTATGCTCATCCAATCATCGTATCAGCAGCTCTAATGTCATAGAAGATTCAATTCGAAGGCAACACATGACAATGACTGAAGACCAAAAGTTACAGGACCTCCTACACTGAAATTCAACTTAGTTGCCACCCCTTGCTGACAAGAAATCTTGTCTGCCAGGTGCGAGGCACACTGCACTATGGCCAAGCAACCATGACTGATGAAAGTCTAACGATTTACAAAAAGAAAAGAAGGTTTCTCAAAGAAGAGTTGCCTAAATCAAATTATGACATTATTCGTGATGATTACCCTAATGTGCTCAATGCATTTCAACAAACCTTAAGGATGGTATGGCATATACCTGATTGTATGAGGACCATGCAGTTACCACTGGCTAAAGCTGTCTTGGTGCCTAAAGGATACGTCTGCCAAACTAAATGGAAACAGCTTGAAAATGACCTTTCAGTTCATCATAAAACCAACTGCCAAAAAAATAAAAAATAAAAAAACAAATAAGATCAAAAAATCAATATGCAAATAAACACTGCACCATTGTAGATCGTATGCTTTTTTTTTTTTTTAACTAACAGGATGCAGGTGAATAGCAAAACAGGTTGAGCAATTTCTAAGGACAGGTTATGCAGAGGTATAAGGAAGATAAGTTCATGCATAATCAAAGTTATATATGCTCGCGAGTAACCACACAAACAAAGTGTTATCATCTACCTAACCTTTCAGATCAGATGCTGGTTTTTGTCACTGATGCGATCAATATAAATTGATTGCGTATAATGAAATGACATCACTCCGGCTCAATCTAGGTTTTCACGTGTTAAAACAAAAGAAGGTCGAGGCTAGCTAGACCTGGTCTTGAATTCAACGTTATACATAGGATAACAACAGCGAGAACATTATACCCTATGGATTATTAGCAATATCTTCAAGTAATTATTAAGATTAACTCAAAATGGTAAAACATGAGGTTCTTCATCCTATTTTTGTTGGGACATGAATAAACAAATGAATACTGTTTGATTCTTTCGAAAATGTGACTAAAACATGCAAACGGTGGGTTAAACAGCTGCACATCTATGATTTAACATTGAAGATGCCTGGGTTGGTTTTGTTTGGATGCAGGGTGGCAAATGTAAATCAAGCTCACAGTCTCACGGGTCCAATGAGGGTGATATGCTGATTCATCAAATGAAGAGAGGCCAATAAAGTTACACTGAATCATGCCCACACCAGCATAGCTAGAGATGCATGGATGGTTCTGAAGAAAAGCAGACGAAATTGAATGTGCAAACAAGCAACAGTTAAACAAATGTAATAATTATACATACTTGCACAGAAAGAGAGGTCTCAATCTAACATTCGCTTCGGTTCCTAAATGACTTCGTCTTTCAGTTTCTTCTTTATATTTCGCAGGGGGAAGAACCTCACACGGGCCTTGAATCAAGTGTGCCATTACACTACTATTATGATTAGATTCGAAAACCTGCAATTGAAGATTAGTACACATCAAATCCAATACCTACAGTGGATCACAGTGTTGATGAAGTACCAAGCAGCAAGATTTATGATCATACACCAGAATTTGCAACAAACCTGATCATCAAATTAACTGTGACTTAAAGGTTATGCCAAAAATAATCACGGTGGGTAGAAGACGACAATAACAAAATTCAAAAGACGTGCACAGGTCAAGCAGGTTTACTTGTTATATCCTACAGATGAATCTGCCTCCTGGAGATAAAGTATTACCTCATTGCTGTCAGGGACAAATGGATGAGCCACATTATTTGGCAAGTCACCAGGAAAATAACACCTGGTAATGTCAAACCACTTCAAGCCAGTTTCGCTATCCTCCCACATTGCCTGCAAAGAAACCATTGTCTTCCCCACGTGAAGATCAAGGAGCAGAGAAATTCAACTAGCTCTTCATGCCCAATTTACTGAACATGGACATTTTCAAGTACACTACCAAGTATATTACAAGCTTTTAAAAACAAAGTATTCAATTAGCTTATCATGCTGAATTTACTGAATATGGATATTTTCGAGGACACCGCTAAGTACGTTACAAGCTTTTGGAAATAAGGCCACCTAATTATCATTATTGAAAAAACTGCCCTACCTGAAGTTTAAATGGTGTCGATTTGTCATTACTCAAACGAAAAAGCGCGTGCTCCTTCACTTTGTATGTTATTCCACCAACGCAGCAAGAAGAGTAATATGTCTTGCCATTGACAACTTCTAGTGCATCACCAATCCACTCAAAACTCTGGGCAACATCCGAAGAGAAGCCAACACACTCTCTCTTTCCAGTACTAGTTTCAGAACTCTGAACATGATCTGGCCGTCTGTCATCTTGGCCCACTTGCTTTACATCATATTTTGAAGTAGAATCTTGCTGGTCTTCTGCACTGGACTTTTCTGCATCTTTGATGGTGGAATCATTATTATCTAACATTTTAGAGGAGACTTCAGTACAAATTTTCTTTTCTAAGTGGTTAACGTCTGACGCACTGTGTGAAGATGAAGGCAGACTAGATTCTATATTTGCTGACTCAAATAAGCTAGTGGGAAGCTCTGGCTTTACTTCACATTCTTGTTTATCAAAATGCACAAATGGCCCAGATTTTTCCCTGTTCTCCTTGGATCTTTCACTCAGTAAACCAAGAGGAGAACCACAAGTGGGATCCCTGGATTTCCCTGACCTATTCATCCCAGATTCAGAAAAAGGCTTCTGATCCACTTCTTTTTTAGATGGACAGAGATCATTCTCCCGCATTTCTCTGGCCTTTGGAATTTGCAAATCAGAGCCAGTAGTAGCATGACCTTTTCCGGCACCAATAACAGCAGCAGCATTTTGTGAGTAGGAGACACCATTTGTTGTTATCGCATTTTGTGAGAAGGAGACACCATTCGTAGTTATCTTTGGTTGATTGAACTTCAAATCCACAGTTCTAACTTTCTTCTCTGAATATGAATGACTACCAGTAGCATTAGGGGCCACTTTTGGACCACCTAAGTTTCTCATCACACGACCATATTTAGGGGGCAAGGCCTTCCCATGGCTCAGTGCCAAGCATTTCTGGCAATGCCATTCAGCTTTAGGTATCCCTTTCTGATTCTGCGACTGCAAGCATTTCAAGTGGTATCCTTTCTCACAAGCATCACAAAGTAACACACTTTCCACATCAGTGACAGTAGCTTGGCAAAGCTGGCAAATCAATGCCTTATTCATATACTCCCTTGAAGGAGGAGTCCATGTAGGATGCTCAGGAAGCTTTGGAGTTAAGATCTTCTGAATATTTTTAGCAATTTCGTAGTGACTAGCGTAACTTGAAGGTGGAGAAACAAAGTTGACACCTTGAAAAGGTTGATGATGCATGGTGGGCAAACGTGCAGCAGCAGTTTGTGAAGTGAATGGTCTATGTGTTGGGTTTCTTGCTGCAAGAGGAGGCGCTGCAGACCCTGACGTAGAGGTTTGCTCAACTTGGCCCGATGTATTACTAGGAATATTATTTCCCATTCCTAGTCTAGATAACGAGGCGTGTTGGGTTTGTAGGGACCAGGAAGGAGCATTCACAGATGGTTGATTTGCATAAGTTGCTGCAAAATAACAAAAAAGCATATGAACGTGGAACTTACAGCAGTTTACCTTGTGCAGCTGAAGGCCACTAAGGTAAAAAAATTAACCCTTGTATCGTAAAGCAAAAGGAAACAAAGTCTGATGGTACAATTGTCAAGAATAATAGGAAAATTACCTTGTGAAGGTTTAGTTGAGATATGAGGTCCTGCCTGATTCACATTGTTTGCTTGATCAACCTTAGGCAAAAGCATTGCAGAAGAATCTCTTCCTATATGACTATTAGATATCCCACTAGAAGCAGTCGACGTCCTTATTTCACTTCGTGGAAGCTGGTATGGCACAGAGCTTCCAGAAGAAACATTAACCGTAGCAGAAGAAACTGGGATGACTCCGGAAGAAAGGGGAGACTGATTAACTTTATCCAATGGAATTGTACGAACAACAGGTGCCATCCCACGGTTTTCGGCAGTAGCAGCAAAACTTGGTTGTGACAAGTGGGGTAAATAAGAAGTTGTATGGGAAGGGAACTTCTTCGATTCTTCCATCTAGTAGGGAAGGTGAACAGATAACTCCTCATTCAAGATACCACACAGGTAAACGTAAAAGGCAACACCTCATGTAATAACTCGTTAAACCAAAGATGACTAATATATCGTAGGATTCAGGTGGTAACTGGTAACGCTAACGCTCATAAATAAAGAGCAATTATTTCCTTTTGAGGTATAAAAGCTAGGTGATAATCCCGTATCTAATCACATGGTCCCTAAGTTTTATGAGCCCCTAAGATCAGTCTATATTTTGCTTCATCAAGCTTCTCCATAAATTATTTTTTCTATTAAAAAAAAAAAAACACACACACACACACACACAGAAGCAGACCGGACTCCCTTAGAAGTTGAAGAAACTTAAACATGCCACGCTCTCAGTATATTGGCTAACTAACATGGTGGAACAGCAGAGGACTTCATGATGCCAATTTCACCAGTGTACAAAAAAGAAACTCACAGCGCACTTAATAACAATTCCCAGGCGTTGAGCTACGACAATTCAAATTAATAACTCCCCGCATTATCACCTTCGAGATATAGCAACTTCAAGCTTCTAGCATTGAGATTACTAATGATAAGTCATAAGATAACTGCTTCTCTGTTGCTGTCTATTTCTCAGAAAGAAAAAGGCATTTAGAGACATATCACTTCAGGACTGCACTAATGCACATTTTTGAGCAACTAGGTAAACCATACGTAGCCCCAACGTGATCCAGAAACCCTTGAAAAATTACGCCTCTATCCACTCCATAAAGCAGCACATGCCAATCTTTTGGGAAATCAAGCGAAAGCTGTAGCAAACACGAAAAGCCGAGCGAAGACCGTACCTTCCTCTTTGCAAACGTCAGCTTCTCAGCAATCGACAATTTCGGAACCGCATAACCAGACCTCTGATCCTTGTGCTTTCCATTGAGCCCCAAATCCTCAATCACGCGCCCCACAGCATCGCCAGCCACAATATCCTCCGGAGCCAGGGCCGCGCACGCGGACGCCAGCTTCTCCCGCGCCTCCATCATCAAACCTATCTCCGCCTCCGTCGGATCCCTGCCCCCGCGCATCCTCCCCATCGCCGCCAGCACCATCACGATCTCCGCCACCCGTCCGAACTCCGCCCCCTCGAACCTCGTCCTCTTCGCGGCCGGGGCGGCCGATCCTCCAGCTCCTCCATCCGGCGCCCCTCGCCTCTGCCCCGTCGCCGCCGAGCCGTCCGCCGAGAGAGCGATCCCCGAATCCATCCGTCAGAGGGAGGAGCCCATGCGCCGCCGCGGCGGGGGACCTGCACACGAAAAAGAGAGACGGGAGGCATGATCGAACGGGGGAAGGAGGAGGAGGAGGAGCCGCGAGACACGAAACCCTAGGAGACGAGGCGAGAGCCGGGGAAGAGAGCGCGAGAGCGGGGGAGGGGAGGGAGGGGGGAAGCGAGTTTGAAATGTGGATGCTCGCTCTCGCGGTGACGAAAATCAATAGATCCGACGAGCGAATTTTACCTTTTTGGCGGGTAAATTAGGGAAGCTTCTCTTTGTTTGTAATTTGAGATAATATTTGCGCATGCCAGGGAGGAGGAGAGAGAGAGAGATGGTGGTCGTGGTTTGGGTTGCGAGATGAGGGCGCACAGAGAGAAAGGTAGGGGGGAAGAGAGAGAGAGAGAGAGAACGAATGAGCGAGAGAAGAGGGATTCGACTGTTCGAACCGGTTCAGTGGCCTGTAGGCTGTATTATATAAGCCGGGTCTTTCTTTGCGCAGGGGAAAGTTAGGGCATCGTGAATTCCGATCTGGTGGGCACGGCCGGGTTCTTTTTGGGCTTTTCTTCGGGCCGGAGCGACGCCCGGGATAGCCCGCTTAGGGTTCCTAGCCCTTGAGGAGATGCTCTGCAAAAGAATTTCTGCTCCTTCCGTACATTTATTTTTGGAAATAATATAGCAATATCTAGGCACATCCCCATAATGAGAAAATTATATTGTCCCCCCATGCAAACTTATTTTAGCAATCCTACTTAGGTTTGGGTGGTTTGGTTCTCGGTTCTCCAGTGAGTCTGAGAATCCGAGACTTGGCATAAGCGTTTCTGGAAAGAAAATGAGATTTCCATAAATAGGGACGCAATGATAATTGATGCGAAGGTACATCCGGAGATGAACTCATTTATGTTCGTTTTGAAAATGAATTGATTTAATGACATCACGTGCTATTTTAAAAAAGACGGTGATTAAATTGATTTGATAACGTCACGTGATGACGTAGAGTTTGGCATGGAAATGACTTAATTTATCTCATTCTTAAAAACACCAAAACCTCCATGTTCATCAAAGACAATCTTAAAATTCTAACTCGGACTTAGGATTATTCATCACACGACGGGCTTAGACTTTTACGTATAATTACACTATTATCATTTTAGTATTTGCATATGCAAATTGCACATGCAATGTCCTAAACGCTGTAAAGTTGCAATCATATAAATACTGGGTATAAGAAGGAAAAAAATGGGTGGAAAAATTACAAAAGTGAAATCTGCAGTAACGTTTTAGACCGAAAATTTAAATTTTTCTCTTTTGAAATAACATTCATCCGTTTTCCTGACACAGTATTCATATAAAACATAGAAAATATACGAGAAGAAAATGATTATTTAACGACAGAAGCTTAGGCTGCGCATAACAACGTTTCTTGGCTGGAGAAGAGTTTTTTTTTCAAAAATAATTATTTTCTATTTCTATTATGGGAAACAATTTATGAGTAAAAGAATGCATTTGGTAACTACACAAAATTTCTACGCTTGGAATAGAAAAAGAATATAAATGTGTTTGGTAACAAAACGATTTCTTTTTTGTATTTATTCGTTTTTTATTCTTGCTCACGAATCGCCAACGGTGACCGAATCGTCGCCGCCACCGCGCGGCGGCGGGGGCGGCTTTGGGCGGTTGGAGGTGGTCGTGGCAAGAGAAAGGACCAAAAAAAAAAAAAAATTAACTTATTTAAAAATTATTTAAACAAGAAGCAATTTTTTTTTTGTTACTCATTTCTATTCCAAATCTATTTTCTGAAATTTAACTTTCTATTCGGGAAACGAAAAACAACTGACATTACCAAACGAATTTATGTTCTTTTTTTTCCGGAGAACAAAATAACAGAAATGAAGAATTTTTTGTTTAGGAATAATAAGAAATATTGCCATGTAGATCCTTATTTCTCTTTTACTTTCATCTATACTATAGAGTAAATTCATTCATTCTGTCGAAATAATAAAGTAGTATATCTTTATTTATTTTTTTCCATTCCACTGTTTTTTCTTAAATCTCTCGCCGTCCGCCACTTTTCAGTGTTTAAAATTATTATCTACACAAACCGCCGTCACAACTTGGCATCCGTCCACTCTCTCTCTCTCTCTCTCTCTCTCTCTCTCTCTCATATATGGAGAATCCAAATACGCGGAATCCAGAAACATGAGAAAAGAATAATATTGTTACAAATAAGGGCTTTCACTAATTTTACACGGATCAAAACCATTGCATCGCCTCAATAGTTCACAAAATAACCAACTCCATCGGAAAAAGGTTTCTAGTCTCGCCTTTGAACCACATACACCTTCCGGGTTATGCACAATTAACACCAACAGAGAAAGAGGAAACACATCAAAGTCAACAATGGACACCATCAATCTTATTTCTTCCCAAAGACAAAACAAGAATGAATCTGGGAAATCTTCCCGAAAATTGATGTTCTTGAGAAATTCCTCTTAGATGTCCAGCTTTTCAATATATCTCTTTCAACGGAAGCACCCATTCCGTGACTTCATCTTCTAAACAAACAAGAATGATGGTCCTCTTCTCAGGTGGGTCTCTAATATACCACTAGTTAATACACACTATCAAAACATTTCAGATGGTAAAAGCCTGTGAATTTTTTTTTTTTTTTTTTTTCGAGGCAAAACGAACAACCCAAACAGATGATCGAAGGCCAAAACCCTGCCTGTATGAGCTGGTGATGAAGTATCCAATGCAACGGCTTGATGGAATGGCCCATCTGACCATCTTCAACATGAATGCAAATCATCTTTGATGTATAAAAAGTTAATCTTCACAGATAAAATCAAAGGAAGTAATCTGGAGCCGGTTTTTTGGCAGGAGTGCCTCTTGATTCCTGTAACATATCATGGTTAGGTTCAACCAGAAAGAAGAAAAGAACAAAATTAGATGCATCTGAAAGTGCTGTATTGCAAATTAACAATTGCAGGTTAGATCCTTCTCGAATGATATTGATCATTTTCAGAATAATCTTCAAGCGATAAGCCTATATGCATTCACGAGCCACATCAATTAATGGGGGTGGCTCTGCCTTGAAAGAAAAGACGAGGGACTGCGGACATGTTATGAGAATGTTTCCAAGGATGTGAACATATTAAACATAGTTAGCAGAAGTGAAATAAAAGAGAGCTGTCATGCATTGCAAGAATTCACATCTTTAGTCCAAAAAAATACAGGAGATCCCAATTACTCATGTCAAATGTGTATTAGATCTGCTCTCCAATTTCAGTGAGCCAAATGCATCTCATGACAACCTAATTCACGTGAATCTACTGCTATATGAATGTGTGCCCCTTCTTCGGCGAGTAAAAAGTTCACCACACGGTCCATCAACTATCGGACCGCAAATGGATGCCATATAGACTTTTACATCTTGCGTATATTTGAAAATGCTCGAATGAGACATCAATCTGAACATCGGTAAAGCACACAAACCTGTGGTGCAGCATCAAATGGAATAAAATTTTTGTCCAAGTCCTCGCGAAGTTCCAGAATGGCAGCTATGTTACCACATCTGCAACATATCGACTCATGAGGTAAAACGCCGAAATCTTGGACAACTAAAGGATAAACTGTAAATTGACTACTTACCTGTAACAGTAATTTGGAGCTGACCAGACTGTCACGATTTGCTCGTTAAACATCCATTTATATCCCTCCATCACCAACTGATGTGCACGACATATATAGTCAATGTTATTAGAGTGATTGAAGGCAGTCACGACGCTTCCACCAAATAGGAAACCGGCACCACGGGGGCTCAAACCCCACCCATCAACAATATCCTCAGGATCAGACCACAAGAGATCGCACATTGCACCATCATGAGGTACTTCTTGCTTGCGGTCAATTGTCCGAATCTAGAAAATGGATCGAGACATTACAACTCAATTTTCTCAGGAGAAGCTTCAAAATTAAATAATATAAGATTATCTTTCCGACCTGATCTAACGTGTTTATGGCAGGAGAGAGACCACCATGGACACTGAAGATTTTGTTCTCAATGAGCGCTGACAAACTGTATACATATGACCAAGCAAACTGTGATCAGACAGTTATCTTGCCCCTCAAGGAGTATTAAATGGAAGCAAGCATGATTGGCAGAATGAATAGTACTGGCATATTGGAATGACGGTAAACTTTTGCATTACGTGAAAAAGCATTGTTCCCATGGGAGCTATAGTTTATTAAAGAACTCTGCGAGCAAGTCAAGATGACCAGCATGCATATGCTTTACCTTACTTAAGAAGACACAAACTAAAATCCCAACTGGGATGTTCATCCAGTCAAATGCATTTACCTTCACCATAAAAGGTTCATTTTAAAAGAATGGAACGAAAAGAGGGAATTATTGTCCAACACAAATTTACAGGGACACACTTTCTCTGGTCTCAACAGAGAACACCAAAATTCAGTCATGAAGCATGCCGAGGGAAAAGGTTCTCTTGGACTATATTTAACCACTGACTACATTTTAAACCAAAATTATCAACACTTAAACAAGCCAACCCCTATGGTTGCATTGCAAACAGGTGAAGTACCCAAGTGAAGAAAATGCTGGACAAACCTTAAGTAATCAAAGATGTCGGTACAGTATCTCCACACATTTGCAGAGCCATATTTTCGCAAGCACTCATCATAGAAGCCATAGACCTGTTCAAAGAGCATGGACAAACATATTTAGATAAAAGGACTTGTATATCAAATAGATTTCAAAGAGAACAGATTCATTTAACCTGAGTGATCTGCCGGCTTTCATGGTTTCCTCGAATCAATGTTATTCTGTCCGGGTATCTGACCTGATTGCAGAGTAACTTTGTCAAACCAAATATAAGGACTGACATGGCGAAAGAAGGGTGATTAAGTCACATCAATTCGTTTTTGATATCAACATAGTCACATACTATTAATTACGCGATTTGTGTTGAGGAAGCAACTTACAACAGAAAAATTGTTTCACCAAATAATGCCTCATCCATTTAATGCAGCTGACAAAGGAAAATCACGCATGAGGAGATACTTTACTTTATTTTCCCTCGGGGAGAAAAGTAAACCTCATTCACTAGTTACCTGAGGGAGTTCCCCCCCAACTAATGCCGTTGCAGTTGCAAACCAAGTGTATGCACGAAGAAAACAGAAAAACGACCTTGACCTATTATTCTCTCCCCTCTTTACTATCAATACAGAAATTTTTCTAGGAGAATGTCTGCCATATCTGGATGTCTAGGTGGGTTACATCGATCACTGAAAAAGAAAGAGCTTCATCCTCATGAAAGATTAACAAAAAACATATCCAAGGCGAAGTTCGTCTGCACTCTAGCAGAAATGCCACTTATCATTCTTAAAAACTACAACCAATAAATCGAGTATTGCTGCCTTTTCACATCCCGATTCCTGTCAAAGGAATGGGTTTGCCTTAAAGGTGATAACTGTGGATAGAATGGCATACAACAAATTGCTGCTTAAGTCTAGTTAATTTTGTAAATTAAAAAGTTCTTCCCAGCGAGAAATTAAATTGCGAAAAGCAAAAATTAAATTAAAACAGCCACACCGTCCTCACAACCATAAATGAGAAGAGAGACAAGTACAGTCAGTACCTTCAAAGCTAGCAGGAGTAGGAATGTCTCAACGGAATAGAATCCCCTGTCAACAAAATCTCCCAGAAATAAGTAGTTGGTCTTGGGGCAATCGCCTCCTACCTTAAAAAGCTCCTTCATATCGTAGAACTGACCGTGAATGTCCCCACATATCTACAAAAGCGGAAAGCAGCGTTTAGATATTTAAACCCGCAATGCATTCATTCATTCATTCATTCATTCATGGCAAGAACGTCCATGACGCGTACAAAAGCCTCGCGGTCTAATCAGATTGAGCGTGCCCTAGCTGAAAAATAAGAGAAAGACATGGTTGCTCTCTACTCGTTCGAAGCCCTACCTTATCGCGGCCGGCCGGTAAAAGTACAATACAATAGCGACGCGAACCATCATCCATCATTATCGTTCTGGCCAGGACTAGCAATTCAATCAAATCACGGCTCACTCTCGTTCAATTAAAACCCATTTGTCACGAGTCTCAACGGCGACCAATCGACCGAAACACAGGGCATATCCGTTCCCCGGAGGCGAAGAAGCCCTAACAGACGACCGGGGAGCTCCCTAAGCAGACGCAAACGCGAGACGGTCCAAAGCATGCCCTAGATCGAAAAGCCCCCCTCAGCAGCCACTACTTCGAAACCAAAAAAAGAAACGAAACGAAACGCTCGACTGGCGGCGTGGGAAGCTGAGAAAAAAAGGGGGGAAGTGAGAACTTTTACAGTGACGGGAGCGTCGACGCGTTGGACGTTGCTCTCCTCGACGAGGATTTCCATGGCTTTGAGGCAGAGAGCCTTGACCTCCGACTCCTTCAGGGGCTCGCATCGCTTGAGCTGCTCTATCTGCCTGTCTAGGTCCGACATCTCCCTCTTCCTCCTCCTCCTCCTCCTCCCCCCGCCTCCCTACCGCCGGAGCTCGGTTTCGCCGGAACCGCCGCCGCCGCCGCCCCAGAAGAACCCCCCGTCGATCCGAGGGTCTCTCTGCCCACCACCGCCGCCCCTCCCTCTCTCCTTTCTCTCTCTTACGTGGCTGTCGATTTCATTGCTCCGCTCCCTGGGCCTGGCTTTAATTCAAAACTCTAGCTCGTTTTATTTCCTCATGCGGCTGATCGCTCCCAGGTTAAAATTATGAGCCTGCACAGCGCCCTACTTTACTCACGCCGTAAAAAAGATGTCTTTTGTAACTATACCGCGTACCTCACTTGTCTTACGGGTGGTAAAAAAAAAAATTATGCGTTAATAATACTTCAAAAAAATTTTCCCAACAGTAATGCATGGAGAGTTTAGATGGGTATACAAGCAATGAGTTCGAGTCATGAACGTTGTAGTCATTTTTGGAATAAATAAGTGCATTTCCGTACAAGTTACCTCCCAATTGGGTATAATCAATAACGAGCACAACGGATACCTTTTCAAAGCAATTTCTTGTGAAACACGTTTTTTCCTGTAATTAAGTAACGTAAAAGATATTTACGTTATGGATTTTAGATTTCCGCAATGAAAGAAAGATTATCTGAATTTTTTAAGGTAAAAATTAAATGTGAGAACAATCGTCAAAGCATATGACATTTACACATTGTAATGTAAATCATGGTAACATGTCTGGCATAAGTCAATTTGGATAATTGAAATAAAGGCCACTTCGGTTATTGGCCTAACGTTGATCCCCCTATCCGGCAAGTTTTTACTTGAGCATATGCAAGAAACCATCATGGAAAGGCAAAACACTAATTGGGGAAGTGGTAGGCTTTTTTACTTGATTACGATGCAAAAGTCGTAGCGATCATTTCATTTTCTGATGGAATATGCGCGAACCCACAGTCCCATCCACCGCTTATTTTGTGATTAGCTATTTAAAACAAAAGCAAGAATCATCAACCTGTATAAAGATTCGCAGCACGTCTGACGTTACTTTCCTTGATTTGGGAAGTAATAGGTGATGTTACAGGGGAACAACCTCCCTCAGAAAGGAATTTGACGAAGAGAAGAGTTTCTTGATGAAGTTGTTAACGATGGGTTGTCACGCTTTATTTCTTATTTTTACGTGTCGGTAGCTACATGTCCTGTTCTTACTTGTTGGAGTTGTATCTTTTTCTTGTCCGACTCTAGACAATATCCTAATCTTGAGATCCGGACGAGACTTCAAATGTAGCTTTTCAATTTCGTGCTAAGAACGGGAGGAACAACCTACCTTAAAAAGGAATCTGATGGAGAGAGCAGCTCCATGATGTGGATGGTCCGTTCATTTTGTACGTGAAATTTATAAGCACACCACAGAGCATAGAAACTTCCCCAGTTTAGTACTGCATGATTGTAGGCCACGTCTTAAAATTTGTCGATTTTGCACGCTTAAATTTTAAGATCTTCATCTCGTACATTTAAGTCAACAAATTTGTAAATTTGCTCCGTCGATGGAAGAGATGACTTAAAGTGCATGAACTTGCATATTCCAGAGCTTGAATGAACAGAATGATAAGTTTTAAAATTTACGAGGACAAAGTCGACGAGTTTTGGAACTTGCATCGTAATTATTTCCTTTGGTATCTGTGCATGCTCACCTTATTTTAAAGAGAAATTCCAGGCGATGCGATTGAACGGGTCTACTGCTTGCGTAATGTCATCATTCCGATACCTTTCTTCTGCTAATCCGCTAAATCCGAGCACATGGCCACACGCAGTAAGCTTTCCATCATGTACATACTTCTAGATACCACTTATCCATTAAAAGCGGGGAATCAGTTACAATATTATTTTCTCCACAATCCACCGAAATTTTCCTGCATATATATAAGCCCCAATTCAATGCTAACTTACATAAATTACACAGCCAAAAACCGTAGGCTCTCATTTTCTCTACTCAATATTGCAACTCTACACAAATCTTAGCAGCAAATACAGATAACAGCAGTACAGTTACGCGGCATCCATTGTTAAGGAGACACTAGGACTGGTTCAGTGCTGGAAACATGGGAGGCGGTGTCTTCTTTCGATACAGCCACGTAATTCACCGGAGCAACAGGTCTTGTGTTATCCCTCTTTCCATCTTTGCTGATGGACCGGCCACCATTTTGGGATGCATTAAGAGAGAGCCGTCGGCCAGGAGTTCCGTTGGTACCTCCATTTGCACGTGCACCGACCACCTTCTTTCCACTGGTTGATTTAGCCGGACTGGACCTTGACCCAAAAGTGGCTTCTTGTTCTGTGCTTTGCTGGTCCTGGAACTTCTTCTGATCCTGTAAAGTTCAGAATATGTGAAAAAGGGAGAATAAAAATCACTACTCTTGCACAGCAAGAATTAAACACAGGCCAAGCAAAAACCTTGCTTGTAATTGATATGAAAAAAATTCAATGTCCCAAATTACATGCATCCATTATCTATGGGCTTACTCTTAATCTCCGCTTCTCTTCTTCTCTTTCATGCCTCAGAATAGCATATTCGTCGAGCATGGCAAGAAGAGGAACGCCGTCATACGTGAATGACATGCCACAATCTTCCTCCCAGGTATGGATTTTCGCTACCAAATTGTCAACCAAGGCTACAAGACAAGAACACTGATCAACAAGAATACTACCATTGCTATAGTTACTGCAGGGATATATTATGTGATCATACGTAACTAAGTAAAGAACTGCTAGGGTTAAAGAAAGGCATGTTTTATTCAACATTGCTTTGTTTTTAATTGCCATTCACACTGTATGCTGATTCTGGTATTATATAAAACAAATTCCAACTGACATCAACTGAAGTGCACACTGCTTTATGCAATAACAGACTTAACAGTGCCTTGGCAATCGGAAGAACATCAGTTCATCCCTCCACAACTTAATCCAGTTCATGACAAAACTTTGCAATGGCATGAAGTGAGAAAATAAATGACAACCCTTCACATGACATCCCTGTATATGATAGATAATGAAATAAATAAGATCAAACAACACTAAACATATTAACTAACATCACTGTTCATTCAAAGGCATTCTCTATCAGTTATCCTTCAATCATCGCCACTTCTATATGTCAGCAAAAGATCTAAAATGTTCAACTTAATTGATGACCCTACCAGGAATTTTGCTGACAAGAACTCGGGCCTTCTCGGCACGCTTGAGATTTAAGTGTGCACCTCTACTTGAATTATACCTGTTATCATCCTGTAAATGAAGAAGTACCAACATGAGTGAAACTCCCGGCAATAACAAGGACAAGATGCTTAAAGGATTGTATTGAGGAGACTATCATTGTGCAGATTCCTACCCAACTTAATAATGGTGGTATCTGCTTCAACTAATAATGACTTTTAAAGAGGTAACTATGCAGACGTACAATCTTTAATTAATATTGGAATTAGTGAGTGGGTTATTTTTGCCAGTGGTCTTAATGGGTGACTATTGTGCTCAAGATCATCTGTTCTCATACTCAAATGTGGCAATTGGATGGTTTTGTAACTTTTTGGAGGACATATCAACCATTTTCAAGATTATGCAGCCCTAATTCTTGTCCATGCCAAAAACAAATTGGCAAGAATGAAAAATCTTGTGATTCCACCAATCATAGATGCTAACTTGAGCATGGATTCAGCTAATAAATCATAAAGGTAAAGCATTACTTCAGCATTCTCAGCATTTAAGCTGTGCCACAGTTGTGCCTGCTGCAAGCACAATGCACAAAGATGCTGCATGAGCACCCGCTCCAGCAAGCAGAGATAGAGAGTTTGAAATCATTAATACCCGATTATAGTCTTCAAGCCAACTCTCTTCTTCACAAGCAGACATCCATTTCTCAACCTTGTCCAGAATGTCTTTTCTGCTGATGGCTTCTTCTTTTGCTTTCGATAGCTGATCATCCATGTCAGCTAGTAACTCCACAGGCTCAACATTGCCAGAACCAATCAACGCCATAATTCTTTCCCTAGCAGCCTCTGGATCTGTTTCTATATGAGCACCAGCATATATATCCTCGAGCTCAGCTTGTTTCTTAAAGGCGAGTTCCTTCATCCTGCTGGATTTAAGTTGATCTAGCCTTTCAACTTCCACCGCAGCCTTCACAATGAAAAAGAAAGGAAAGAAATGAATTAAAGCACCAGTTACTCTAGATACCTATTGCTAGGAAATGGAAAAACCATACCTGCTCAATAAGATCCAAAGCAAGAGCACCTGGGACTGTTACTTCATCGACAGATGCTCCTATGTTACAGGTAACGTGTTTAAATAGGACCCTTTCTTCTTCTGTGGTATCCATCAAATTCCACAGATCAATTAGCTGGGAAGCTAGTGCTTGAAGCTGCGGTAACAAAGACAGGTCAATGCTTAGACTGCAATGGAAGGAATGAGCGACACAAAAAGTGAAAGAATGGAAGAAGAGAGAAGCAAGATATTCAGTGGTAAACCAACAGCTGACAGAGGTCTGAAATGTCTTTACATGCTTTGACAGTGAAGAGCATGCAAAGTTACCAGAGAGGATCATGGCTCTCACTACCTTGTTTTTTCTCATAATTTAAAACACTCTACGACTTATCAACAACATAATCGTGTCATCAGTTACGTATGTTTATGTAGTGATTTTTTGTTTTTTAAGTCATAAACTCCTCATAACCCAGCCTACACAGACTAAAGACTCATATGATTGGACTCCTCAACTAATGCTGCAGTTTTCGACCAAAAAAAAAAAAAGAAAACTAATGCTGCAGTTAGAGTTGATCTTACAAGCAACAAGATTTTTCAGATCTGTTTACCAAGAAAACAAGGATGTCTATGATCGCATCTTGCAAGAAAAAGGACTATGCTATAATTTTTCAGAAATTGAAACTAGCACAATGGTGATGTTAATTCAGACAGATGAATAAATGCAAAGCAAAAAAAGACATGCAGCATCAGTTATATTCAACGACTTAAGTGGAAAGTCTAACTTGACTTCAACTACTGTGTGACTGTACTAAATTGAGTTACCTTCTGCAACCTCTGCTTCTTATCTTCCTCCAGTGCGACAACTCTCTTTGCCAGTCTGGATAAAGTATCATTGCTAATGCTTTTGGACTGCACACCAGTTGAGTCATTTAAGCTAGGATGGACTTCAGTAACCGTACTGAAGAAGTCCATCCCTAATACAGCACAGAGATCGTGCACTGTGCTCACGAATTCAAGCACCTTGTGCAGCCTATCACTCTGACACATAAACAAGCAATCAGATAGGATTACCCAAGAGCATATAGGCTGACATTTCGAAATGAGATGAGTACACACTCTACCTTTTCCTTTTGAAGCTGTTGGAGATGGGATTGGTATTCATCTAATTTCTTGAGGGATAATTCAGTCTCGTCCACTGCAGGAGTTTGATCATTGATATTCAAGGTTCCTGCAATTTCCCCACATATTTTTTGAATCTGTGACTGTACATCAGAGAACTCCTTAATTCTTTCCTCTTTTTGCTTCCACAGCAGTTCAAGCGCCGGAGCAATGGCTGTAAGTTGTTCCTTGATTGTTCCTGTAGTCTTGCCAGGCTGCAACAACAACTAGATTATGTAAGAAAAGTCTGATTACTTTGGGAATTACACATCAAAACTACAACAGCAAACGGATGTGATATTCTCACAATCTTATTCAAATTAGCTTGAGGAAGGGAAAAAGGAGAAAACCAAAGCCTATGAATGTAAATCATGAGTACGCACAATTCCAGCTGAACTTTTCTCTCCAAGAGCTGACAGAAGACTGGAGAGCTCAACTTTGGCATCTGACAGCATCTGAAGAAGTTGTGCTCTTGAATTTGCAGCCTGCTCCACTTTCCTTTTATAAACACCCAAGCAATCCTGCTCTATCTGAAGAAGCATCTTATTGCGCTCCTCGTCATTCTCACCGACCTCATCCCAGATATCCTGTCCCGGTTTCATGAAATGAACTAGCTTATTTAAGGTTTGCAAAGAAAGGGAAAGACTAGCTGTATCAAGGGGAAAAAGGTATGAATGCAGTTTGTCTGGCGAAAGAAATGTACGATGTTCATCCCATTACAAATAATTGCTTATAACAAGAGAACGAATGAAAAATCTAAAAGATATCGGAGAATATTTGAGTACCTGCAACTTCTGCAATAGAGAACCACATGTGATTTCCCCAAGAAGAGGGGTGTGAGCATCGGTTGCTGCCATTTTGGTTTCAACCAGAATCTAGCTGCAGCACAAAATAAATGCAGGAATCAATACTATTTTCCAATCATGGATTGTGATATCTACTTATACGACTGCATGTGCAGAGACAAATGAATATGGTCACTCAGATAACTTCTTTACACCAAGGGCGAGCAATGAATAGCAACATCAGATCAGCTATAGCACCTAAAAAGGTCTGAAATAGTACTGATAAAATCTCAGAGACTCGCTCGAAAATAAGTGCCATCATAATCTGAAAAGATACAATTTTCATGGATTTTGACACATTCGCATCATACTATATGATACAAGATAATCCCAACTCTACTGCAAGTCCAAACAGTAGCAGACAGGAAGCAAATCAGATGATAAACTCGAGAGAAAACAAAGAGCATCTCAAACTAGCCACGACAATGGGGATAAAAAAACTCGGTACTTTTCGTTGGTCAGTTCTCAGAACAGAAACTCATCAGTAATAAGATGATTCCTCAACAAGTTCGATTTCGATCCAGATTTTCGATTCTCTCCATCCCTGTACTTCTCGCATCCCGACGAACAAAGAGAAATAACAGAGCCCCACTCGGACTCAGGGCACGACCAGTCAAGCAACGGCGCCGCACCGCACATCCAGAAACGGCGCAGAAACCGACGGCGCCAAAGCCACGAGATCTCAACTTCACGAGCATCGGTCCAACTACCAATGCCCTGCCGCTGCAACAATCCACCGCGGCCGACGCCATTCACAGTTTCGCACCACAGAAACGGGATGCAAACTGGAACCCCGGCTCACCGGAGCTACTACAGTCACTCGATGAATGACAACATCCGGTTCAAAAAAACACCTCAATGCTCCTCTATTCAACACCACAAACAACCATTCGGACACCGCAAACCGCGGCATTCCGCCGCGGGATCACGGAGAACAGAGGAATGCACCGGAAGCAAAAAAAAAAAAAAAAAAAAACCGGTCGCGGCAATCAAGAAGCGCGCCATGCAGCAGAGCAATGCTTACGCAGATCGTGCGCGCGTTCGCGGTGTCAGATCCGAAAGCAAGTCCCGAGCATCAGCCTGCGCTTGCTCTACAGAGAGAGAGAGAGAGAGAGAGAGAGAGAGAGGGATGGAGAGTGGGGACATGAAAATGCATATTGGTCTCATTATATCTCAATCAATCGAAGCGTGTTTGCGCCAGAGATATGCCCCGCGTTTTCGCGATTAATTGCGAGGATGACACTCTGCTAGTAGTGTGAGGGAAACTCAGTGCATTGCTTTCGCTTCGCTTGGCGACCCGGTCCGTCCCGGTTCCAGCGCTCGCTGACTTGGAGTTTGTATGTGTTTGACCCGTGAACGCCTCTTTTCTGTCGTTTGAGAGATGCCATGTTCCCTAATCCCCCGTCATTTTAGATCTTAGTGAGGGAAGAAGCTAAGGACCAGTAAATCTGCTAAAGTTTCTTAGTCCTGACCGTGGTGGCTCGGTTATCATTAGGTCGAAGAAAAGCGGTCAGAGAGAATTCACAGGAGATATCATTGTGCTTGAATTGAGGTACTGTACTTAGACCCATCAAAATGAATCATAAGTTCATTTCTTAATATATATTTAATAAATTTTGTTATTATATGAGTTAGTTATATTCGATTAATTGGTTATAAGTAGATTTAGAATGATAATGTCTAAAAAAATGAGTGTTAAATGATTCATAATTTATTTAGACCTAACTAAACTCTACGATTATGTGTTTATTCTCTGTCACTCTCACTTGATCTTGTACTCACTCACTTTGCAATTTGACCTCTTTTTGAGTATGGGTTTTCTTAAATTTTGTTAAATATGGATGTGTTTTAGTAATATGAGTTGGATGAGATATGAATTGAATATTAGTCATTAGATTTATATAGTATGAAAATGGATCAAAATATATTAAAATAGATTGATCCGAGTTAAACTATTTTCGACTTAATTCACCTATTTGATATATTGAACTGTACTTTACATGATCCCATCTATATATCGTCGTCTCACGAATCAAGCCCCATATATGGATAGAAGCCCCTTCCCCACCGAAAAAGGAAAGCATGCAGATTCTTGGCGTCATGATTTGTGCTTGTCCACAACGCTCTCCAAGGTCCACGAGGAAAGAAAATGGGGACAAGTGACAACGCATCTGTATCGAAAAAAGGTAGCCAGCTATCTAACTATTGTCACCTACATTTCACCTGAAAGAGACAACTCGCGAACCGTAAGGGCAGAGTGGGGAATGCGGTGAAGAGAGGTGGGTACAAGAGGCATGCGAGCCACGCAAAGCGTGATAAAAAGTCATATATCAATGTGGCTATAGGCTGTAGGCTGTAGGCTGCATGCAGCGTAAAGGAAAGAGGAGATTTTATTGCTATGGGCGTCATCAGGAATCAGATGGGTCCCTTTTTCTCGGCGAAGCCAGCACGTAAAGTAGCTACAATTCAGGGAGGGCCTCATGCTCACCAACGCCTCCAGATTTTTGTTTGTTCCATTCGGTGCCCGGTATCTGGTCAGTAAAACTCAACACTTGTCTGGTGCTTTACTTTGCTGCACAATTTCATTTCTCGGGGCTTAAAGTCCGGATCGGTACGGTGACTTTCTTTAGCAAGATGCACTTTTATTTGTCCAGATGAAGGGCATCAGCACATGAGTCCTGCAAGTACGGACCCGATTAAACCTTATAAACGGAGTAGGTGCGGCTGATTTCGCTCGCGATCCGATTTGGTATGCCCAATAGCAATTTCCTTCTTTTAATTAATGACAGAGGAGATGGTATTAAATAGTTTCGGACCTCCTTTTCAGAGTGGGAGTGCCCCAGTAGTTTCTGCTCAGGTACAGGCGGATCCGACAACAGACCACACCGCCCCCTTCAGAATTTCGTGGACCTCCTCCCTCTCGAAGGTAATCTTCTTCCCAAAATTATCGAAGAGGAGCAACCCATCCCTTTGTCTTACATTTGAAGATGGCACCTTACCCCTCAATCTCCTTCCTTGTCTCCATTTCTCTCAAAAGCAAAAGAGAAGAAAAATAAGATTGGCGAGTTCTTTTGTTCCTTGAAAAGGAAATAAATGGAGCAGTGGCTCTGATACTTGCTCTTGCGATAAGAGGAAGGTGGACCCTCATTTGAGTATTCACAGCTCAGTCAATGGAAACGACAGTTTGTTTTGGTTGCCCTGAATCAGCCAAAATCCCTCACATGCGTTTCGTAATGATGTTATATATTTTGTAGTGTCCACTATATCTTTTGCAGCGTCGGGACTCCAAGACCCCGCGTGCTTCCTCTTGGCATTCTTTGACGATAAAGGAGTGCGCCATTTAATAATTGAAAATGCCATCAGATACTACTCGACCATTTTAGATCTAAGGCTTACCCCTTGTCTCCGCTTATGTTAACAATCTTTTGAAATGATTTATACTGTCTTATTTGAGTCATCTCATGATTCATTTCGAGCTTCATAGCTGCTACTCATATTTTAGAGCACTTCGGCAGCTTGTTGCACCCGCACAATGGCAGTCGTGAACTTCTGATGCTACACTAATGTGGTTTTCAAAATTTGAAAAGCGAAACATTACATGCACGATCTCTCTTTCTCACCTTGTTACGTAATTAATTTCTGCTCGTTCTCTCAACCATTCAAGCACCTTTGCGCCCTCCAGAATCTCCTGAACCTGCATTATTCAAGTATAAGAAAAAAAAGGACAGTACAAGATCAGACAACACATATTAGCAAAGAATCAAGATCGGTTCTGCATTGACGAGTTCAGATATTCCTATTCAAGAGATACACCTAACTTGTTTTCACAGAGGAAACAAGCAAAACAGTGACTAGATTCAAGCATCTGATGTAAAAGTATACATGCAGCATGTTGCTATCTACATATAATGCCAGCAATTGCCTATATATTCATATATTCCTTTTGACCTTATCCTGTACATAATTAAGAAATGTTAATTCATCATGCTAAGTATCGAGGACAAAGTTACAATAAGAACCAACTATGCACTTACATTACAGTGCTAAATACACTAACCTGTTCCTTCACACGTTCTTCATCATATTCCTGCTTATGGCGTTTAAATTCAGCAATTGAATTCTCAACCTCCTTGACAAGTTCGTCAGTGGAGAACTGCACAAATTCATGAGCCCAAAAAAGAAAATAAGGTTTTCTGAGGTCATAAAGAGCAAAAGATGGAAGAAAACTAAAAATTAACATGTAGATATTGCAATTGCCATGATCATGGGCCGACCTTTCTTAGCAAATCCAAAAGACTCAAATGAGTAAACCTCAAGACCATGAATAGCATAAAAACAGACGAAAGCCAATGTCAAAATATTCCTACAAGCCTACTGCAATTAAGAGCCCACCACTACTTCCATATTGAATGCAACGAGGTTTAAGAGAAGAAGATCCAAAATAAAAGAGAGACCAGTGTACACACTAGAAATCACCCTAAAGCACAGCAGTTAAAATGTACCAGCAGAACAACAAAATCAGCCAAATATACCTGCAGATTTTCACGTCTAAAAATATCTCCAATTGCCAAATTCTGTTTTATTACATGAGTGATATTTTCCTTCTGATTTTCCAAATACTCGTTCACTGCCTTCGGACTTGAAAGAGAAGCCAATTGCTGTTCGTTTAACTTCATATTTGCCTGAGTTGAGACATGCAAAAACAAAAATTTAGAGTAGTCACATGCTTTCATAGCACAGTTGCACTTAAAAGTAAAATTAACAGCTGGTAAATTTCTGAGACCAGCAGTAAAACAGTACAAAAGATTCCATGCAATATGCTCGCCACATAACAAGGAAAAATCATGTCGTGTTGATGAGTCCACGGACCTGTATCTGTAGAAGCTGGGCCCCATAGAACTGCCTCCCTTGTTCTTCAAATAAAGAACGGGGGATATCAATCTCTACCATCTAGAAGTCAGTGAAAACAAGAACAAAAATGGAATGTTAAACTTGGCAAAAGGGAACTAAAGCTCAATCATTTGAAAAAGAAATCATTCTGATAGACCACTTCAGTAGGTAGAACAACCTACTGCACAATGCTAATTAATTTGGGGATATCCTAAGATTCAGGAAAATTGTCTTAGAAATTTCTGACTTAGGGAATAAGGCTTAGATGTCTCCAGCTCTGCTTCTGAATATCATCCACAAACTTCTAATCATCATGGAGAATAACTATATCATGATAATATAAGGTTACACATCTGTAGTGGGAGGAACAAGAGGCAAGAGCCACAAACGTTGTAGAAACATGTAGTATGAATTACATGCTATAGTGGATTTCTCTTTCTATAAGAGCATATGTCATTTCTTAAATATATCCACTATACGGATCTTAGCCTAAACATAGTCACGTGCTTCTCACGTACTCATGTTTAGCTCGAGTGCTATATTAGCTTGCTTTCTATAAACAAGTACTCACATCCGGCATCTTACAAGCATACATGATTGTGGGACTATTATGTTCGGTCTTATTATAAACAAATCACAGACCTCATCTTGACTCCAATCAAGGCGACATATTTTATGTACTAGACTTGCTCTTCAGCATTTATTTGTACATAACATCTCATCTCAACGTGCTAACTATAGCACTTGAGGCAACTGCTCATGTGAGTGAATCAATCATTACCTACTGACATACTTTCCAATAATATATGTGTGCTTGTGCTAGTCTCATAATGGATTTGTACTTCTTGATAAAACATCAAGTCATTAATAAACAAACAAGTACAATACATATGTCCATAAATACATAAAACAATGATCCTCTACAATAACACATATCACATTCTACGCAAACCTAGTGACATCCTGTGGGTCAGAATATGTCTCTAGGAATAGCCTTCAGTAAATGGATCAGCAACCATTCTATTGGTTGAAATGTATTGTAGAATCACTTTTTCTGCGCTATAATATCTCTGATGAAGTTATTCTTTATGTCAATGTACTTCGTCCTTCCATGATACTTGGGATCTTTCACATAGGCAATGGCGCTTGACTATCGCAACAAACCGTCACCGGTCTTGGAATCTCAGTGACAGTGGCTAAATTTTCAAAGAAACGTTTTAGCCATACTGCTTCTTGCACTGCGGCAGAACACGCAATAAATTCAGCCTCCATAGTAGACAAGGCTGTGCATGTCTGTTTCTTGCTATTCCAAGAAATTGCACCTCCATTGAGCAAGAACACATATCCGTAAGTCGATTTATGCTCATCCGGTCTCCACCCCAATCAAACATCTAAATAATCTAATAGGCGTAAATCATTCCCCTTGGTAACAAAGTTGATAGTCCATGGTGCCCTTCAAGTATCTTATGATCCTCTTCACTGCTTTCCAGTGTGCTTGACCGGGATTTGATTGATATCGGCTCACCAATCCCACGGCATAACATATGTCGGGTCGAGTACACATCATAGCATACATCAAACTTCCGATCGCACTAGCGTAAGGGAACGATTTCATCATTTTAATTTCTTCCGAGTCTTAGGACACATCTCGCACTTAGGCCTTCACCTTGCATGAGGGTATCAATGGGATTACTGGTCGCATATTGAAACGATCAAGAATCTTCATAATATAAGACTCTTGTGATAAAGTAAGGAGTTTCCTTGATCGATCTCTTTCGATCTTAACTCATAATATATAAGCGGCTTCTCTCATGTCCTTCATTTCAAAATTGGAGGACAACCATTCTTTATGGTGATTACCATAACCTTGTCATTTCAGCCAACAGAATATCGTCCACATAAAGTGATAAAATCACAAATTTATCTTCGGACCGCTTGACATATACACAGTGATCTTCTTCGATCATCTTGAAGCCAAAAGTTGTTATGGCTCGATGAAAATGAATATATACCACTGTCTAGATGATTGCTTAAGGCCATATATTGAGCGATGAAGTTTGCAAACTTTATGCTCTTGACCTTTAGCTATGAAACCTATTGGTTGTTTCATATAAATTTCCTCATCTAGTTCTCCATTGAGAAATGCCGTCTTTACATCTATTTGATGTAATTCAAGGTCCAAACGTGCAACGATGGCTAGAATAAGGCGTATTGAGGCAAACCTACAACTGGTGAAAAGGTTTCCTCGTAGTCTATACCCTCTTGTTGAGTATAACCTTTCGCCACAAGACGAGCCTTATACTTTTCAATGGATCCATCCGCCTTTTGCTTAATCTTAAAGACCCATTTGTTTCAATGGCCTTACGATTGGGTGGTAGATCAACCAAGTCCAGACATGATTTGTCCTCATTGACTCCATCTCGTCTTCCAAAGCTTTCTCCATTCTTCCTTATCGAGGATGAGAGAGCCTCTTGAACAGTCTTAGGCTCGGCATCATCTTTATGAGCAATCATAAATGCTTCCCCTTCAATCTCAAACGACGACGAGGAATACTTTTTTACGATTACTTTTACGCAACTGGAATTTCTCTTGAATTCACTCAGACGATGCAACACTCCACTAGGTCTTTCATGTTGAGGTAAATCTTCATTTCCCTCCATAACATTAGTGGGTGTATTATTAGGATCTTCCATCTCATATAATTGGAAATCCTTATCAATCTCACATCTACTAGGAAAATCGTTCTCCAAGAACGTGACATCTCGTGACTCCTTTTCGATCACACTCCCATCAGCTTGTTCACCTATGAACACATATCCTTTGGAGTGTTCAGAATATCTTATAAAGATACATTTCTTCCCTCTAAGGCTTAATTTGCCATATTTATGGGAAGATTCATGAACATAAGCTGCACATCCCCATGGACGTAGACTACTTAAGTCTGGTTTTCTACCAGTCCATAATTCATAAGGGTGGAAGTGACAGATTTTGAGGCACTCCGGTTAAGTACATAGGCGGCAGTCAATGCATCTCCCCAAAAAGAGATATGTAAATTTGCTTGCGCCATCATAGACCTAACCATTTCCAATATGGTTCTATTCCTTCTTTCAGCTACCCCATTTTGTTGTGGAGTACTAGGAATAATCAATTGTCGTACAATTCCCTTTTCATCACAAAGAGCCTTAAATTGCTTCGATAGATACTCACGTCTACGATCGGTTCTTAATGCCTTTATCGTTTTGTTCAACTGATTATCTACCATCGTTATATATCGTCTAAAGTATTTTAATGCTTCGGACTTATGGGAGATCAGAAAGACATAACCGAAACGCGTGAAGTCATCTATGAAAGTAATGAAATATGAGGCTTCATGCCTCGCCCTCACATTCAAAGGACCACAAATGTCGAATGTATGAGTTGCAATGGAAATTCAGCTCTAGTCCCTTTACCGAATGGTTTTCTAGTTGCTTTTCCCGCTAGACAATGTTCACATATGGGTAGATCAACATTAGTGAGTGACCCTAAAAGGCATTCTCTAGCTAATCTTTGCATTCTTTGCAAACCAATGTGACCTAATCTAGCATGCCAAGTATTTGCATCAATCTCAACATTACTAGAAGATGCAATCAAAGAAAAACAACCATTAACATTAACATTGTACTGATCATAGTCAATGTCTAACACCATAAAACCATTCAATACATGACCTAAACCATAATAAACTGTTCCATACAAAATGTCAACACAATCATAATGAAAATTTAAAACATAACCTAGGCTAAGAAGAACAACTACAGAGACCAAGTTTCGTCGAATATCCGGAGCATAGAGGACATCATGTAGGAATAGGCTTTGACCACCACCTAAAATTAATTTACATGTCCCGATATCCTTCACTTCAACTCTTGAGTTATTTCCAACATATATCCATCTTTTTCCAAGCTGTATCTGACGATACTCCACAAATGCTTCTCGGTCTCTAGCTACGTGGTGCATGTTACTCCTGAATCTATAGTCCACATTGGATGAGATTCAGCAAGCATTACAGTACTAGAAACAAAAGCATTACTTAAAGTAATGGAGTAATAGGGTACCTCTTTCGGCTTAGTGCATTCACGAGCAAAGTGACCCATCTTGCCACAATTGTAGCACTTCATCTTGGTCTTGTCATTCTTCCCACCATGCTTCTTGCGTTGGAAGGTCTTAGCCCTTTAGGTGCACGATCGGTCTTCTTCCCTTTGTTGTTGAATTGAGAATTCCATTTGCGCTTGAAGCTCGAAGCTTTGCGCGAACTCGATTCAGCAACATAAGCATGAGTAGAGGATCTCGCAGCCTCTAGGCACTCATCCTCTAATTCCAAATGACGCGCTATATCATCAAAAGTGACAATATTCTCATTATGCGTCATATTGATCTTCATATGCTCCCATTGTCGAAGAGACCTTATAACAGCCCTGAACTCGTTGTTCATCGTAAGGGAGTGACACACCAGCCTCACGAATCATATTTGACATCTCCTGAAGATGCTGCCTCATTGTTATATTTGGGCGCTTTCGGTATGTGTCAAACTTGATGATGAGTCTCTTTAGCTTAGTAGTAGATGTACCCCCAAACTTATATTTCAAGGCAACCCACATTATATGAGCTTTATTATAACTTTCAAACTCACACATGAGATCATCCTGCATACAGTTCAGCAACGTGATGCGAGCAATGCTATTCTTCTTTTCCAAGCTTGATAAGCTTCTAGATCTCTCTGTGTTGAGCTGAAGTTCCATGCTCAAAGTTCATCCATGGTGTGGTTGAGGGTTTCCAAAACCTCTGCTCCTCAAGGATGTACTGAACTTTTGGTGCCAAATGTCATAATTGTCACCGTTTAGCTTCTCACCCTTATTGAGGTCAGCCACAATGATCTTGGATGCCGATGCCATAATCAATTGCTATAACACATTGACATAATAGACGAGAATCAATACTAGCACATTTTTTTCGTAGTAACACACATATCTAATTTGTAACAAAAACAAACTCAAAATAATGATAATTCAACAAAAGACATAGAAACAAAAGTTCACTATGTTCCCAATCAACTTCTATGTACAATTGTTCTATTATCATTAATTAGTTTAATTTGCACAAATTTTGAGTTCTAGGTGAAAACTCCTTCGAATTCTACCAACCTACGAACTCCCACTAGAAAAAATAATTACATGACCTCATGTGATGTCTACATTTTTCCATTAACACAAAAGCATAGCATGATGTAAAACAATGTACAAATAACAATCATGCAGCAACTCCAGTCAAAAAAACAATTCAACATTTAATGGATTTCCTACCATTGTTCGAATTTTCTAGCAACTTGAAAATTGCAAGTATATTAAACTATCAAACCAAGCTCTACAAAGCATATATGACATCATTTGCACACAAGTTAGTTACTGTATTTCCTAAACCACAAGCTACAAATGAATAAACTATACTTTAAACCCTAAAAAATACGCGTACATAGGGTTCCCTACACATTTTCATACATTTATAAAATCCAAAAATGAAAAATAATTATACCACGGTGTAGAGGGACATCCATACGAACCCAACGCCACCGACCACGCTCCAATCGGAGCTCACACGCGCCCCCACGCGTCGCCCGAGTGCGCGGGCGCGCTAGCGCACGCGTCGAGTGCGCGCGCGGAGCGCACGCGCGCCAACAGCCCAAAGGCTCCTTGCCGGTCCGACCGTTGACCGGTCAACGGTCAACGAGTCGGGTCAACGGTCAACGGTCGGGTCGGGTCCGATCAACGAGTCGGTCGGTCGGGTCAACAGGTCAGGTCGTTGGGTCGGGTCGGGTCGGGTCGCGGCCGACCAACTGGCCGCTGTGGTGACGTCATCGATGACGTCATCCCAACGGTGTTACCCGATCGTTGGATGACGTCATAGTGACGTCATCACGCGCTCGTTCGCCGGCCGGGCTGCGCGGCGCACCGGGCCGGTTCGCGGACCGGCGTGTGGCGCACACGCCGCAAAGCTCGGGCCAGCTGGTGCCCACGCGCAGCGGCTTCTGGCCGCACGTGGTGCCCACGCACAGCGGCTTCTGGCCGCGCGTGTGGGCGCGTCCGGCGTCTTCCGGCGGCGTTCGACCCACCGTTGGACTCGTCTCAACGAGTACTTTCACCCTGTATATTCAAAAATTAATTTTGACCAAAAAATTATTTCGAAAAATGGCCAAAACCGCACGGGTGTATGCGACCCTAACTGCTTCTTCGCTTCGGTTCCGATTTTGAGTTTCTCAGATGGCAATTCCGACCATTAGACATCCAAATAGTGTAGAATACAATCTTTTGATCTCAATATCAAATGGTAAATGAGAAAATCAATGAAAAAACAAGGCGAAATCATGACTCGGGCTCCGATACCAATGTTGGAATTTAGTCGGCGGAAGACAACTTACCCGATTCCGATGCGCAAACAAAAACAGCCAAACGAACGTTGAATTGCGAATCAATCACGAACAACACTACCTCACGTTGGTCGGATGCGATCACGGGAAAGCACCCGATTTCACACGTAAATGTAAACCGTTCTTGCAAAATTGAAATGGAATGCCTTCTTATTTGACGATGGAAATGGAGAGAGATTTTGGTGCAAATGATCGACAACATTCCAACGGTTGTGTTCGGGAAGCTTTTATACATCTCCTTCGTGCCCTCCATTAGTGTCTTTCCAACTTAATGTTTCATCCAAACGGCAAGGCCCAATCGCACCCCATCATGGACTTACCCTTAAAGTACAAGGTGTAGAAAACACTTGAGTGATTGAGGAATTGTAAACTCACGAGCATCCATTATAGTGGATTATTTGCTGTTAGCTCTTCCGTGGACTGTAGGTGCCGATCTCGGATAGAACCACGTAAATTTCTGGTGTTCTTATTTTTCTTAATTTCTCCAGTGATTGTCGTTTCCGCGTATTATATCCCAGTCCATGTCATCCTGCTGTCAAGTTGTGTTTCTTCCTTTTGTTAATCTTATAAACCGCATGCTTTTCTCTAGAGCTCTTCGACGGACTCAACCAGCCCACTATTTTTAACCTTTCAAACTGCACAAGTGACTTTCTTGTTTCATCGACTCAACACGTGAACATACTCTTTCGTTTACTCAACGTTAGGTGTTGACTCCAACAGTGATCAGGGAGACTTTGAGGGGATTATCAGAATTGTGACGAGCAAGTCTCGAACACTCGAAAGTGCCGAGTGCTAAAGGATGGGATAATCAATTAGACGCTTAAAAAGAGAGCGAGTGAGAGGGGGAGGAGACAGTTTTTGGGTGAAGCTTTTTCTGGTTTTGGTGCCAAGGGGAGCAAGCTGTTGAGGGGAGCTTCTTCTTTGGCCAGGGAAGCAATCGAGAGAGAGAGAGCCCTCGGTTTGGGGAGAGAGAGTGTGAGAGAGGGGGTTCTGGTTTTTTTCTGCAGGTTTTGGTCGAGAAAAAAAGTTTTGGGGGGTGTTCTCTGCAGCCTCTCCACGCAGAAGGGGTACCCCCTCCTTTTTCTTGGCTGGAAGCAGATCGCAAGCAAAGAATCGTGGAGCGAGAGAGAAGAGACAAACGTGAGCTAGCCTCGAGCTCCGACCGAAGACGACGACGACGATCGATGGAGTCACGCTCAGACCTCGACCGCCCGACCCTCGACGACGTGACTCTCCCTGCGTAGGTTTCTCTGAGTTTTATTTTGATTTGCTGCGGTTGGTTGTTTCCCGAGGATCCCGGTTTGGAGGAGTGCAGGGCAACCGGACGTAGCCCCGATCTATCGAGCTGCGCCCATTGTTCACCGCCTCTCCCGAGGCTGGGTAGGGGCCACGAACTGGACACTCACTTTCAGTGCAATGTGTATGCTCTTTATTTGATAATGTTAAATATTTGCTCTCACATACCATTTATTTAACTTTCATTGGCTGCTAATTATTATTTTAATGATTGCGCATTTGCATAATCACCTCACTTGTTAGTAGACAAGTGTAAAATTTATCATGATAAGCTATCATTAGGCAAGTCGCGTTGGTTGTTTTAAGCTATCACCTCACATATTATTTTAACGCTTGTTGGTTGTCAAGTTTGACTTTCTTCTAGGCAAGTCGCGGCTTCTATAGAAGAGAAATTGAGATCCAGAGAGAGGTGATGGACGATTTTAAGACCCTGCGGAAGCGGTGGAAGCGACCCCCGCCACGGCACACGTCATCCATCCCGTTCCTCTATGGGTCGACGCAGGAGCACCTGGTCTAACGTTCCCAATGCCAAACGTGGGGTGGGACCAATTAGTCTTTGTGCTTTTGCTTCGAAGATATATCACTGAATTGTAAGTCTTTTTCTCCAAACAAAAATTCCGCAGAATTCGATCTTGCTTTTGTCAATCGTGCGTTGAGCTAGGTCATGCCGATGACGTTCTTGTTAGAGATATATATAATAAATTCTTCATAACTCTTAACATATTGATCATCTTTCATTTTTTGTTTCCAACGAAGGCGCTGATCACCTCTTGCTCGCCCGTGCATCACGTTCGGCCAGAACGCTGAGATCCATGACAAAGAGAAACACCAGGTAAGCGAAACCTCAACGAATCCTCGTCAGCGAACAGCTATGATTAAGGTTCGATTCCTCCTACTAACAAATTACTCTGGTTAAATGAACTGCAGTTTGTATGCGTGCCGGGCTTTGTGCTGCTGGTATGCCATTTATGTATTTGTTCGTGCTGCTACACATGCACTTACCGGGACCAAGCCCGCGGCCTCCACCAACCGGGCGACCAGTGCGGAGATTGCTTTCGTGCACCTTTTGTGCCAGCCATGCGCGCTTTGCCAAGAGTATCTGGAGCTCAAGAACCGCTGGCTCGATCCCCTCTTGCTGGTAAGTTCATTACCCAATATGTTCTTTCGTTCAAGTAATTCTTCGTTCCCGACTTCCTCGTCAATACTCAAAAAGAACAAAAAGAACATCGAAACTAGATTGAAACTCATCTGAGCGACTATAAGCCACCAAAGAATCCCGGCATAAGAAACACACAACCTCTAATAGGATGTGGTCCGTTTGTTCTTGCATGTTTCCGTATAACGAAGGAGACAACTGCTTGTCTCTCTCGCTTTGATTGGTATTGCTTGGAAGTAATATGGGATTTATAATTCACAATATGGAGAGTTCTTTTGTGTTTTGTTGTGAAGACAGATAATCTAACTTGCCTTAGTGGTTAGAGTATTGCTTTCATATGGCGTAGGACTGAATGATTCAAACTAATAGTAGTTTAAACTTATTAAACTCCATCGCTAAATTTGATAGTGCTATTTTTAATTTTAAAAAGAAAGGAACAAACTCTATGTTTTTATCATGATAAGCTATCATTATTGATATTATCAGAATAATGAGTATTAGTAATTATAGTAATAAAATAATATGGTGCACTTTGTTTATGGACAATTAGAATATTATCTCTTGAATTGCCAAATATTCCATTATTCCTGTCAAATCTATTCTTAAACTTACAAATCAACAGGACAAAAAAAAAGTAAATAGACCTAGTATGATGAATCATGACTCTATCCAGTATATTGAACATCAATCCCATTTGTATTCTCGCATCCGTATAAGAAGATCGTTGAAATGACAAAATTCCCAAAATTTAAGGAGTGTGGAGGATAAAGCAGCTGTTGAAGTTATCATTTTTTTTTTTTTATAAGTGCAATTGAATTTCTAAAACTTATCACGAAAATATAATTTAGTCTAAAATTTTCAAAAAAAGTGTGATCAAATTCTAAAACTTATCGTGAAAGTGTTGAATTCTAAAATTTTCAAAAAAGTAATCAAGTCCCAATATTTGTCATGAAAATGCAATCGAATTCTAAAATTTTCAAAAAAAAATGTAATCAATGAAATGACATGATTGGACCAATTTGATAAATTTTAAGACTTAATTGCTCTAATCAAAATGCTTAGGACTTAAGTGCACTTTTGTGATAATTTTCAAGACTTAATTTCACTTTTTAAAAGTTTTAAGACTCAATTATGCTTTTTTAACAAGTTTTAAGATTTTCAATACACTTATCTTCTTTCTTTTTTTCTTTTTTTAATCTAGCATCAATCCATTTGATGTTAAAAAGATCCATTGGAGGAAGGTCGGCTTTTCTTTAAAAAAAGAAAGAAAATGTCCCATGTATAAAATCTCTTGTGACAAGGTTATTTAAGATTGCCGAAGCCCTATGTTTTAGGAAGATCCGGGCAAGTCCAATTTCACTTTCGATACCAATAGATTCTACTCAGTTGCGATTTGAGGCCTAAGTAAAGACAGATGCTTCGAGATTCTAACATGCATTTTGGGAGCTCAAATTACATGAAATACCATATTATTGACGAGTGTTGAATACGAGACACTCATGACCGGTCGGATGTTTATTTTATGAATTTCATAGACAAATCTTAATACACCTAGCCTTACTCGAAGATACTTATGTACGTATATGATATGAATGTGATCGGTTAGATGTTTTCTTACGCAACAGTATTGTGATGCGTAGGATGGGTTGCTAACCAGGCGAAGGATGGACCCTCCGTCAGTTCCCGGCGGCATGATTCGTTGACGGATCTCTCGGGCCAACCTTCCCCTTCAAAAGCGGAGGAAAACCTAGCCGACCCAGTCAAGCGATTGAGAGTACTTTGTGTGGCTTTTATTTTAGTTTCGGGGCTTTGTTTTTATTTCAGAACTGGAAGTCGGACTTTCGTACTCCATTGTAATATAAGTAAGCTACGCTATCTCAAGTTATATCACAACAACCTTGAAATTGAAGGGAATAATCCTTACAGCGGATTACAAGGTAGATTCGACAAGGCTAACTTATTCAGGTCGCGGTTCACGGATCACGATGATAATTGCATGGTCGGTTTGGCTTCTCATATTATACAAACCATAAAGGTCATAGGCCCGATGACCAAAAAGAGCCGTTATTCTCTGGCTTTTGCGTTGACCGATAATCCCGTGAGACAACCAAGAAAAGCAAACCATTGAACGTGACAGAAAAAGATGTGTATATATGTGTGTCTATATATATATAGATATCTAGAGCTCTTGTATTATCTAGGCATTATCTAAGGCTGCGTTTGGCGATCGGGATAAAGTCGGGATAGAATAATAATTTATCATATCTACGTTTAGTCTTCCTCGGGACGGGGATAAAGTCGGATGTAAAGGGAGATATAGACGGGATAAAATTATCCCATGGAAGAGGTGGGATAAAGGTGGATGAAATTTCTAATGTCCATACTAAAAAAGTTATTTCTATTGAATAACAAACTTATTAAATTAATAAAATTGAAATTATATTTCAATATAAATAATATTTGAATTATAATTTAAGAAATTAAAAAATAAAAAAATCATTTTTAATTAATCCTATTTTAATTTATATATTCAACTTTAATTCTATTTTATAATAAACATTCAATCTATAAATTAAATATTTATATTTATTATAAATTTTAGGTATTTTTGTATTTTAGGTATGTTAGTACAATTTACTATTTGATAAAATTTTATTAAAGAATGATGAAAGGGAAAAAAATAATAAAGAAAATAATATAAGAAAGAGGAAAAATAAATAAAAATAAATTAAGAAATAGTGTTACGAGAGATTTTCACCATCTCCGTTTATGAACATTTAAGTTCATTTATAATGATATGCCGTTTATATTTTTAAAAAAAAAAGTATACATAATATGATGTGAATATATCAGAAGGCTAATCTTACGATTCACCAAACAATGGACGGGATATAAAAAAATCCAGGATTTCATATCTATCTATCCGTCTATCCGATTTAAATCAGGATGACCAAAGCATGCTAAGGGTGTCACTCACTATGGAACGTACGACTTGAGTCGTAATTAATTTTCTCTATTTGGAAATGTACAAGCCCATCATCAAAGCCCATTGACATGCCAAAAGTTAAAGCAGTCGGTAAAATAGGAAAATGAGAATGAAAAAACATACTCGCTGGCCATTGAGTATGTGAGGTTGTGAGCCTTTCCAACCGTGGTATGTGAGGTTGCGAAGGCCTTCACCAATAGCAGTGAGGGCTTGTTGGCCCTTGTCCGGTGGCTGGCGACCCTCGCGGCGCGAAATGAAAAGAGAAAGGAAAGAAAAAAATTTGACTATGTTAGTGCCTACCATATAGAACTATTGGAGTCTATATCATCATTTTCTAGCCAAAATTGGCCTAATTGACTAAATTGGCAAATGTAAAAATGTTTAAAACTAAATTGATCAAATTGAAACGTTTAGAACTAAGTTGGTATTTTTTGGTACTTTCCCTCTAATTTATCCATTTGGAAATGTAAAAAGCCTATCATGAAAGACCATCCACGTGCCAGAAGCCAAATCAATCGGCAGAAAAGGAAAATGAGAGGAAAAACATACTCCTTCGAAGCGTCCGGATATGTATGACAAATAAGGCGGCAGTTTCCATTTGGAGATATATGCCGGCAATGCTTGCCTCCTGTTGACGAAGCTCCATCTTTTTTTGTTATTGGCCTTTTGGTGAGGGAAACTTTAGCTCCAACATGAGTCCCCCGAACCCCAGTGATGGCACGAGATCGCCTCTGGCACTGGTCGTCGTCCCGCCCCCCGTGGCATACACTCAGCCGGTGTACATTGGCCTGTCATTTGTAGAAGCGCCGGTGCATCATGTTCGCAGCAATACGGCGTATGGACCGCTGGTCTTTTCGATTGTTGTGATGGTATGACGAATTTGTAAGTCTTTTTCATATAAATTTACAAGACTCGATCTTGCCGCTGTTGACATTGTGACGATGTTTTATTAAGTTCATGTTCATCTTCAACTTAAATCTTTCTAAACATCATTTGGATGAACATATACTTAGCAGTTTAACTGTTTAATTGATCGTCTTCCTACTTTTTACGGATAGGCTTGATCACTTCTTTTTGCCCGTGCATCACGTTTGGCCGGAACGCCGCAATCATAGATAGAGGAGGCACTTGTAAGTGAAAAACCTCGACAAAACGTTTGTCTTTACTAAACTATGTGATTGAGGGCTTAATTTCTCGTGCTAATTTTTAAATTTGGCTAGCAAATGTTGCAGCTTGTGTCTATGCCGGGCTTAAGTGCTGCCTGATATGCCACCGTTGCGGCTGCTCATACTGGTATACTTGCATTTACCAAACCAAGCTCCAAGGCCACCACTCGATCCCCGGCAGCAAGTGCGGAGACTGTTGTTTGCACTGTTGGTGCGAATTATGCGCAATTGGCCAAGAGTATCGGGAGCTCAAAAATAATGGGTTCGATATCTCTATCGGTAAAGTTCTCACTGCAACAAAACTGCCTACAGCGGCAAAAACAATTTAAGGAGAATCACGGTTGTTTATGAAAACAGCACCATTTGCTTGGGAGAAAATGATTGATTTAGAAAATATTTTTATAAAAATGATTGTTTGTATCACTTATAAAAATGAATGAGTGAAAACTATTTTTATTAATTTAAAAAATATTTAGATATAAATAGTTGTTGATGATGATAACATTTTTATTGATTAATTATTTCAAGCGATATATAAAAAATTAGGAAAAATATTTTTTATTTATTTATTTTCACGAAATAAGTGAAACCCTAATAATTGAATGCATGCAGTGGGTGTGAGTGATGGGTTACATGTTTACATATGTGACACAACGCGTAGGATGGGCCGAATGCTGAGCAAATGAGTTGGCCAATCGGAGTTAGGGGTGACGGTTCCGGTGTCGGTTGTTCCATCTCGAAACCAGAACCTACCCTTTCCCAAGTTCTTCATTTTTTGAAACCCTAGAGCCTACCCGTGATAAGAACCGGAACCTACTACCAGGTTCGAGGGTCGGTTCCTGTGTTCCAACAGATTCTTTTTTCTTTTCTTTTTCTTTTTTTTTTTTTTAAGATTTGAACTATAATGAAGAAGGAAAGAGACAAAACTCCTATGGAATTTAAAAGACCATTTCAATCACAGATTCTATGGAAACGAATTGCTATTCAACCAATCAGCTTGAGCAAAACCAAAATGTGTCATGGCTATCCAAGGAAAAATGGAACCAACATAAGATAGATATCTTTGCCATCTAATGAAAAAGGACAAACAAAGTGAAAAGAGAAATAAACCTGATGCGGACCTTGCAAATGCTATATACGAACTTTCTTCAAAGGGAAGGAACACCAGCCTCACCACAAGGCTCCCTGGTAGTCATTCAAATCAACAACTAAAGTATTCTCAAATATAAAGCACAGGAAAAGCAAGTTCAATGACCAATTCATGCGATTAGAGAATGACCATTTATACGCTATCAAGTTCATAGAAAGGTTACTAACTATACACAAGAACAGTGTACTAAAAGGCCTTACCTAGTTTGTCTACTAGCCCATATACAGCTTGATTATATGGTGTATCAAACCATATAAGAACCATCTTTTCTCCTTCTTGAAGAATCAACTTGCGGAAGGACTGAAAAGTGAATATCATGGACATATTGGCAAGCTGGCCATCAAGGTGTGCCTTACCGCCTACTCTGCATAAGCATAACTACCAGCTAAATCATCCTCACAGCATAAGAACACAGAAGAGGAGCAAAGCAGGATATATGAAGGCAAAAAGTCGCATCCGATATGAGAGTAACATGGACAGAAATAGATTGATACCTGAAAGGAAAAAGATCAGAACTCTTGAATGAACTTGAGAAAAAGGTAAAAACCCCAGTAACCAAAGAAGAAGCAAACTCCATATGCAACTTGTGACAATGCAAATACAATCCCCTTTTCCTGCAGAATCAATTAAAAGAGCTCCTTGGAGTAAAGGACAAGCAACAATTATCGTGATATACTGAGAATCCACAGTTATGTTCATATTCTGAAATCCACATTACCATTTGCTAAACCCAAAGGAAAAAGGCAGAACTTAAATTTGGATCAACCTCCTATTTGATTCCTATATTGCAGAGTTGATCAAACCAGAATGTGATACATAAATAACGGCTCATTAAAGTTATTGATCATATGAAGTATTTCGACAGCAAAGCATCTCAAAATTTAATGGTTTGGACCAACTATCCCCAATGAAGATGTAGGATAGGCAGAAGGCACACGAATTCACAAACTAAAGTATACTAAATAGCATAACAAGCAGAAGCAACCAGCCCAACAGCAAGTTAGATATCTTTTATTTGCACAAGAGTTTTCATAACCGTAATAAAAACTTTACCATGTTTAGTTTTCTTAACAATGAGTATATACATTGTTAAGCAACGTTAGAATGTTGCTGCTACTCCATCAAACATCGCAAAGATCTTGCCCTGCTCCATCAAACATTGCAAGATCTTGCCCTGCTCCATCACGCATCGTGAGGCTTGCGTTGACGTGTGCCTTCGACGAGGATTTGGTTTCTTTGTGCCCTGTCAATGGAGGAATGGGACCTTGAAGTTGCTCAATTGAATTTGCGAAGTCACACGAGGATAGCTTTTTAGAGTTTACAATCTCTTCCTTAATCTCACTTTGATATCCTTGTTAGACATTGAAACCAAAAACCTAGCGAGAACTTTTGCATCCTTCTCGATTATGCATCGAATTGGTTTTTATGTGTTGGCAGCTCCTTATTTGCTAATTCATCTGAGTTAATCTTTTGTGCACATTGGCGCCCACACCTATTCAACACCGATTCGACCACATCCCAAAACCAATCGATTGCCATAGACACGAAAACCATCGACCACTTGAGCTCGGCTCAAGCTCCGACCTTTCTGCCCGTAGACACGAAAACCAGACAAAACAAGAAAACCCAGATAAAGATACCCACAAAACAAACATAGAGAGAGAGCTTACAAGAGAGGGTCGAGGAGGACTTGATCGGGGAACGGGGATAGATAGGAGAAGTGGGCGGGTTGAGGACGGCCGACGATGGAATAACAGTAGCATCGCGGCCCGCGCCGTGGCTCGTTGTTGGGACGCAACACGCGCGACGGCGAGCAGCATCGTCAAACCCAGGCAAAGGGCAACGTCCGGGGCGGCGTCAAGGGCGGCGGCGGTGTGGGGTCATCGGTGACTCGAGGGTGGAGCATTGTAGAGGAAATAGGAAGAAGGGACAGCGAAGAAGAGAAGAAAAATTAGGATGGAGCGATGCAGAGGAAATAGAAAGAAGGGAAAGTGGAGAAGAGAAGAAAAATTAGGTTCTATGAAGGGTACTCCGGTCCCGATTCCGGTTCTGGTTCTAGTTGTTGGTGAATCGAACCGGAACCGCCGATTCCTTGAAAAAATGGAGCAGAGAACTAGGAAGCGACCACTCATGAATCGAGAACCGAACCGGACCCTCCGGTGCGGTTCTCTCGGTTCTGGTTCTACCCGGAACCGTGCTCAACCCTAGTCGAGTGATGGTTCCTCAGGCATGATGCATTAAGGTTTCTCTTGGCCAACCATTGCAAGGGTTGATCCATTTTATTCAAACTGTTATCTCGTCCTCTCATTTCAGAAAACTTGATTGATACTTCTTGTGATGTTTCTATTTTCTTATTCGCAATCGGTATCTTTGTGCTCTTTCCAATGTGGTGTCGGGAAATTTGGACAATTATCTTATACTTGATCGATACTTATGGTGATTTTCCCTCTTCTTAGATGCAAATGAGACGGTGTTATTATAAGTAAAAAGTTATCGCATGAACTACGAATCATGAATCAATATCAATTAAATTGTTAGTTTTGAGGTTTATTGTGATGCCCGTATAACCAACGCTCTAGATGAATTTGATATGCCTGGGAATAGTCCATTCAATATTTTTTGTTGTGGCATATGCATATGTTATGTGACACCCCGACAGCCCCCCGATCCATTAGGATTGCGACACATCACTACCTTTTTATTGACCTGAAAATCGATTTCTCTAATACCATAAGATTTCAATAAGTTCTTGAGTTCGGGGGTCTATATCTTTTCCATTGGTCCGGCGCAAAACATGGTGGAAGCATATCCAACAACTCCCTTTCCTATATTTAGAACGATGCACACCAACTAAACACTTTTTATAGATAAAAGCCATACACTTTTATTTACGTAACTAGATGGACATTGTTCGACGATACATCCAAAAAGTGATGTGGTTTCCTACACCCTGACTATACTTCAAAAGTGGTCTAACGACCTCGGCAACCACTTACTAAATGTCCATCTTTATGTCTTAGGCATTCCAAAGTTCCTTCCTCTACCGTCCTCCTCCTCGCGATCACACCCACGAGTCGATCTGTTTTGCTGGTGGTGGTGGTAACTGGCCCTGTCAGTCGTCCATCCACGACGGACAAATATGGCGACATACTCCTAGAGTACGGGGCTGGTGGGAAGATCGGTATCGAACATCATAATCACTTTCACTCGTACGAACGTAGGGTCCTCGCACCTCGGGGTCTGATGTTCCCACCGTTCCCCACTATAAATCGATCGGGACTCCATAGTATGTACCGGGAGGTGCGGGCGGCGAGGCATATTGTCTAGTACGAAATGTTAGTCCCAAAAGGTGAGTACAACCACCCGAGTAGTAAGATCTATTAAACTATATCGTGCGAGAACCATCACTATCCAATTTCATGCAAGATAGACAAAACATATGATCAAAAGAAATGAGTATGCATCAAACCCATAAAGCTCTTTAATGCAATAGCAAGTGCGGTTTTGAAACCAAGATGCACCATTTTCCATCACACGAGGTCCCGATTATAGAATCAAACTGTTATGGCACGTCTTATTACATGCCATACAATTTAGTCCTATAACCTTACCACACACACACTTTAGCAGGGTCATCGGTTTTAATATTCAAAGGTTTCACCTCCGGAGGACCAATGTTTGCGTCCCTTCGAGCATTCACACCCAACACAGCGTCGCGAAAGCCCTCGGCATTCGGCTGTGGGCCACCCCGGGCATCCGGAGCGTGTTACGTCACGCCTCCAGGGTATCTTGCACCCCACGGCATCACGGGAATCTCAGGCGTGCATGAAAATGGACCACCCCTACCCTCCAGTTACGTACCGACGTACCACCGAAGCATCCCACGGCACTCAGGGGAAAACCTCTAGGGCTTCTGTGGACCCCAAGCATCCAAAGGGCATCGAGCTCATTCGAACCTTTGGGCCTCCCAGCTCCTAGGCATCGTCGACCCGAGGATCCGACCGGCATCAATCACATCTTAGATTATTTCAATAAAAACATTTTCAAAGCAATGACATCGGATATCCATGAGTTCTCATCAAATCTCAATGTTTGAATGATATGCGAATGCCAACACCATTTTAAAACAAAACCACATTTGAAATCAATTTTGGTTCTTAAATCCCAATGTAGTATCAAGTAATGTGAAAACGAGGTTTTCAATGACGCATGAATACAATAACCATAGTCTTTGAAAATAGATCAATCTCCTTATTGATGAAATCAATTCATAAAATCGAAAGCAAGATACCAAATCCATAAAAATCCATTTTCCATTTAAATTTCAAATGCTTTTAAATCCACATAAATAGCCTCAGTCGCACTTGTATCACGGCTCGAAATAAAACAATTTATCAAATCATAAGTAATTTGAAATCGGCACTTTGGCAAATCCAAATCTCAATCCCAACTCCAATGGTTTTGGGATGTTTTTTCTATAAAAAGTTCATAAATCTTTAAAATATAAAACATTTCTTAAAACATTTAGATGCGGTGTCTGGTACGAGGTACTCACAAAAAGCGATTTGCTATACGATTTGCGGAGCAAAGCCTCGAGGTGCTACCACCTCAACATTTGGTAAAAATCGAAGGCTTAAATCGAGGTACTCACAAAAACTCCTCAATTATCTAGCCTCAAATCAATTCGGTCATTTCGAAGTCACTATCCAACATCCAAACTCAAGTATTTCCAATCTAATTGCACTACATCAGACAATAACGACAGTGCATTACATAGGTTAGTAGACTTTCACTAGCCTTAAAATCCGGCTGTGTCGACTGGCAGAAAACAGCCGCGGTCACGGACACGTCTCGATAACAGCAAATGCAAGCGGCGTGTGATCAGCGGCGCGTACACGGGAAAGGGGACGGTCCCTTTCTTTCTTTCGCTGCGCACTCTCTTGCTCACTATTCTCTCTCGGTTTCTCTCGCTCACTCTCTCTCTCTTTTCGCTCGCTCACCCGCTCGCTTCTCTCTCTCGGTCTCTGGTTTGTTGACAAAAACCAGTCAACAAAAGGAAAAAGCTTCGGCGGCAGAAGGAGAAAACGACGGGTGGAAGGACGTGGCTGTCCTTGCTCACGTCTTCATCGTGCTGGCCGAAGGGAGAAGGAGGCGAGGACAGGTGGATGGGAACGTGGCTTGCATGCTGTCCCGGACGCTGGTTCTTGTTGACAAAAGCAGTCAACAATTCGCTGGTTCGGTGGCCGCACACGCACCGAGCAGCTGGTGATGAACGTGTCTCCCTTTGCGTGAATTTTGGGCTTGCTAGCCGAAGAAGGAGAGGAGCGCGCGCACGTTGACAGCTGGAGGAGGACATGGTCTTCACGGCTTCGGTGACCGCCAGCTTCTCTCGCGCATGCAAGGGCGTGGGCTTGTTTAGTTGACTCTTGGTCAACTAAATGAAATCACGCTGGCAGCAATTGAAGAGGACAACATCGGCGTGCGTTGCAGCTGCTGAGATGGTCGAAGTCTCCCTTCTTGCATGCATGGCTATGGACGCCCTTTGGTCAACATCTTGAGATTTGTTGACCATCGAGAGAGGACGTGGGCGTGGGCATACATGGTGGCCAAATCTCTTCTATTATTGCATGGACGTGAGCTATGAACCATGGGCTTATTTGCTGCGTGAAGAGAAGTAGCTCTACGTAGTTGCATAGCAAAAATTTGTGACCGATGGTGAGGCCGTTCGTATGGCCGTCTAAGCAGAAAAATCGTGCTTGAAGCTGGGTTGGTCCGTGGTCCTTTGTGGGGTAAAACGCGATTGGGAGGTCTTCGACAATTTCCATTGTAAACTTTTACGTACGCATAGCCGTTGCGGGCTATGGGCCTTCAGCTCGGTCAATTGGCGGGCCGCTCGGGATTAACGTCGGACGTGTGGATGGCCGTGCATGGGAATTTCTCTCCGAAAGTTGATGTTTTTGGAATGACGGGTGAGGTGATGAAACGATGGCCCCCAATGCTATACCGACGATGACGATGAAATCGTGTCCCACATGGTGCCAATGAGCGCCCAGTCTGTCAATACTACGTCGTCAGGTGACGGTACATTGCTATTCGAGGTGCGGCAGCCAGGATCTTAGCGTGTTATGCATGATGTGATCGAACTTTGGGGCACAAAATTCAAATGGGAAGATCAATTGAAACTGTCCGTGCTCAAAAACAGCCATACATTCAAGTTTTCTAATGTAATTTTTGGAGCATTCATTATTTTCGATGAACTTCTTTTTATAAGATTAATGTTGAGAAGTGCAACAGAAATTCAATCTTAATCAAGAGAAATTTCTGACGAGAATCCAAATCGAACTCATCAATATATCTAGTTAAACACATCTCCACTTGAAAATATCGTCAATGAGTCTTAGGTCAACTTTCGTACACCCTGACCGGTTCTCTAGTGCTAGACTTCACCTAACACTCTTCGCATGTGTATTTCAATAGCTAATAGGCTAGATTGAAAGACGAGAGAGTAGGCTAGATCATCGAGCTGGGTCTCGAATTTTGACCAAATCTAGTCGAGCTCGCTAATTTGTTACAATGGGAGGCATCAAAATACCTTGTATTTTAGTTTTAGGGCCTTGTCTTTTTAAGTCAATTTTTTCTTTTTGGTTCCTAATTTTAGGACTTTTATTAAAAAGAGCCACAAGCAACCAATTGAGAAAACTTTTACAGTATCCAATGCAATGGCCTACCCTCATATTATGCATAATCAGTATCTTGAAAATAGAGTTATCCCTAACAAAGTGCACTCAACGAGTGCCCCTGCCATGTTGGCATCACAGATCTCAACAAACGTGATGTACTAATCTTTTATATCTTGATTTCCTTCATCAATATATGAAAATTAGATTGAACATCACCAGAATTCTTTAGTTTGATCGTGACTATCCTCCTAACAGAACATAAGCCTAGGTAATTTTCGGAACATCCCATAATTCTTTAAGATAGTAAAAGGGAACAACTCCATCAAAATTAAGAGAGGTTTACTCCTTTAACTCTATCCTTTTTAATCAATTTCTCATGCTTATAATTAAGCTCTTTCCCAAGCTCACTTAAGTTAGAAAGCTGAGTTGGGCCTC